>CM053033.1:77332749-77557186 GCA_028564925.1 Lithobates sylvaticus | reverse complement strand
AGAGGATGTGGTACC
Organism: Lithobates sylvaticus; assembly: GCA_028564925.1. Classification (NCBI taxonomy): domain Eukaryota; kingdom Metazoa; phylum Chordata; class Amphibia; order Anura; family Ranidae; genus Lithobates; species Lithobates sylvaticus. Next base: position 77,557,171 of record CM053033.1, on the reverse strand, counting down.
AATAATTCCATCAAGTAAAGGGGGAAGGTTTTTGTCCCTTCTCCCCCAAACAGATGTATTTTGTTACGTACGTTGCAGTAACGTGCCGCAAAGTATGCTAAATGCATTTTGAATAGGCCAGAAACACAGGAAAAAAAAATCGCTTCTGCTCCATTTTTTGTATTGTTTTTTCATTTATTTTTTACTCATCCTGAGCTGAAATTGCTTATATGTGGTTTTAATGTGGCAATGGTTGAGACTCTTTACAGCTGCACAGCAATGCCTGAAGCAGCACAGCCATAAAAATGTCATGAAAAGAATCATTCAGTGAGGTTGCTGCTTCTTCTGCACAGGCAGAAACCGCTACTGATTTTTTTTACTGGGCAGTTTTAACATTTCACTTTTATTGATTCTTATTACTTTCAAAATAACATATAGATGTGACATCTTCTTGTACAGTTATACATTTTGGTTTCAAAGATGAACTCCAGACACAAATTAATGTGGCTCAATAATCATCAATACATCGTAGTGTATTTCTTGCAGTCCCTATACAGAGTGTAGAAGGGGAGAGGAGGCAATCAGTTCATATGTTGACAAGAAACGTGTTACTAGGAGAAGAGAGCAGACTGACAGAGAAATTAGCTCATCAAGATCCTGCTTCTCCTTTCACTGAGCAGTCACAGGGCAGGGAAAGTCAATGACCACCTGGCCTGAGAACAAAGGGGTTTAATGATGCCAGCCATAAGACTGAGGAGATCTAGTGGCAGAAAAGAAGTAATAAGGTGGGGTGCTTTCGATTTTAAAAGACAACTTCATCTTTTGTAACATGTTACACCCAGGGGCGGACTGACCATTCGGCCACTCTGGCACTTCCCGAGGGCCCCCGGGCCACTAGGGGGCCCCATCAGGGTTGCCAGCCTCAGTAAAACCAGGGACAGTATGTAAAAATCTGTTTTTTTTTACATCTGTTTCTGAAATGTCCCTTACCGACATCCTTTTGGTCTAAAAATCCAGAGGTTATAGCTGCCCCACCTCTCCAGTATCTTCTCAGCCAATAGAAACATGTCTGTGTATACTGTGTGTACATGTGTTTGTATACTGTGTGATTGTATACTGTGTGATTGTATAGTGTGGCCCCATAATCTCTGATTGCCCGGGGGCCCCATGAGTTGTCAGTCCGCCCCTGGTTATACCCATATTCATGTTACAAATCCATCATTAACGAGAACCCATTTCATGAATTTTTCCAAAAATTTGAAAATCGGAAAATCAAAAATTCGGAAATTCGAAGATTCAGAAATTCGAAAATTTGAAAATCCGATAATAAGAACGGAAATCCGAAAATTCAAAAGAACGAAAGTAAGAACAAAAATTAGAATACCTGAAAATTAACCACTTCAGCCCCGGACCATTTGGCAGCCAAAGGACCAGAGGTCTTTTTTCAATTTCGCACTGCACTACTTTAACTGGTAATTGCGCGGTCATGCAATTTTGTAACCAAACGAAATTTGCGTCCTTTTCTTCCCACAAATAGAGCTTTCTTTTGATGGTATTTGATTGCCTCTGTGATTTTTATTTTTTGCGATATAAACGGAAAAAGAGCGAAAATTTTGAAAAAAAAAAGAGATTTTTCTACTTTTTGTTATAAAAAAAATCTAATAAACTCAATTTTAGTCAAACATTTGGGCCAAAATGTATTCAGCCACATGTCTTTAGTAAAAAAAATGCCAATAAGCGTATATTTATTGGTTTGCGCAAAAGTTATAGCGTCTACAAACTAGAGTACATTTTCTGGAATTTACACCGCTTTTAATTTATGACTGCCTATTTCATTTCTTGAGGTGCTAAAATGGCAGAGAAGTACAAAACCCCCCCAAATGACCCCATTTTGGAAAGTAGACACCCCAAGCTATTTGCTGAGAGGCATGTTGAGCCCATTGAATATTTTTTTTTTTAGTCCCAAGTGATTGAATAAAGACAAAAATAAAAAAGATTTTTTTTTTTCAAAAAGTTGTCACTAAATGATATATTGCTCACACATGCCATAGTTATATGTGGAATTGCACCCCAAAATACATTTTGCTGCTTCTCCTGAGTATGGGGATACCACATGTGTGGGACTTTTTGGGAGCCTAGCCGCGTACGGGGCCCCGAAACCCAAGCACCGCCTTCAGGATTTCTAAGGGTGCAAATTTTTGATTTCACTCCTCACTACCTATCACCGTTTCGAAGGCCATAAAATGCCAAAATAGCACAAAACCCCCCCAAATGACCCCATTTTGGAAAGTAGACACCCCAAGCTATTTGTTGAGAGGCATGGTGAGTATTTTACAGCTCTCATTTGTTTTTGAAAATGAAGAAAGTAAAGAAAAAAAAAAAAATTTTTTTTTTTTTTTTCAATTTTCAAAACTTTGTGACAAAAAGCGACATCTGCAAAATACTCGCTTGGGGTGTCTACTTTCCAAAATGGGGTCATTTTGGGGGGTTTTATGCCATCTGGGCATTCCATGGCCTCCGAAACTGTGATTGGCAGTGAGAAGTGAAATAAAAAAATTACACCCTTAGAAAGCCTGAAGGCGGTGATTGGTTTTTGGGGTTCCGTACGCAGCTAGGCTCCCAAAAAGTCCCACACATGTGGTATCCCCGTACTCAGGAGAAGCAACAGAATGTATTTTGGGGTGTATTTCTACATATGCCCATGACATGTTTGAGCAATATATCATTTAGTGACAACTTTTTGTAAAAAAAATATATATATATTTTTTTTTTTTCATTATTCAATCTCTTGGGACAAAAAAAAAAAAATATTTAATGGGCTCAACATTGCTCTCATCAAATAGCTTGGGGTGTCTACTTTCCAAAATGGGGTCATTTGGGGGGGGTTTGAACTGTCCTGGCATTTTATGCACAACATTTAGAAGCCTATGTCACACGTCACCCACTCTTCTAACCACTTGAAGACAAAGCCCTTTCTGACACTTTTTGTTTACATGAAAACATATTTTTTTTTTGCAAGAAAATTACGTTGAACCCCCAAACACTATATATATATTGTTAAAGCAAAGGCCCTACAGATTAAAATGGTGGGTGTTGCATTTTTTTTTTCCACACAGTATTTGCGCAGCGATTTTTCAAACGCATTTTTTGTGGAAAAAATACACTTTTTTTTATTTTAATGCACTAAAACACACTATATTGCTCAAATTTTTGATGAAATAAAAAATATGATCTTAGGCCGAGTACATGGATACCAAACACGACATGCTTTAAAATTGCGCACAAACACGCAGTGGCGACAAACTACATACATTTTTAAAAGCCTTTAAAAGCCTTTACATGATACCACATTAGATTCACGGAGGAGGTCTACTGCTAAAATTACTGCCCTCGATCTGACCTTCGCGGTGATACCTCACATGCATGGTGCAATTGCTGTTTACATATGACGCCAGACCAACGCTTGTGTACGCCTTTGCGCAAGAGAAGGGGGGGCAGGGGTGCTTTTTTTTTTTTTTTTTTATTTTTTTTTTTTTTTATTTATTTAGCTTTTTTATTCTATTTTTAAACTGTTCCTTCCATTTTTTTTCTTTGTTATGATTTTTATTGTTATCTCAGGGAATGTAAATATCCCCTATGATAGCAATAGGCAGTGACAGGTACTCTTTTTTTGAAAAAATTGGGGTCTATTAGACCCTAGATCTTTCCTCTGCCCTCAAAGCATCTGACCACACCAAGATTGGTGTGATAAAATGCTTTCCCAATTTCCCAATGGCGCGGTTTATATCCGGGAGGGGGGACATTCCCTCCCACTGCTTGTAAAAGCAGTCTAGAGGCTAATTACCCGCTAGAATTGCTTTTACATGAAAGCCGATCACTGGCTGAAAAGAATGATACCAAGATGATACCTAAACCTGCAGGCATCATTCTGGTATAACCATTCAAAGTCCAGCAAACATACTGGACATATATTGTAATCTTTTTTTTTTTCATGCAGCCTCTTGGCTGAACGAAAAAAAGAGATTGATTGGTGGGTATGCCCACCATTAGAATACCTCCCTTCATCCACCCACTTCTAATGATGGGCATACATGCACCATTTATATATGCCGATGCATGAGGGCATCCTCCCGCAAAAGTTATGCCGTGTACACACGGTCGGAATTTCGACCGTATGTACGTGGCATTAGGAGCCAATCGCTCCTCCCCCCCTGCTGCCCCCATGCTTCGGCACATATGCTCTTTTTTTTAACTGTGGTGGTAAAATCACCTCCTACAGCGTTGGAGTCGCGGCTTTATGTATCGTGGGAGCAAACGCTGTTGCTGTCAAGATAAATAAATCCGCGCTGCAACTGAATGGCGCACCTGAAAACAAAAAAATGCTTAACACTAAAACACAGTAAACAAAATTACATACCTGAAAAGCAAGCATGATAAAACATAAAAATAAAAAACATTGCAGAATAGAATGGAGTAAAAAAAGAGCAACAATAGAGAGAGAATAGAGTGAGAGAGAGAACAATAAAACGACAACTATTTTTGTTTTTTTTATTTTTTTGAGATTCACAGGTAAAAAAGCTCCTGACTGTTAGCGACTGAATCAAAACGCTACCACAAAAAAAAATGTTAGCGATCGCAGGGATCAGGCCTGACTCTGCGAACACTGCAGTTATGTGTGCTTAGTGTTTTGTAAGTGACAGTGATCGATCGATACTGCACTTGGGTGGGCTGGGCTGGGCTGGGCGGAGGGGGAAAACGCAGGTGCTAGCAGGTATCTGGGCTGATCCCGCTAACAATGCGTTTTTTTGGAACCCTAAACTGCTGGGACGCTAGTATAGATCTGATCAGATCAGATATTGATCTGTTCAGATACTGTACCACTAAGGGAGGTGTATGCTTTGCGCGTGGGTGTTTGCGGTACTGGCACTAACCTGGGGCGACGCAGACCTTATTTGACCCTAAAACCTAATTGATATCACCCGCCGGGCGATCAGGGGGTTAAACCGTTATTGGGTAATAAATGGCGGGTGCCCTGACAGTATAAAAAACAAGCTAACTAACCAGCGTCACCCGTAACAGTAATACAAAAAAAAAACTGGCTACCTAGCGGCACCAGTGACACTAATGCAGCGATCAGAAAAACAATCGCTTAGTGACACTGGCAAAAGGGGGTGAAAGGGTTAACTAGGGGCAATCAGGGGGTTAAACCTTTATTAGGTAATATATGGGGGTACCTGACGCTATATAAAAACCTGACGGGGAACCTAAATAACGAAATAACTAACTGGCTAACCAGCGTCACCAGTGACATTTTATACAGTGATCACTGGTGAAAGGGTTAACTCTAGGGGCAATCAGGGGGTTAAAACCTTTATTTAGGTTGTAATATGGGGGTACCTGACCTATAAACCTATTTATGAACCTATATAAACATGGCGGTTATAAAAAAAAAAAATGGTTACCTAGCGACACTAATGCAGCGATCAGAAAAACGATCGCTTAGTGACACTGGCAAAAGGGGGTGAAAGGGTTAACTAGGGGCAATCAGGGGGTTAAACCTTTATTAGGTAATATATGGGGGTACCTGACGCTATATAAAAACCTGACGGGGAACCTAAATAACGAAATAACTAACTGGCTAACCAGCGTCACCAGTGACAGTTATACGGTGATTACTGGTGAAAGGGTTAACTCTAGGGGCAATCAGGGGGTTAAAACCTTTATTTAGGTTGTAATATGGGGGTACCTGACCTATAAAACTATTTATGAACCTATATAAAACATGGCGGTTAAAATAAAAAAAAAAAATGGTTACCTAGCGACACAATGCAGCGATCAGAAAAACGATCGCTTAGTGACACTGGCAAAAGGGGGTGAAGGGTTAACTAGGGGCAATCAAGGGGTTAAACCTTTATTAGGGGGGGGGTAGGGGGCTACCTAGGACCTAAAACTAACTGCCCTGACAGTTATTACAGTCACACTGACACTAAATGCAGTGATCAGTAAATAAATGATCACTGCAATTAGTGACACTGTGACTGGGGGGGGAGGGGGTGATCTGGGGGTGATCTGGGGGTGACAGGGGGGTGGATTGTGTGCCTATGTGTACTGGTGTCAGTGTACTGTTTGTGCACTAACCTTTACATGTTCTCTGCTCGGCGTTCCGGTCACATAGACCGGCGCACCGAGCGTGACATCACTTCCGCCTTCCTGTCTATACAATAGACAGGAAGGGGAAGCTTCTCATTCGCCAGGAGCGATCGCGAGGGGGTGGCCAGAAACCACTGGCCGTCCCCTCGTCCCGGATCGCTCCTGAAGCGATGCCGACCGTCCCCGCCGGCGGAGGGGGTTCCGATCGGACACCCCACCCGCCGGAAGAATGGCACGTACAGGTACGTGGTTCTGCCTGTACGTGCCATTCTGCCGACGTATATATACAGGGGGCGGTCGGCAAGTGGTTAATCAAGATACACATATTGTAGGTTCAGAGTGCATGGCATGGTCAGAAACTTCACATAAATCACAGGATCAGGTGCGTCAAAGGTACATACCCCCGGGCCACAGCCGCGGACACAGGCCGGAAGGGTGAAGCCCCAAAACAAAGTCACCGCTCCAGTGCCACGTCTATGGCTGCAGGGGGCAGACAAGGACCTAGCAATCAAAAAAGTCATTCGAGTATGAGTTTGTGTGTAATAAATATAGGGATAAACATGTAGCAGTGACACCTTTTCTAGGTGTCCGCTATTGTAAATTTAGTTATTTTTATCTCTCAGGACCGTAAAAGGGTCCTAAGAATTAATTGGATAGGGAAACTTTGGCATCAGTTTGACTGGGCTGTGTTAAGCCCCATACACACGCGCGGATTATCCGAGGACCAGGTCCGTCGGATCATGTCCGTCGTACTTTGTCCGATGTTGGTTTTGCGTACACACGGTCGGACAACGTTGTCGGAATTTACGGTCTGCAAGAACGTTGTGACGTAAGTCGTCTTCCACGAGACTAGAAAAGGGAAGTTCAGCACCACGTCAGGCACCCGTTGGGCTCCTTCTGCTGATCCCGTGTTTATCGCGAGTTAGTCGAAGTTTGGGGACTTACGATTCGCGCTTCTCAGTTTTCTGACTCAGATCGTTACTGCTCTTCAGTTTGTCGTGCGTATCTGTTTATTAGTGCGTGTAGTCAGTTTGCATTTGTTGGTCATTGCGGCCTATATCTTGATATAGGACGCTTTGATTTTCACTGCTTATTGTCTGCTCGTTTCTGGTATTCATTTCGTTCTTTCAGGCCTTGCTGTTTATCGGTGCTTTCTGTTTGTCCGTTCTGACCAGCCGACCGTTTGTGAGCGATGTTTCCCGTACGTACTCGTCGCCGAGTTCGTGCTGTACGCGGAATTGGTGTCGGGCTTTTAGCTTTGACCCAAGACCCGTCCATGAACAGAGTGACGAGGAGTATGTGGACCAAGAATTGGTTGCTTCAGCGTGACCAGTTCTCGCACATGCCTTTGCTTCGTGAGATCCGGGAGAATAATCCTGATGATTTCAGGAACTTTCTCCGGATCACGGACCCCGTTTTTCACCGTCTTTTGGCTTTGCTGACCCCTTTTATCAGCCGGCAGGATACCTGCTTGAGACAAGCCATCACTCCGGAGCAGAGGCTTGTTGCTACGTTGAGGTACTTGGCGACAGGGAGAAGCCTTCAGGATTTGAAGTTCTCTTCAGGTATCTCTCCCCAGGCCCTGGGAATCATTATTCCAGAGACCTGTTCTGCCATCATCCAGGTCCTGCAGGAGGACTATATTAAGGTAACATTTCTACTTTACTATTCCCTTCTATGTATGCTCTGTTTGCTAATGTCTTCTATTTTTGACCTCCTTTCCTAATTACCATGATTGCAATATGCTCTAATATGCTGTGTCCCTTTTCTCCTTCATGCATTTTTCCCTTCACTTACCTCACCAGCATGCTCTTCTGGCCCAATAGACACCTATGGCCTAGTCACTAGTCACTTAAGCAATGTATGTTGTCTGCTGCATAGTATTGTTTTCCCCCAAACACCCCCTAAAATATGTGTGGTTTACTTCATGTAGAGCCCCTTTTTTTTCCCCTTTTTGTTGGTGGGGGGGGGGGGGGGTGCCAAACTCATTCTGAACCCCCTCCCCCAACTGCTCTGTCAGATGGTACCAATCCTCTATCTGCTGGCTTTCCAAAGGTCAATACACACTATATACCTACCTCTTTATAGTGGTCATATTTAGGGATGAATTCAGCAAAGCATGTAGTGCAAGGGGCTGGCTTCATACTTTCCATTTCCTCTTTTTTTTGTGTTCTTTCCCTCCTATTAGCTTGCTAGGTAATTTCAGAATGTCCAAATGTGCGTTCCTTTTTTTTGGGGGGGGGGGGGGGGTGGGGTGGGGTGGGGATTTGGAATGTTATTTTATCTTTCCTGTGGGCTGCCAATAGTGTTAAGTAAGGAGGGTCTGGCCAAACTAGCACACATTATTGAGCCATTTGGCAATCAATGAAGTGCAGAGGGTTACCTGTCCAAACCCCCCCCCCCCCCCCAAACTCCTAGTTATTGTCAATGGCCCATCAGAAGTGGGGGGATTGATGGGGGGTGAGTCATCTGCTAGGGGGACCCTCTACTTTGCGTTGCAAATACTTTCCAGCTTAAAAAGTAAAAGTCTGATCTTGTTCCAAGATGTTTAGTGTCTAATCTGCTTGCAATGTTTATGTGCAAAGTGACTAATTTTTTTTTTTCTTGTTTCACTCCACAGTTCCCTTCCACGCCACAGGAATGGCAGACTGTGGAATCCCACTTTGCCAGCCGTTGGGACTTTCCTAACTGCGGAGGTGCAATTGATGGGAAACACGTCCGCATCGTCCCACCCCCCAACTCGGGTCCTACTATTATAATTACAAGGGGTTTAATAGTGTAGTGATGTTGGCGGTGGTGTGGGCGACATACGAGTTTTTGTATGTGGACGTGGGGATGAACGGCCGGATCTCGGATGGTGGTGCCATTGCGCACACGGAGTTCTACTGGCGTCTCCAAAGTGCCAGTCTGTGCTTGCCACCTCCAGAGGAGAATGCTGAAGGACTCCCCGTCGTCTTTGTCGCAGATGAAGCGTTTGCGCTGACTCCCCATCTGATGAGGCCCTTCCCGATGAGGACCCTCACCCCAGACCAGAGGGTCTTCAATTACAGGCTGTCGAGAGACCGCAGAGTGGTGGAGAACACCTTTGGGATCCTGGCCAGCCGCTTCCGCCTGTTTTTGACGGCTATTAACTTGGCGGAATACAAACTCAACCACATAGTTCTTGCCTGTTGCATATTGCACAACTTTTTGAAAAGACACAACACCAACTATGTGGTGACCGTTGGCCCAGATGTTGAGGGCCCTTCCAATGCCGACCTCACAGCCCTTCAAGCGGCACGTCCAGGCTTGCCCCCTCTAAATTCCCGAGCGGTCCGCGAGCAATATATGGAGTACTTTGTGGGTAGGGGGGCCATTGCTCTGCCTGACGATGTGTGAGAGGCATTTTTAAATAAATATATTTTTTTACCAAACCTATGTTTTCTGGTCATTTCCATATTCTAGCTTATTTGAGATATACATTTTTGCCCTTTAGCTTCAACAGTGGTAATGCACTTTCTGGACAAAAGGAGGTAACAGTCTCTTCTTCACAAAAAGATTCTTCTCATGTTGTGTGTTTGATACCTAAGCTTTTGTCTAGAGAAGGTTTGTAGTGCATAACTGACACCCAAAATACTCCTTTTCATCACCATGACAGAAATGTGTGTATTACCAAAAAATGGTGTGCTACGTGTTTTCTTACAAATCACTGTGGGTGTCATTTACATAAGTCAAATCCACTATGCTCTACAAGTGCAGTGCAAAAGTGCCCTTGAAAATACACTTGCAGTGCAAACTGGAATTGCCTTTAGTAAATAACACCCATTGCCCCCCAAAACCCTTTACATTTGACCTACATAATGCTTTTATGTTTTTCAATAAGGAAGCCACACATTTAGAAAATTAAAAAAGTTTACTTGCAACACATTCACAAGTGCGTTTACAAACTTCTTGCCAAAACTGACAAGATCTTGGTTCTTTACAACATTGTTTACAAACATTCCGCATTTGGTAAAACCAGGCATGGAGCAAAACAGAACATAGGAACTAGGAAAGTTCAACTTTCTAAAGTGAAGACAAGATCAGACATGACTATATGTTCAAAGTGTGTTTGATCTTGCCTTCATCACATGGGGGGTCACCCCTGGAAACTGGAAATTTAGAACATGCACACAATTTGGGTCTGAAAATGGTCATTAGATGGTAAAACACATGCCTAGAATCTTCAAAAGTGCCATTTTCATTCATCCACCATGATGGGAGCTAGCACATGGACGTTTTTTTGCTTTATGTCATCTTGATCTCGATTGCAGACCATTATCTCCCCGATGAGTACGTGGGCACTCTCTGTGGTAAAGTGCGATTCTTCTTCCACAACATCCACGTCACCTAAAAACAACCAAAAAAAAAACAAAAATGTGTTGTGGAAATGAGGCAGGCATACATTGATCCACCATGATGGGAGCTAGCACATGTGCACCACAACCACTTTAGTAGTTCGTAAAGTGGTTGCACCCCCAAAAAAACGTTGTCATTCATCCACCATGATGGGAGCTAGCACATGTGGACACAATGCGTGCATGTTCCAAATTTCACACAGTTCTTAAGTTGCAAATGTGGTCAGAAACAGCCACAAATGTGTGTTAATTACTTGGTGCGTTTTCAGATTTTTCCTAAAACATCAATGATGTTCTTCAATTTTTGTTGAACATCATTGATGTTTTGCTTTATGTCATCTAGATCTCGATTGCAGACCATTATCTCCCCGATGAGTACGTGGGCACTCTCTGTGGTAAAGTGCGATTCTTCTTCCACAACATCCACGTCACCTAAAAACAACCAAAAAAAACAAAAATGTGTTGTGGAAATGAGGCAGGCATACATTGATTAGCTTACCAGTAGCTGTGTTCTCCCACACTCACCTGTTGTGGTGACAAGTTCTCCAATTTCTATGATCTCTCCTTCCTCTTCCTCCTCCTCTGCTTCTGGTCTTTCCCCTTCTTTGGGAGGTGTTGGTTTTGTGGTTTCCTCAGACGTACCGAGTTTTCGCTCCCCTATGAGAATGTACAAAAGGAAGATTTAGCAACACAATCTATTGAGGGCAGAAATAGGAATTGACAAACATTGCTTGAAAGTGAGGGACAATATTTTTGTTAGGCCAGTTACAAATGACAACAACATGAATGTAGTCACTTTGTAAAGGTGCTAAACGTACTAGCTTTTTGGTAGAAGTTTGTCTGATGGAGACCCCCCTCTAGTATCCACTGGAGCACATGTGTGGAAAAGCCTAATAAAAAGTGGGTTTGGGTGTCCCAGCACTAGTGCTCTAGAGTCCAGATGGGTAAACAGCTACTGGGTGACCTCTCCTTTACATTGAATAAATTGGCTTTACATTCTTGATGACATTTCTAGTGAGAACAAACTTCCTTTCCCCAAAAAAAACACCAAACATCGTAATATAAGTGGCCGAACGATCGAGGTTGAGTACGATCGAATGGACACACACGAACATGACAGTGGCAGAAAGATCGAGGTTGAGTACGATCGAATGCACAGACGAACATGAAAGTCGCCATTTTCTAATGTACAACTTTGTAAAAATACAAACACATGGAGCAGTATGCAAGCCAAAAATCAAACACAAAACACAACTACTTACTTTTTTGAAGAACTCGCTTGATCTTTCTGTACTGATCGGCTCCCTCAGTTTCAGGTCTGACCAGCGTTTCCTCAGTTGCTCCTTGGATCGTTGTACCCCAAAATGATTGTACAGCCTCCTCACAACTTTAGACATGATCTTGGCCTTGCGGACATTGGGGTTGAAGTAAGACTTCCCATCATAGTCGCTCCTCTTTAATATGTCCACCATCTCCAACATTTCTCCAAATGACATATTGGAGGCCTTGAATTTCAGGCTCCGGGATCGGGACGTTTCTGCCTCCGGCCTTTCCTCGTCCTCCTCCTCGTTGCTGCAATATTTCGGGCGCACCTGCTGTGTCCCCGCCATGTGCTCTCCCCACTGCGCCGTAAAGAGAAGGGGTGGGGAATAGACGAGAAAGATCGTCAGGGGCGGGCGGAGTTTGACGCATGCGCACTGTATATAAAACGTCACACGCCTGTGTCGTAGCCACGATCTGTGAGACGAGGGGAGAGAAAGCTCACGCACAAGACGATCGCTATAACGAAGGTACAATTTGACGTTGGTACATAACTAGCCTAGACAGATTAGACCTTGAGGCTTCTTTATGGAGAAGATTAGGAGAGTTTTGCCTGACATTATTTATAGTGTTTTGTGTGGTGTTGTGTCTTGCAGAGATTATGCAGGGATTCAACGACGTGAGTTTTCTCCCCCTGTTCATTGATAAATACAGGGAAATTCCCCTTTTATGGCAGGGCAAACACCCCCATTACGGCCACAAAGCAAAGAGGTACGCAGCCATGCTGAAACTTTTGGAATTTGTAAAGCCAAGGTTCCCCACGGCAACTGTTGGTAAGTTAAGACAGAAAATTGGCAGCCTGAGGAGTGCGTATATCAGGGAGCGCAAGAAGGTCCTGAAGTCCCAAGAATCTGGAGCTGCAGCAGATGAGGTCTATGCCCCCAAGCTCTGGTACTATGACAGCCTCCATTTTCTCAAAGACCAGACTGATGTCACGGAGTCACTCTCGCCTCCTCCTTCCACGCTTCCTTGCGCGCAGGCCACCCCTGATGAGGCTTCCGAGGAGCAACCTGGGCCTTCCAGTCTGGAAGAGGTGGAGGAGCCCAGCTTGAGCCAGGTATAGTAGTTTGGGAACCAATTTTGTGAAAAATAAATGATGTTCAGTTAATTCAGGATCCCCAATTGCTTAGTTCCTAACGTGTTTGACATATCAACGGACAGTAGTGTTGGAGACATTTGGGGCAAGAATATAAACTGCAGGGCTGAGAATTGTATGGTTTTCTATTTGTAACCATTTTGCAACAGTCACTAGATGAAAATTGTGTGTGTTTGATGAACAAATAACTGAAACTATGTCCCTTTTTCATACACAGGAAGACCTCAGCCAGGAGGAGGCTGTGGAATGTGGCAGTCAGGAGGAGGAAGGGGTTAGTGGCAGCCAAGAGGTGGGTAGTGGCAGCCAAGAGGGGGGTAGGCCTAGGAGCCTGACTGACTCCCAAGTCCCTCCCCTCCGCCTTCCCTACAAAAGGGCGAGAAGGGGGGGTGAGGCGGGAGAGTCAGCGCTCCGGATGATCATAGAGGCTTCAGCCTCTCTACATGCCACACCCACCGACGAGGAGACCTTTGGCTCCGTGGTTGTCACGAAAATGATGGGTATGGAGGTGGGGCAACGCAGCATGTGTGAGGATGTCATCCTCAAAGTCCTAAATAAGGGTATGGCTGGGGAGATGACCCCACTCACACATGTTTGCGAAAGTCACCTTGCTCCGCCTCCTCCTCCTTCTTCTGCCACCCCACCAGCACCACAGCCACAGCGTGCAAGGAAGCGTGGAAGGAAGACAAGAGAGTGACGACCTGGATTTAGTCTGGTCTGAGAGAAGATGGAGCCTCTCGTAGGACCAGAGCCTGGGGACTAGGGATGGGCCCGGTGCTCGATGCGAACCCACGTTCGCATCGAGCACCGGGCGTTCGCTCGCTCGGCGAGCCCAGAACTATTTTGGCCGCTCGCATCAGGTTCGTGTGATGCGAGCGGCCCCGCAATGCATTGCGGCCGGCGCGGCCGGCGCAGTGCATTGCTGGCTGATGATTGGCCAAGCATGCACTTTGACCCCGCATGCTTGGCCAATCACAGCCCCGGAAACTCGAAGAGCCATAATTGGCTACAGGCAGGACGCCTGTAGCCAATTACAGCTCAGGGGCTGTAGTACACGCCCCCCCCTATAAAAGGCCGCCACGCCGTCTGCGCCGGTCACATGCTGTTCCGGCGCAGATTGAGCAGGCTGATTCTGTGACACTCTGCTCGATTTAGTTAGGTAGAGAGATTCACTTACAGAAATTGAGTTAGATAGATTCAGTTACAAAGATTGATTGAGAAAGAGGGGCTTGTAGTGTGTTCGTGGCAGGCAGGCAGAGCTCCTATATTTTGTTACCAGAAGCACCTATAGGACTTGTAGTGTGTTCGTGGCAGGCAGGCAGAGCTCCTATATTTTGTTACCAGAAGCACCTATAGGACTTGTAGTGTGTTCGTGGCAGGCAGGCAGAGCTCCTATATTTTGTTACCAGAAGCACCTATAGGACTTGTAGTGTGTTCGTGGCAGGCAGGCAGAGCTCCTATATTTTGTTCCCAGAAGCACCTATAGGACTTGTAGTGTGTTCGTGGCAGGCAGGCAGAGCTCCTATATTTTGTTCCCAGAAGCACCTATAGGACTTGTAGTGTGTTAGTCCCATCACACACACAGAGCTATATTTTGTTCCCAGAAGCACCTATAGGACTTGAAGTGTGTTAGTCCCATCACACACACAGAGCTATATTTTGTTCCCAGAAGCACCTATAGGACTTGAAGTATGTTAGTCCCATCACACACACAGAGCTATATTTTGTTCCCAGAAGCACCTATAGGACTTGAAGTGTGTTAGTCCCATCACACACACAGAGCTATATTTTGTTCCCAGAAGCACCTATAGGACTTGAAGTGTGTTAGTCCCATCACACACACAGAGCTATATTTTGTTCCCAGAAGAACCTATAGGACTTGAAGTGTGTTAGTCCCATCACACACACAGAGCTATATTTTCTTCCCAGAAGCACCTATAGGACTTGAAGTGTGTTAGTCCCATCACACACACAGAGCTATATTTTGTTCCCAGAAGCACCTATAGGACTTGAAGTGTGTTAGTCCCATCACACACACAGAGCTATATTTTGTTCCCAGAAGCAACTATAGGACTTGAAGTGTGTTAGTCCATCACACAGACCTTTATTTTCTTCCCAGAAGCACCTATAGGACTTGAAGTGTGTTAGTCCCATCACACAGAGCTCCTCTATTTTCTTTGCAGAAGCACCCATAGGACTTCTAGTGTGTTAGTGGCATCACACAGAGCTCCTATATATTCTTCTCAGCAGCACCCACAGGACTTCTAGTGTGTTAGTGGCATCACACAGAGCTCCTCTATTTTCTTTGCAGAAGCACCCACAGGACTTCTAGTGTGTTAGTGGCATCACACAGAGCTCCTCTATTTTCTTTGCAGAAGCACCCATAGGACTTCTAGTGTGTTAGTGGCATCACACAGAGCTCCAATATATTCTACTCAGCAGCACCCACAGGACTTCTAGTGTGTTAGTGGCATCACACAGAGCTCCTCTATTTTCTTTGCAGAAGCACCCACAGGACTTCTAGTGTGTTAGTGGCATCACACAGAGCTCCTCTATTTTCTTTGCAGAAGCACCCATAGGACTTCTAGTGTGTTAGTGGCATCACACAGAGCTCCAATATATTCTACTCAGCAGCACCCACAGGACTTCTAGTGTGTTAGTGGCATCACACAGAGCTCCTCTATTTTCTTTGCAGAAGCACCCACAGGACTTCTAGTGTGTTAGTGGCATCACACAGAGCTCCTCTATTTTCTTTGCATAAGCACCCACAGGACTTCTAGTGTGTTAGTGGCATCACACAGAGCTCCTCTATTTTTTTTGCAGAAGCATCCACAGGACTTCTAGTGTGTTAGTGGCATCACACAGAGCTCCTCTATTTTCTTTGCAGAAGCACCCACAGGACTTCTAGTGTGTTAGTGGCATCACACAGAGCTCCTCTATTTTCTTTGCAGAAGCACCCACAGGACTTCTAGTGTGTTAGTGGCATCACACAGAGCTCCTCTATTTTCTTTGCAGAAGCACCCACAGGACTTCTAGTGTGTTAGTGGCATCACACAGAGCTCCTCTATTTTCTTTGCATAAGCACCCACAGGACTTCTAGTGTGTTAGTGGCATCACACAGAGCTCCTCTATTTTCTTTGCATAAGCACCCACAGGACTTCTAGTGTGTTAGTGGCATCACACAGAGCTCCTCTATTTTTTTTGCAGAAGCAACCACAGGACTTCTAGTGTGTTAGTGGCATCACACAGAGCTCCTCTATTTTCTTTGCAGAAGCACCCACAGGACTTCTAGTGTGTTAGTGGCATCACACAGAGCTCCTCTATTTTCTTTGCAGAAGCACCCACAGGACTTCTAGTGTGTTAGTGGCATCACACAGAGCTCCTCTATTTTCTTTGCAGAAGCACCCACAGGTCTTCTAGTGTGTTAGTGGCATCACACAGAGCTCCTCTATTTTCTTTGCATAAGCACCCACAGGTCTTCTAGTGTGTTAGTGGCATCACACAGAGCTCCTCTATTTTCTTTGCATAAGCACCCACAGGACTTCTAGTGTGTTAGTGGCATCACACAGAGCTCCTCTATTTTTCTTTGCAGAAGCACCCATAGGACTTCTAGTGTGTTAGTGGCATCACACAGAGCTCCTATATATTCTTCTCAGCAGCACCCACAGGACTTCTAGTGTGTTAGTGGCATCACACAGAGCTCCTATATTTTCTTCTCAGCAGCACCCACAGGACTACCGACTACAATGGCTGGAAGACCGCCAAGGGGAGGCAGAGCGTGCAGAGCCAAGAACACAGGGCAGGCAGGCTCTGTTTCTAGTGGACGTGGCCGTGGACGTGGACGTGGTCGTGCATCGTCATCAGCACGTGGCCATGGGACACGCGCGTCTTTGTTTTCGGCAGCTGGACATGTGGAGCCGCATCATGCTGAAGGCTTGGTAGAATGGATGACCAAGCCCTCCTCATCCTCCTCATCCTCTCTCACCCAGGCTCAGGGTACTGACAGAGCATCATCAGCCACCCCTTCCCTAGACCCACCATGTCCTCCTGAGGAGTCCCCCGAACTCTTTGAGCACAGTGTTGGGTACATGCTCCAGGAGGATGCCCAACGATTCGAAGGCTCGGATGACGATACCCAGCTTGAGGAATCTGGCAGTACTGTTCCACCAGCTGCAGCTTACTGCCAGGTTTGCTCTAGTGGTGAAGAGGGAGGGGATGATGAGGTCACTGACTCCACGTGGGTGCCTCAAGGGAGAGAGGATGAGGAGGAGGACGAGGAGGAGGAGGATGCGGCGTCACATGTCCAACGAGGCAGGATGCCCCCTGGAGGCCAGGTAGAGGCCAGCACAGCAACTGTACAACACCGCAGAGCTCCGCCTGTGCAGGGCGCTGCCTCTGCACGTTATCAGAAAAGTTCTTTGGTGTGGGCCTTTTTTGAGACGAGTGCAGCAGATCGCACCACTGCTATTTGCAATATTTGTCTCAAGCGTATCTCGCGTGGCCAAAACATCAGCCGCTTGGGCACGACAAGCATGACCAGACATATGGCGACCTGCCATGCAGCTCGTTGGCAGGCACACATAAAAGACCCACACCAAAGAACTAAGCGGACCTCTCCTTGCTCCTCCTCAGCTGGGATCTCCATCCCCACTACACCTTCAGTCCTCTCTGAAAGCTGCTCTGAGAGGACTGAAGGTGTAGAATTCGGTGTGTCACAACCAAGTACTTGCAGTACACCGACGTCCGATTGCAGCAGGCAAATTTCCCTGCCCCAGCTGCTGGACCGTAGAAAGAAGTACACTCCCAGCCATCCACATGCCCAGCGGTTGAATGCTAGCCTTGCTAAATTGCTAGCACTTCAACTGCTGCCTTTTCAGTTGGTAGACTCGGCCCCCTTCCGTGAGTTTGTTCAATGTGCGGTTCCTCAGTGGCAGGTTCCCAAACGCCACTTTTTCTCGCGGAAGGCGATTCCGTCTCTCTACCGGCATGTGGAGGGCAATGTCCATGCCTCGCTGGACAGGGCGGTCAGCGGTAAGGTGCATATTACCGCTGACTCATGGTCCAGCAGGCATGGACAGGGACGGTACCTTTCTTTCACGGCCCATTGGGTCACTCTATTGGCAGCTGGGAGGGATGCAGGACAAGGTGCAGTAGTGTTGGAGGTTGTTCCGCCACCACGCCTCCAAAACGCGACTACTGCTACTGGTTGTGACACACCTCTCTCCTCCACCCCCTCCTCTTCTTCTTCCTCCAGTGCTCTGTCCTTGGAACCAGCGGTGCTCCGTAGGCGTACAAGGGGCTACGCAAGTACGCAGGCAAAAAGATGCCATGCCGTGCTTGCGCTGGTGTGTTTGGGGGACAGGAGCCACACTGGGCCAGAGGTTCTGGCAGCTCTGCAGGGGCAGGCCGAGAGGTGGTTGACGCCACGTCAGCTTAAGCCAGGAATGGTCGTTTCTGACAATGGCACCAACCTCCTCTCCGCCCTGCGACAGGGGCAGCTCACCCATGTGCCCTGCATGGCTCACGTCCTCAACCTGGTGGTGCAGCGGTTCTTGGGCAGGTTCCCAGGCTTACAGGATGTCCTGAGGCAGGCCAGGAAAGTCTGTGTGCATTTCCGCCGATCTTATAATGCCAGTGCTCGGCTGACTGAGCTGCAAAAGGAGCTGAACCTGCCCAAGAACCGCCTAATATGTGACATGCCCACCAGGTGGAACTCAACGTTGGCCATGCTGCAGCGACTGCACACGCAGCAGAGGGCCATCAATGAGTACCTTTGCGACTACGGCACCAGGACAGGGTCAGGGGAGCTTGGTTTTTTTTCCCCACGTCAGTGGAGCATGATCAGGGATGCATGCACTGTCCTCTCACCATTTGAGGAGGCCACGAGGATGGTGAGCAGTGACAGTGCATGCATCAGTGACACTGTCCCTCTTGTCCACCTGTTGGAGCATACGCTGCGTGGGATAATGGACAGGGCACTTGAGGCAGAACAGAGGCAGGAAGAGGAGGACTTCCTTGCCTCTCAAGGCCCCCTTTATCCGGACAGTGTTCCTTCTGTCCCACCCATCACACAGGAAGAGGATGAGGAGGAGGAGGAGGAGGAGGAGGAGGAGGAGGAGGAGGAGGAGGAGGAGGATTGTGTGAGCATGGAGGTGGAGCCTGGCACTCAGCATCAGCAGCAGCAGTCTTTTAGGGATGATGTACAGTCCCAACAAACCAGTGGACTTGTACGTGGCTGGGAGGAGGTGGCTGGCGATCATGTCATCCTCAGTGACCCAGAAGACTCCGGACCGAATGCCTCAGCTAACCTACGCTGCATGGCCTCCCTGATCCTGCAAAGCCTGCGGAAGGATCCTCGTGTTCTTCGGATCAAGGAGAGGGACCATTACTGGCTGGCCACTCTCCTTGATCCGCGGTACAAGGGTAAGGTTGCGGACCTTATCTTGCCGTCGCAGAGGGAGCAGAGGATGAGACATCTCAGGGAGGCCTTGCAGAAAGGTCTGTGCAACGCGTTCCCAGAAACTGGGAGGCTACAAACTCCTGGTCCTGGGCGACGAGTTGCTGAGGCTTCGGTCAGTGGCAGAAGGAGCGGTGGGGAAGGTGGACGTCTGACCGATGCGTTCAGACAATTTTTTAGTCCGCAGCCCCAAGGTATGATCGGTTCCAGCAACCATCGCCAGCGTCTGATATACATGGTGCAGGAATACCTTGGGGCAAGGTCAGACTTGGACACCTTTCCCACCGAAAATCCTCTGGCTTACTGGGTCCTGAGGATGGATCACTGGCCAGAGCTTGCACAGTATGCAATTGAGCTACTGGCCTGTCCTGCCTCCAGCGTTCTTTCCGAACGCACATTCAGTGCTGCTGGAGGATTTGTGACTGATCATAGGGTGCGCCTGTCCACCGCCTCGGTTGATCGACTGACATTCATCAAAATGAATCAGTCTTGGATCACCACCAGCTACCAGGCACCTGAGGCGGATATAACCGAATAATTTTTAATGTCACATCCCTTCAAGACTGCCTATGCTGATGCTGAGTGACTGTCCTCTTATGTTCACTGACTATCCTCTTCCTCCTCCTCAATGATCCATGCCACCACACCAGTGCCTAAGGCACAATTTTTCAGCCCCTGTTTAACAGGGGCGTGTACTTACAATTTTTTAAAAAAATGCTTTGCAACACGTGTGACTGCTGTGCTCCAAGTACAGTCTCTGTGAGGGCCGTGTTGCAGTGTTGTGGCACCAGCACCAGTGCCTAAGGCACAATTTTTCAGCCCCTGTTTAACAGGGGCGGGTACTTACAATTTTTTAAAAAAATGCTTCGCAACACGTGTGACTGCTGTGCTCCAAGTACAGTATCTGTGAGGGCCAGGTTGCAGTGTTGTGGCACCAGCACCAGTGCCTAAGGCACAATTTTTCAGCCCCTGTTTAACAGGGGCGGGTACTTACAATTTTTTAAAAAAATGCTTCGCAACACGTGTGACTGCTGTGCTCCAAGTACAGTATCTGTGAGGGCCGGGTTGCAGTGTTGTGGCACCAGCACCAGTGCCTAAGGCACAATTTTTCAGCCCCTGTTTAACAGGGGCGTGTACTTACAATTTTTTAAAAAAATGCTTCGCAACACGTGTGACTGCTGTGCTCCAAGTACAGTATCTGTGAGGGCCGGGTTGCAGTGTTGTGGCACCAGCACCAGTGCCTAAGGCACAATTTTTCAGCCCCTGTTTAACAGGGGCGGGTACTTACAATTTTTTAAAAAAATGCTTTGCAACACGTGTGACTGCTGTGCTCCAAGTACAGTCTCTGTGAGGGGTTGCAGTGTTGTGGCACCAGCACCAGTGCCTAAGGCACAATTTTTCAGCCCCTGTTTAACAGGGGCGGGTAATTACAAATCTTGATCTAATAGTTCACAGCAGGGCCCATTCCTGCGCCCACCAAGAGTAACTATGAGGGCCTGCAGTCTTGTGGCAACACCGTCCACCACCACCGCCAAAGGCCCAATTTTTCTGCCCTGTTCATCAGGTGCTTGCAATTACAAATCTTGATCTAATAACTCACAACAGGGCCCATTCCTGCGCCCACCAAGAGTAACTGTGAGGGCCTACAGTCTTGTGGCAACACCGTCCACCACCACCGCCAAAGGCCCAATTTTTCTGCCCTGTTCATCAGGTGCTTGCAATTACAAATCTTGATCTAATAACTCACAGCAGGGCCCATTCCTGCGCCCACCAAGAGTAACTATGAGGGCCTACAGTCTTGTGGCAACACCGTCCACCACCACCGCCAAAGGCCCAATTTTTCTGCCCTGTTCATCAGGTGCTTGCAATTACAAATCTTGATCTAATAACTCACAGCAGGGCCCATTCCTGCGCCCACCAAGAGTAACTGTGAGAGCTTACAGTCTTGTGGCAACACCGTCCACCACCACCGCCAAAGGCCCAATTTTTCTGCCCTGTTCATCAGGTGCTTGCAATTACAAATCTTGATCTAATAACTCACAGCAGGGCCCATTCCTGCGCCCACCAAGAGTAACTGTGAGAGCTTACAGTCTTGTGGCAACACCGTCCACCACCACCACCACCCCCCCATTTTTTCTGCCCTGTTCAACAGGTGCATGCAATTACAAATCTTGATCTATTAACTCATAGCAGGGCCCATTCCTGTGCCCACCAGTCTTGTGGCTACACCAACATCTAATAGGGCAAATTTCTGCAGAGTATATACGCCAGGCCCCTACTTTCAAACATCCAACTTACAAACGACTCCTACTTGCAAATGGAAAGAGAAAACAGGAAGTGAGAGGAAATCTACCCCTAGGAAGGGAAATTCTATCCTGTTAGATTTAATTTGGGAAAAAGGTATCTCCTCTCTACTGATACTTTATCACCAATCCTTGTTTCAATTAAAACCCCACTTTTCCAAAAACATTTGTCATTGGGACGGAAAGTGAGGTGACATGTTCTGAACAGATGTGCAAAGACAGCAAATGTTACAGGGGTGATAACCCCTCCCTATGTTCTCCAAAAAGCTTAAAAATAGATTTTTTTGGGATGGAGCTACACTTCATAATGTACCTGTTCAGATTCTACTTAAGAACAAACCTAAAGCCGCAAGTGGTTTTAAATGGCTTCTTTTTTTCCTTTACAAATGTCATTTTGTGCAAGGACAGTTCTAAACACGGGAAACACATGCCACTTCACAGGCATACTTTAGACACCCCCCAGGTACCATATTTAAAGGAAAATTTCACTTTTTTTTTTCACTTTATGCATCATTAAAATGACTGCTCCCGAAAAAACGTTAGTTTTTAAAAGTTCTTTTTGCATTGATATATGTCCCCTGGGGCAGGACCCGGGTCCCCAAACCTGTTTTATGACATTAACATGCATATTGGCCGTTGTAATTAGCACTTTTGATTTCGAACGTTCGCGTCCATTATAACGTATAGGGTTCGAAAATTCGCGCGAACTTTCGGTCCGTTTGAAGGTTCTGGTTCGAACCGAACCCGGGGGTGTTCGGCTCATCCCTACTGGGGACCTAGATGGCATCTGCTGCAGTTCCGGATGTTTTGGACTTCAGGACCAGATAGCACTCCCTTATTATTTAGATAGGTACTCCTCAGGCCCCCAATTTTAGACGCTTCAAAAATGATGGTTGCCGTGGGGGTCCAAGGCTTTGCAAATTCCCCAAGTTTCTCCATCGCTGCGTTCCTCTTTGGTTTGTTGCTGAGACCTAAATAAAAGGTATTTTTGATTTGAAATAATCATTGCCAGTGTTTTACTTTTCTACAATGACAGTTTTTCTTTGAGTAGGCAGGTACATTTCACTAATCATAAAGTATAATTAACAAGGGGCACCAACAACAAACAAACTCCTAGTAAATTTAAGCAACAAATAGAAATGTTAATAATGTTGTTTTGCTAAGTTGAGACACACAACTCCCCTCAAAAAAAAAAAAAAAATTCTTCTTAAAATATGTATTCAAAAAAAAATACAAAAATTACAAATCATCCAAAAAATATAACAAAGATTCTTTTACGATCTGAGTAAAAATAAACATGTAGTCTAGAAATCCTGAAAACTAATAAAGAACTAAGTTTGGGAGAAGTGCGGGTGAATAGGAGCAGCTAAAACATGTCATTCTTCTTGCATTGTAAAGAAAAAGAGAATGCGCTGCATTAAAGACATTTTAACATTGCAGCGTGACGAATGTGCTGTGTCGATTAGGAAAGGTAGTTTTACCTGACCGAGCGCTTCCGTCACAGAATTTCTTCTGAGCATGCGTAGCACTTTGTCCGTCGGACTACGCTACACACAATCGGATTTGGTGTGATCGGACTTTGTTGTCGAAAAATCTATCCAGCAGGAGATAGGACTTTGTCCGTCGGAAACTGTCCGATGGTGCCTACACACGGTCGGAATTTCCGACAACATTGTCCGATAGGACAGAATCCATCGGAAAATCCGACCATGTGTATGGGGCTTTAGGGTTCTGCCTGATAATGTGTGCGGTGAAGTACACATGACAGGCTTAGAATCAGGCCTGGTTGGACGTTTTGGGTACTGGCCTTCCCTCAGAGCCAATCAGTGGGTGCGTTTGGCCACGCTGAGGAGTCTGGGGAAGGGTACTTAAAGCGGGATTCCACCCTAAAGTGGAACTTCTGCTTTTCAGAACCCTCCCCCCCTCCGGTGTCACATTTGGCACCTTTCAGGGGGGAGGGGGGGTGCAGATACCTGTCTAAGACAGGTATTTACACCCACTTCCGGGCATAAACTCCAACGGGAGTTTACGCCACTTCCTGTCCCGGCGCGCTGTCTGCCGGGACACGCACGTGTCCCAGCAGACAGCGCTGACGATTCTCATTGCGCTGCGTGACTCGCGTATGCGCAGTAGGGAACAGGGAAGTGAAGCCGCAAAGGCGACACTTCCTGATTCCCTCAACGAGAATGGCGCCGGCAGCAGCAGAGAGCCGAGCGATTGATCGGCCTCTGCTGCCGACATCGCTGGAACCTATGACAGGTAAGTGTCCATTTATTAAAAGTCAGCAGCTGCAGTATTTGTAGCTGCTGGCTTTTCAAAAAAAAACTTCCGATGGAGCATACACACGGTCGCATTTTCCGACCAAAAGCTCTCATTGGACTTTTGCTGGCGGAATTTCCGATCGTGTGTATGTGGCATTAGATATAATCTGTTATTGCAGAGGACACAATCTATATATAAAGGGGCAGTCAACATCTTTGTAAATAAAAGAGGCAATTCTAGTTTTCAAAGACATGCATAAAAGTTAGAACACACTAGACCAAAGTGCTGCTCTCTTGAACAAATTCTAGTTTCCTGGCTGTTATACTAACCTTTTGGTTCCAATATTCTGAGCCACTCACCTTTAATACGTTTGTAGATCAGTACAGTCAGAGAGAAATCAGAACTTCTATAGTTTTTCCTTGATCAGTGACTGAGAAACTACAGACATCAGAGGTACAGCAGGATAACCAAGCAACCCCAAAAAGGAAGGCCAGCAATGACTGTTTTGTTTTTCTCAGTTTTTTTAAAAAAAAGTGTAAAATGAATCTTAATTATACATTTTTTAAACTTGTAGAGGACTGTGGAATATTTTTAAGGATTTATAATTTTTCTTCTTTAACCACTTACTAACTGGGCACTTAAACCCCCTTCCTAACCAGATCAATTTTCAGCTATCGGTGCTCTCACACTTTGAATGACAATTACTCAGTCATGCAAGACTGTACACAAATTAATTTTTTGTCCTTTTTTTCACACAAATAGAACTTTCTTTTGGTGATATTTAATCACCGCTGGGTTTTTTTCTTCCGCTATAAATAAAAAAGACTGAAAATTCGGTAAAAAAAATAAATAAATTCTTTGTTTCTATTAAAATTTATTGCAGAGTATTGGCGAGTATTGGCAGAGTATTGGCAGACTATTGGCGAATATTGGCAGAGTATTGCAGTGTTGCACAGTATTGGCAGAGTATTGCAGTGTTGCACAGTATTGGCAGAGTATTGCAGTGTTGCACAGTATTGGCAGAGTATTGCAGTATTGCACAGTGCTGGCAGAGTATTGCACAGTGCTGGCAGAGTATTGCACAGTGCTGGCAGAGTATTGCACACTGCTGGCACTGAGCAGCGCTGTGGGCACTACACATCCAGCCCACAGTGCTGTGGCCATCTCTCCCCCTCTCCGCTTCTCCCCTCTCACTGTACCGATCGGTACAGAGAGGGGAGGGAGGACCGGCGTCATGATGTGGCGCCGGTTTGTTTACATGTGATTGCTCCGTCATTTGACGGAGCGATCACGTGGTAAACGGCCGCCATCGGGTGCGTTCCCGGGGGCGCGCGGGAGCAAGGTTCTGGGAGGACGTCCACCCAGAATAAGCCGACCGCGCTGTTGCCGTCTTTCGGCTATGGCCTGGTCGGCATGTGGTTAAACCTAAATAAGGAAATCAAAAATGTATGAGTAAGTATGACTATTCTACCAATTTGAAACGACACCTTGATTTTTCTTGTATCCACTATTTTGTATTTATGGTCTAGAGCCCTACGGACGACATGAGTAACGATGACACATAGGAACAACACAAAACTTACCAACATGAAATAGACCTGAAAGTGTGCCTTGGTCCACCGTATGGTACACCAAAATAAGGGGGCATACCCTAGATAAGGAATGATAAGTAGTTATGGAATAATGTGAAATGAGTATTCAGTCTGGGGTAAGAATACTCGGAAGAGGCTTTTAGAAGGGGAGGGTGGGTGGGTATCTCGCACAGGAAACCGACAAAGACCGGCGGCCTTTGGGCTGCTTAAATACCCTCCGGGCTCCTCCCATAACTTCAGGCCGGTACCCGGCCTTCCAATTTATGGTCTAGAGCCCTACGGACGACATGAGTAACGATGACACATAGAAACAACACAAAACTTATCAACATGAAATAGACCTGAAAGTGTGCCTTGGTCCACCGTATGGTACACCAAAATAAGGGGGCAAAAACCTTCAGGTAGGGGATAATTATTTATTAAAGGTAAATGTCACTGAGTAAGTCGAGCAAAGGCCTGAGCCATCTCCAACTGTGGGTTAGGTATGTAGCGAGAGAAGCAGGCCGACTTCCACCGACCTAGTTTCTTGATCACATGGTCCGAAACCCCCTGTCTTGAGGCCGTCGTGGCCGCCCCGATCCGGAATGAATGCCCGGAGTACTGGCTGGGGTCCAATTGAAGATGGCCGAGAAGGACCCGGACATGTTCCACGAACTGTGACGAGTTGAGGGGTTCTACTGGAAAGGGTAAAAGCGGACTGGACCCTGGGCGGTCGGATAGCAGTGCCGTCAAGCGGTTTAACACGGCAACTGGGCACCAGTTGTTGTGGGTCCTGTATAGGTGAATATCTACTCCGGAACCCCGCTGCTGAGTTTTAGACGTCGCCAAGTGAAGGACGTAGTGATCCTGGTGGCGGCAGAGATTACTTCTATGCAAGACTGGACCAGCTGGGTGGCTGCAAGTGAACTCGCTGGGCCGTAGAAACCCATAAAACGCCATGTGTATCGCAGCCTGCAGGACGGTGCTGAGGAGGAGACCGAAAGGGGACCTATCCAGGATGTCAGACATCCCCTTAAAGATCTCCCCAGTGATAGGCAGCCGCTTCGGGCTGACTGGCGGCTGGTGCTTCTGAACTCCACGCAGTAGAGCCCTTACTGCGTGGCAGGAGAACACCGAAGGCCTCGCGGGGTCTTGAAGTGACAAGTAGTGCTGCACCCCGGCCACGTACTGGCGTATCGTGCTGTGTGACAGTGCTAGGTGAGAATGGCAATAAGCGATAAACGCCAGAACCTGCTTGACGCTGGAAGATTCACGAGGGCGATGGGGCAGGAACTTATTAAACGCCCTCCAGGCCGTCCGGTAGGCCCGACGGGTGTTGCGGGCGAGCGAAGCGTTGATGATGTTAGTAGCTGAGTGCAAATGTGGGGCTAGTCCAAGGTCAGTTGTGACCAATCCGGGATAGTGGCTGAAAGATGGTAGGCTCCTGGCATCTGTTCAAAGAAAGAAATAAAGTTAAAAACGGGAGAGTGCGTCCGCTGCTGAGTTGAACTTCCCTGGAATGAATGAGCAGTAAACATTGAACTGATGTTGTAGGGATAGCTGGACCAGTCTGCGGAGGAAGGACAAGGGGCGGTGAACCACAAATGGCCAAAAATGGCGGCGCATCCTGTGGATGCCGCCGCATTGGTCACCACCTGGGGTGACAGCGTGGACACTACTGGGATGAACAGGGACACACCGTTCCAATTACTAAGAAAGTGTTCCCACATGGCCAGATCTGCCCTGGCTGCTGAATCCAGCCTGATGACCTGGTCTGGGTCCTGAGTGTAGGACAGGAAGACCAGCAACCGGGACACGAAGGAGCGGCCCTGGGGGATGATCCTCATAGCAAAATTCAACATCCCGAGGAGAGACTGGAGTTGCTTCTGAGTACATCCCCCCACCCGTGTGAACTCTCGCAGAACCGTCCTGATACGGTCCAACTTATCTGCGGGAAGGCTGGCCTGCATGGCAAGCGTGTCAAGGTCGATGCCCAAGAACGTGATCTTGTGCGCCGGGCCGTCAACCTTGTGTTCCGCTATGGGGACGTTCAGATTGTCGAAAACCGTCCTCAACTTTCCAAGGTCCCCTGGGGGAGCCCCGGGTGGTTCTATCAGAAGGAAGTCATCCAAATAATGGATGACCTCGTGGCACTGTGCCTCGTGGAGAAGGATCCACGCCAGGGTCTCTGCGAACTTGTCAAATAACCAAGGACTACTCTTAGACCCGAAGGTCAATTTGGTCGCGAAATAATATCGCTCCCTCCACTTGATGCCGTGCCAGCACCACAGGGAAGGATGTATGGGCAGCAGCTTGAAGGCGTCAGATATGTCCGCCTTCGAGAGCCAAGCACCCACCCCAGTCCTGAGAATGGCCTGGATAGCCATATCTACCGAAGCGTACTTCAGTGAGAACTCCTCGGAGGGGATGAGCGAGTTGAGACTGGGAACGACGGAAGAATGAGGCGCTGACAGATCATACACCAGACGTTTTTTATTTGAAAATTTTCCCTGTACAAGCCCGATAGGGCTAACCCTCCAGATACTGAAGGGAGACTGACTGAACGGGCCTATCATAAAGTCCCGATCCAACTCCGTCTGAAGAAGGACGTCAATAGCTGGCTCATCTGTTGCTGCTGAGCGCAGGTTCAGACATTCGTGGGTGGAGTGGGGCAGGGTGATGAGCCCGGTATGAAACCCATCGGTGAAACCTCGGATGAGGTAGCTGGCGAGTGACGGAGTGGGGTGTGAGTTCAAGTAAACATCGAGCCAAAGGACATTGACCCGGCTTAGTCACGGTTTCTTCTGCTTGACCTCACACAGGACCCTGGGGTGCGCCCTCTGGCATAGGGTGCAAACGTGCAAGAGCCGGCACTGGCTGAAATTGCAGGAGCCGTAGTTGAAGTTGTTGCAAATGACGGCTCCCCCAACCATCCGCACCGGACGTCCCAACTTGTCCACCTTCTGCCCTTGCGCCGGGGGCTGCTGAGCCTGGCTCGTGCTGGTAGAGGCCGTGCTAGCTATCAGGTGGACAGCGGCTATGTTGGCACACCAGACCGTGGTGTGGGACGCTGACTGACAGACAGCACATAGCGGGGAGCGTAGACCCGCAAAGTGGCGGCAGAACAACTCAGTGTCCACTACGCTCCAGTCCGTTGTCAAATGGAACTGTAAGAATCTGGCCGCGGCTTTGGCCGAGAAGGACCGATGATAATCGTAGAACGCTGAGCCACCGTATTTGTGGCCCAGGTCTACGACCAAATGGAGGTAGAGGTCCAGTTCCTCCCGCCTGCCCGGGGAGGCTGAGCACAGCACGTCCCTGAACATGCCGAAAGCGAGCGTGAACTCGGGCACCGTGAGCTTTCTGTTGAGCCTCGGATCCTTTGCCTTCAAAACCACCGAGACGTCCCCCCAGGTGTAGGCCTTGTTCTCGGCCAAGTCATGGACCGAGATCATGAGTGAGGCCAGGTTAACGTCTCTGCCCTCTAAAATGTCCTTCCTTACGCTGGGTGGCACCAGGTGGGAAGGATGAACGGTAGTCGTGGCAAGCTCACTACCTGCGGCCGGTGCACTGATGGCTGGGACCACCGCAGGGTCCGGAACCGTGGCGGCCGGGCTGGCCTCTAGACGTGACACCCTGTCCTGGACCTCAATGATCGAGGAAGACAGGGAAGACACAAGGGTGTGTAGCTGAGCGACGGCGGCTGAAATAGACTCCAGAGACGCCTGCTGGCTGCTGGTGCCTGCTGCGGCCGGTGGTGGGAAGAGGAGCCTGAATAGCTCCGCCTTCCTGGCCGCGGACGAGAAGGGTATCCCTCTGCGCCTCAGCTCGGCGGACAGCCTGGGAATTGTCCATGCCCTAAGAGACTGGACACTGCCAGCCTCGGAGGCTGACGCCGGAGATAGAGGGGTGGTGAGGTCATCGCTGCCGACTGATGACATGGCGGCTGCCAAGACCCGTTACTTAGTTGACTGGTCACGTGTCTGCAGGCTGGGCCTATAAAGAGGTGACAAGAAATGAGTTTGGACGTGTAACCTATGGTATACGTACCTGCCATGAGAAAGCAGGAGCCCCCCACGCCCCTGCGTCTTTTTTTTTTTTTTTTTACCTGCTGGAACCCTGATCAAGCTGGTGCAGGTGGACCTACTGAATCCGACTGACCTGAGAGAGTGTGAGAGAAAGTACCTATTTAAGAGCCTGAAACTGCTGCCGTCCAGAGCGACGGTACCCAACGTCGATGATAACAACAGGCGATAGTGACTTAAGTCGACTGCCGAGACAGCTGTGGAATCAAATGACAGAAAACAACACGAATGACTGACACGACATGTTGCCTTAACTGAAATGAACTTCCCGTGACAGGGCCCGGCCCGGTCGTACCGTATGGGGGTGACTGTGAGCCGGACTCTGGAGCACGTACAGAAATGAGGCAACCGTGAAATGAGGCCAACTGCCTGGGTACGCTGGGGCCGAACTGTGACATCCAGGCTGCCACCGGGTCCGACTCCAAGTGCTACAGCATGCATTTGGAACGCAAGCACTCGTGTGCCAGCGACCTCGATCATCATGCCACTGTCTAGTGACTGAACCCCTTTCCTTTTTATTTTTATTTTTTTTGTATTGAAATGCGGCCGGCCTAGGGCACGCCGGCGCGAATTCGTACAGGGAGGTGACCAATTAACGCCGGGGCGTGGTAAGGTGACATAGAAATGACATAACATGACAAGGACAAGAATCAAAGGTTTCTTTTTTTTTTTTTTTTACAAATGCGATTCCGTCCCTGGCGCATGTATTGAAATGAGGCCGGCCTAGGGCACGCCGACACGAATTAGTGCGGGGAAGTGACTGTATTCCTGCCGGTCGTGGTAAGGTGACAGAAATGACATACCATGACAGGGGCAAGAATCAAGAATGAACGCAACCTGTGATGCGATT
Source organism: Lithobates sylvaticus (assembly GCA_028564925.1). Classification (NCBI taxonomy): domain Eukaryota; kingdom Metazoa; phylum Chordata; class Amphibia; order Anura; family Ranidae; genus Lithobates; species Lithobates sylvaticus. The sequence goes on along the minus strand of CM053033.1, from coordinate 77,526,725 downwards.
CCGCCCTTGGCGCATGTATTGAAATGAGGCCGGGTAGTCGTGCGTCTGGATTGCCCCGATCGGAGCATCTATGGATGCGACCGGACCTACCCAGAGGTATGGTGACCGGGCGGCCCTGAATATATATAACCAAAAATATATATAGAGAGGGGCACATGGGACTTTAAATGAAGCATGTCAATTGAAAAAGAATATATAAATGATAAACACATGCGAGTAGGTAAATTGGTTGGGTTTAATTTAAGGTCAAAGACCCCCAAAAGGGTGGTCCATCGTTTTGAAGCATGCAGTGGTGTAAATGCATGTATGATCGAGGTAAGAACATATATTGTAATCATAATCAAAGAATATGCATGCAAACAAATCAATGGACATATATAGATGCAGTTCATAATAGAAATGCATAAATTAAAAATTGCCAATCAGAAGAACGAAATCGCATGACCACATGCGAGTAGGTAAACTGATTTGGATTTAATTTAAGGTCACTGACCCCAAAGGGTGGTCCATGGTTTTGAAGCATGCAGTGATGTAAATGCATGTATAGTCGAGGTAGGAGCAATAATGTGAATCATAATCATCAGAAAATCTGCATGCAGACAAATCAATGGACATACATAGATGCAATTCATAATAGAGATGCATAAATTAAAATTAAAAATTGCCACTCAGAGTGACGAAATCGCATGAGGGGAGTCAAAACTCAATGGAACAAAGTTAATAGTATTTGGCAAAATGGAACCTAGCTAAAGTGACAGAAATCTATGGCATGCTTCCATCCCGAGTTAATGTATATGGGGAAAGAGGGGCCAATGGGACTTTAAATGAAGCATGTCAAATGAAAAATAGATAAATAAATGAAGATAGTAAAACCATGCGAGAAGGTAAACTGATTTGGATTTAATTTAAAGTCACAGACCCCTAGGGGTAGTCCCTAAAGTAAATAACCCCTAGGGGTAGTCCATGATTATAAAGCATACAGTATTGTGAATGCAAATATAATTAGAGAAAGAACATACATTGTAGTCATAATCATCAGAGGATCTAAGTGCAAACAAATCAATGGACATACAGAGATGCAATTCATAATAGAAATACACAAATTAAAAATTGCCAATCAGAGTAACAAAATCGCATGAGATGAGTACAAACTCTACGAAACAAAGTTGATAATATCAGGGATTAAAATAGACTTGATTAAGCATCCTAAGTTTGAAAACCCGACGCGTTTCTTGGCTTCATGCCAGTCATCAGGGGTGGGATGCATGTTTGATGCTAAAAAAGCAAAAGAATATAACAGATATTAAATATATGTGGAATCTCAGCTAGAGAGAAAAGGGTATCAGCTTGATCTGTTTGGTTGGGAAGGTTACTTACAAAATAGCCCAAAGTGGGCAGAACTTCCAGCAGTGGGATCTGTTTTGGCCTAGGATGCAACTGTCTCATCCGGGGTTGAGGCAGGGTTCCGACCAACCCCCCAACAGTTGGCATTTGTCAGGGGGCGGGCCAGGGGGAACAAGAGCCAGCCGATCCAGACGCCCTCAACACTGGTCCACTTAGTTTGAAAAATGCATGTGTTGACCCAATCTGAAAAAAATGGGAGTGGAAGGATGAATAAGGGAAAAAAAAAAAAAAAAAAAAAAAGAAGGTTTTGGTGTGTGCCAAAAAGATGAGTGTTGGAATCAAAGTATAATGAATAAATGTGGACTAATTGCTAATGAATGTGTAATGAGCACATGAAGGATCATGAAATGTTAAAAAGTGAATGAAATCAAAAAAATTCTAAATCGCCCAATGGGAACATGAGGAAATGTGTGTGCAGTGCTCAAAATCAATAAATATATAAATATGTGTGTGCATTAGGGGAGCAATAAACTCTGTTACCTTTGTGTTGAATGACAACTGCTAAAAAGAGGTGCCTTCCTGGTGGAACACAGTGGAGGAATGAGCCGTCTGTCGGTCCCAGCTGATATACCCCGGCCCTTGGGCGGGTCCCTACCAACGTCATGTGACGTCATTAGCAGCTGTAGGGAGATGAGGGAACACTAGCAGCTGAGGATAATCTGTACCTCAGTGGGTGTCAACTCATCTCAGCTGCGACGTAGATGGACAAAAAATAAACAGACTTCCACCTTGAGGCGTCTGATGACGCCGCTTGAGGGGCCTGTCTATGCATGACGCCGATGCGCTGAGATCGAACCCCACCGCCCTCTAAAGTATATGGAGGGAGGTAGGGAGGGAGCTGAGCGCATCGCAACCCCGGAAAAAAGACTGCAATGCATCCAGCAGCCACAGCCCAAGTGCTGGATTAATCAATGAATAGATTCCTGGAAGTTACCTGGAAGAAAAAATAAATAAATAAAATTGTTCTCAGTAGCTGAGAAAAACACATATACAACATCAATTATAAGGTATGGAATCTCAGGCTTTAAAACCTGAAGCTAGGATTTTAAAATTAAAATGAGGACATAAATTGAGGTATAAATCCTTTTTGAATATTTAAATAAAGGATGAAAAATGGTTAATGGTAATAATAGTAATGCAACGTGGTCGCCCAGGGAGCGGTTTTGTCTTCCGCCCAAATATATACATTTTTAGGGAAATGACCTAGCTGCAATAACGAATGTCAATGGCATGCTTCCATCCCGGGTTAATATATATATATATAGAAAAAGAGGGGCACATGGGACTTTAAATGAAGCATGTCAATTGAAAAAGAATATATAAATGATAAACACATGCGAGTAGGTAAATTGGTTGGGTTTAATTTAAGGTCACAGACCCCCAAAAGGGTGGTCCATCGTTTTGAAGCATGCAGTGGTGTAAATGCATGTATGATCGAGGTAAGAACATATATTGTAATCATAATCAAAGAATATGCATGCAAACAAATCAATGGACATATATAGATGCAGTTCATAATAGAAATGCATAAATTAAAAATTGCCAATCAGAAGAACGAAATCGCATGACCACATGCGAGTAGGTAAACTGATTTGGATTTAATTTAAGGTCACTGACCCCAAAGGGTGGTCCATGGTTTTGAAGCATGCAGTGATGTAAATGCATGTATAGTCGAGGTAGGAGCAATAATGTGAATCATAATCATCAGAAAATCTGCATGCAGACAAATCAATGGACATACATAGATGCAATTCATAATAGAGATGCATAAATTAAAATTAAAAATTGCCACTCAGAGTGACGAAATCGCATGAGGGGAGTCAAAACTCAATGGAACAAAGTTAATAGTATTTGGCAAAATGGAACCTAGCTAAAGTGACAGAAATCTATGGCATGCTTCCATCCCGAGTTAATGTATATGGGGAAAGAGGGGCCAATGGGACTTTAAATGAAGCATGTCAAATGAAAAATAGATAAATAAATGAAGATAGTAAAACCATGCGAGAAGGTAAACTGATTTGGATTTAATTTAAAGTCACAGACCCCTAGGGGTAGTCCCTAAAGTAAATAACCCCTAGGGGTAGTCCATGATTATAAAGCATACAGTATTGTGAATGCAAATATAATTAGAGAAAGAACATACATTGTAGTCATAATCATCAGAGGATCTAAGTGCAAACAAATCAATGGACATACAGAGATGCAATTCATAATAGAAATACACAAATTAAAAATTGCCAATCAGAGTAACAAAATCGCATGAGATGAGTACAAACTCTACGAAACAAAGTTGATAATATCAGGGATTAAAATAGACTTGATTAAGCATCCTAAGTTTGAAAACCCGACGCGTTTCTTGGCTTCATGCCAGTCATCAGGGGTGGGATGCATGTTTGATGCTAAAAAAGCTAAAGAATATAACAGATATATATATTAACCCGGGATGGAAGCATGCCATTGACATTCGTTATTGCAGCTAGGTCATTTCCCTAAAAATGTATATATTTGGGCGGAAGACAAAACCGCTCCCTGGGCGACCACGTTGCATTACTATTATTACCATTACCCATTTTTCATCCTTTATTTAAATATTCAAAAAGGATTTATACCTCAATTTATGTCCTCATTTTAATTTTAAAATCCTAGCTTCAGGTTTTAAAGCCTGAGATTCCATACCTTATAATTGATGTTGTATATGTGTTTTTCTCAGCTACTGAGAACAATTTTATTTATTTATTTTTTTTTTTCTTCCAGGTAACTTCCAGGAATCTATTCATTGATTAATCCAGCACTTGGGCTGTGGCTGCTGGATGCATTGCAGTCTTTTTTCCGGGGTTGCGATGCGCTCAGCTCCCTCCCTACCTCCCTCCATATACTTTAGAGGGCGGTGGGGTTCGATCTCAGCGCATCGGCGTCATGCATAGACAGGCCCCTCAAGCGGCGTCATCAGACGCCTCAAGGTGGAAGTCTGTTTATTTTTTGTCCATCTACGTCGCAGCTGAGATGAGTTGACACCCACTGAGGTACAGATTATCCTCAGCTGCTAGTGTTCCCTCATCTCCCTACAGCTGCTAATGACGTCACATGACGTTGGTAGGGACCCGCCCAAGGGCCGGGGTATATCAGCTGGGACCGACAGACGGCTCATTCCTCCACTGTGTTCCACCAGGAAGGCACCTCTTTTTAGCAGTTGTCATTCAACACAAAGGTAACAGAGTTTATTGCTCCCCTAATGCACACACATATTTATATATTTATTGATTTTGAGCACTGCACACACATTTCCTCATGTTCCCATTGGGCGATTTAGAATTTTTTTGATTTCATTCACTTTTTAACATTTCATGATCCTTCATGTGCTCATTACACATTCATTAGCAATTAGTCCACATTTATTCATTATACTTTGATTCCAACACTCATCTTTTTGGCACACACCAAAACCTTCTTCTTTTTTTTTTTTTTTTTTTTTTTTTTTTTTTTTTTTCCCTTATTCATCCTTCCACTCCCATTTTTTTCAGATTGGGTCAACACATGCATTTTTCAAACTAAGTGGACCAGTGTTGAGGGCGTCTGGATCGGCTGGCTCTTGTTCCCCCTGGCCCGCCCCCTGACAAATGCCAACTGTTGGGGGGTTGGTCGGAACCCTGCCTCAACCCCGGATGAGACAGTTGCATCCTAGGCCAAAACAGATCCCACTGCTGGAAGTTCTGCCCACTTTGGGCTATTTTGTAAGTAACCTTCCCAACCAAACAGATCAAGCTGATACCCTTTTCTCTCTAGCTGAGATTCCACATATATTTAATATCTGTTATATTCTTTTGCTTTTTTAGCATCAAACATGCATCCCACCCCTGATGACTGGCATGAAGCCAAGAAACGCGTCGGGTTTTCAAACTTAGGATGCTTAATCAAGTCTATTTTAATCCCTGATATTATCAACTTTGTTTCGTAGAGTTTGTACTCATCTCATGCGATTTTGTTACTCTGATTGGCAATTTTTAATTTGTGTATTTCTATTATGAATTGCATCTCTGTATGTCCATTGATTTGTTTGCACTTAGATCCTCTGATGATTATGACTACAATGTATGTTCTTTCTCTAATTATATTTGCATTCACAATACTGTATGCTTTATAATCATGGACTACCCCTAGGGGTTATTTACTTTAGGGACTACCCCTAGGGGTCTGTGACTTTAAATTAAATCCAAATCAGTTTACCTTCTCGCATGGTTTTACTATCTTCATTTATTTATCTATTTTTCATTTGACATGCTTCATTTAAAGTCCCATTGGCCCCTCTTTCCCCATATACATTAACTCGGGATGGAAGCATGCCATAGATTTCTGTCACTTTAGCTAGGTTCCATTTTGCCAAATACTATTAACTTTGTTCCATTGAGTTTTGACTCCCCTCATGCGATTTCGTCACTCTGAGTGGCAATTTTTAATTTATGCATCTCTATTATGAATTGCATCTATGTATGTCCATTGATTTGTCTGCATGCAGATTTTCTGATGATTATGATTCACATTATTGCTCCTACCTCGACTATACATGCATTTACATCACTGCATGCTTCAAAACCATGGACCACCCTTTGGGGTCAGTGACCTTAAATTAAATCCAAATCAGTTTACCTACTCGCATGTGGTCATGCGATTTCGTTCTTCTGATTGGCAATTTTTAATTTATGCATTTCTATTATGAACTGCATCTATATATGTCCATTGATTTGTTTGCATGCATATTCTTTGATTATGATTACAATATATGTTCTTACCTCGATCATGCATGCATTTACACCACTGCATGCTTCAAAACGATGGACCACCCTTTTGGGGGTCTGTGACCTTAAATTAAACCCAACCAATTTACCTACTCGCATGTGTTTATCATTTATATATTCTTTTTCAATTGACATGCTTCATTTAAAGTCCCATGTGCCCCTCTTTTTCTATATATATAAATATATATTAACCCGGGATGGAAGCATGCCATTGACATTCGTTATTGCAGCTAGGTCATTTCCCTAAAAATGTATATATTTGGGCGGAAGACAAAACCGCTCCCTGGGCGACCACGTTGCATTACTATTATTACCATTAACCATTTTTCATCCTTTATTTAAATATTCAAAAAGGATTTATACCTCAATTTATGTCCTCATTTTAATTTTAAAATCCTAGCTTCAGGTTTTAAAGCCTGAGATTCCATACCTTATAATTGATGTTGTATATGTGTTTTTCTCAGCTACTGAGAACAATTTTATTTATTTATTTTTTCTTCCAGGTAACTTCCAGGAATCTATTCATTGATTAATCCAGCACTTGGGCTGTGGCTGCTGGATGCATTGCAGTCTTTTTTCCGGGGTTGCGATGCGCTCAGCTCCCTCCCTACCTCCCTCCATATACTTTAGAGGGCGGTGGGGTTCGATCTCAGCGCATCGGCGTCATGCATAGACAGGCCCCTCAAGCGGCGTCATCAGACGCCTCAAGGTGGAAGTCTGTTTATTTTTTGTCCATCTACGTCGCAGCTGAGATGAGTTGACACCCACTGAGGTACAGATTATCCTCAGCTGCTAGTGTTCCCTCATCTCCCTACAGCTGCTAATGACGTCACATGACGTTGGTAGGGACCCGCCCAAGGGCCGGGGTATATCAGCTGGGACCGACAGACGGCTCATTCCTCCACTGTGTTCCACCAGGAAGGCACCTCTTTTTAGCAGTTGTTATTCAACACAAAGGTAACAGAGTTTATTGCTCCCCTAATGCACACACATATTTATATATTTATTGATTTTGAGCACTGCACACACATTTCCTCATGTTCCCATTGGGCGATTTAGAATTTTTTTGATTTCATTCACTTTTTAACATTTCATGATCCTTCATGTGCTCATTACACATTCATTAGCAATTAGTCCACATTTATTCATTATACTTTGATTCCAACACTCATCTTTTTGGCACACACCAAAACCTTCTTCCTTTTTTTTTTTTTTTTTTTTTCCCCCTATTCATCCTTCCACTCCCATTTTTTTCAGATTGGGTCAACACATGCATTTTTCAAACTAAGTGGACCAGTGTTGAGGGCGTCTGGATCGGCTGGCTCTTGTTCCCCCTGGCCCGCCCCCTGACAAATGCCAACTGTTGGGGGGTTGGTCGGAACCCTGCCTCAACCCCGGATGAGACAGTTGCATCCTAGGCCAAAACAGATCCCACTGCTGGAAGTTCTGCCCACTTTGGGCTATTTTGTAAGTAACCTTCCCAACCAAACAGATCAAGCTGATACCCTTTTCTCTCTAGCTGAGATTCCACATATATTTAATATCTGTTATATTCTTTTGCTTTTTTAGCATCAAACATGCATCCCACCCCTGATGACTGGCATGAAGCCAAGAAACGCGTCGGGTTTTCAAACTTAGGATGCTTAATCAAGTCTATTTTAATCCCTGATATTATCAACTTTGTTTCGTAGAGTTTGTACTCATCTCATGCGATTTTGTTACTCTGATTGGCAATTTTTAATTTGTGTATTTCTATTATGAATTGCATCTCTGTATGTCCATTGATTTGTTTGCACTTAGATCCTCTGATGATTATGACTACAATGTATGTTCTTTCTCTAATTATATTTGCATTCACAATACTGTATGCTTTATAATCATGGACTACCCCTAGGGGTTATTTACTTTAGGGACTACCCCTAGGGGTCTGTGACTTTAAATTAAATCCAAATCAGTTTACCTTCTCGCATGGTTTTACTATCTTCATTTATTTATCTATTTTTCATTTGACATGCTTCATTTAAAGTCCCATTGGCCCCTCTTTCCCCATATACGTGTTTAACCAAAAACGTGCGTGTGGTTGTATGTTGTTTATCGAGGCAAGCGGTGCGTGGTTCGTGAGCTACGTAGACCACAGTTTAATGACATGATAAGCAGTGCAAAACATGGGAGCCGAAGCCCTACCTGCGACAGCCGAACCAGACTCTTTGTACGGAACCGCGACTCGGCGACACGAGTGCGACACGAAGGGACAACACGACTTACGAACACGGAACGCGGGACTGCAACAACAAGGAGACGGACAGACAAAACGGAGCTCACGAACCGGCACCAACAGCGCTTGTCTCGAACGAGTCGGTCCTAGATGTCTGACGTATCAGATATCTCGCACAGGAAACCGACAAAGACCGGCGGCCTTTGGGCTGCTTAAATACCCTCCGGGCTCCTCCCATAACTTCAGGCCGGTACCCGGCCTTCCAATATGTCTTCTGATAAAAAAAAAAAAAAATACATTAGACACCTGCCAATTGGGTATTGGTTATTTATTGGAGAAGCCATATAAGTTCTCTTTAAAAACATAGGCACAGGTCGGTGTCCTAAATCCATGCCTGTAGGGTGAAGAAAGCAGCAGGGAACCATTAGATGAATCCACCCAATCAGCTTGCAGCTGGACTATTTTTCCGACTTTAGCTGTAGCCCGAGAGACTTTATAAGTCCAGCCAAGGCATCAGGCACTTTCCACAGGTTATAATTAGTGAAGCCTCCTTCCATCTCCGGAGAAAATGCAATGACAAACAAATAATCATTTCCAAATTGTTTGGGATAAACACTTGCAGTATTTCATGTGGAGAGACACAAATGTGTTAATTGCCCTCTCTTCCTTCTCTTTGTTCAGGAGAGGTTATGATTTGTGGCGCTGTAGTTGGCAAACACGAACATGAAAAATTAAGATGATCGCCGAATCAAATCTTTTAGCTACCCACAACAAACATGGGTAATTGCTGAGGATGTAAATCACTCCCCCATCATTTACCATGTAAACATTTATTGCTGCTTTTCACCTTGATATGGATTTCTTCCCCAGAAGCTGTCATTGTAGAAGAACTGGGACCAAGGCAACAAGATTCTTCAAGCAGAGTCGCATATTGGAAATTAGAAATGCGTTTTGTTTTTCTCATCTTTCCACCTATTTAGCAAAAGCTAAATTAGTTTTTCTAGTATTTCACTGCTTTGCATTAATCATGCCATGTTTATAATTGTATCTCTACGATTAAGGCTGTTTGGATGAAGCGCGTCAGTAAGGGTGGTTCTCAGGTGCGGACACTGTCTGTGGTTAAATAAAACCTATATGAAGTAGTGCAGACTACAGTCTGTTATTTTCTGGGTATCAGAATGGATTCCAGACTACCAGACATGTCCATGGTGGATGAGAGGCTCGGTGTCTGAAGTGGTGCCACTTGGTCTGAACAGTGAATGCCATGATTATTGCTATAAACTGATTTGTTATATATCTGTCAAAGATTTATTTTGCCTAATTTCCGAAGTTTAGCTTTAAAATGTATTTCCACCTTTGCAGTCAAATTTAGAAATCCCCACTAAATGTTTGTTGTTTATTTTAATTTCTTTTTTTTTTTCTTATCTTTCTTACCTTTTTAGTTTTTTCTTTGGAGCAGGATTATACATACAGTGCCTTGAAAAAGTATTCATACCCCTTGAAATTTCCACATTTTGTCATTTTACAACCAAAAATGTAAATGTATTTTATTGGTATTTTATGCGATAGACCAACACAAAGTGGCACATAATTGTGAAGTGGGAGGAAGGTGATAAATGGTTTTCAATTTTTTTTTTACAAATAAATACCTGAAAATTGTGGCATGCATTTGTATGCAGCCCTCTTTACTCTGCTATCCCTAAGGGCTCTTTCACACGGGGCGGATCAGTGCAGATCCGCCCCGTGGATAGCCGCTTGCTCAGCGGGGATCGCCGGAGCGATCTCCGCTGAGCAGGAAGATGACAGGTCCGTCTCTGCACTCCGTGCAGGGACGGGCCTGTCAGAGCGCCGCTCTCCCCTATGGGAGATCTGGTGACGACGGACCGTAGAGTCTGTCGTCATCCGATCCGCTCTGCAGATGGATGAAAAAATTGGGTTTTCCTCCGTCTGCAGAAACGGAGCATAGCGGGCACGGACGAGAGCGGGTGTCAGCGGATGCTCATCCGCTGACACCTGCTATCCCATAGGGATACATGTATGTCCGCTTTTCATCCTAAAACGGAAGCATGAAAAACGGACATATGGTCCGTCAGTGTGAAAGAGCCCTAACTAAAATCTAGTGGAACCAATTGCCTTCAGAAGTCACCTAATTAGTAAATTGATTCCACCTGCGTGTAATTTAATCTCAGTATAAATACAGCTGTTCAGTGAAGCCCTTAGAGGTTTCTTAGAGAACAAACAGCATCATGAAGGCCAAGGAACACACCAGACAGGTCAGAGATAAAGTTGTGGAGAAGTTTAAAGCAGGGTTACGTTATAAAAAAATATCCCAAGCTTTGAACATCTCACGGAGCACTATTCAATCCATCATCCAAAAATGGAAAGAGTATCGTACAACTGCAAACCTACCAAGACATGGCTGTCCACCTAAACTAACAGGCCGAGCAAGAAGAGCATTAATCAGAGAAGCAGCCAAGAGGCCCGTGGTAACTCTGGAGGAGCTGTAGAGATCCACAGCTCAGGTGGGAGAATCTGTCCAAAGGACAACTATTAGTCGTGCACTCCACAAATCTGGCCTTTATTGAAGAGTGACAAGAAGAAAGACATTGTTGAAAGAAAGCCATAAAAAGTCCCATTTGCAGTTTGCGAGAAGCCATGTAGGGGACACAGCAAACATGTGGAAGAAGGTGTCTTGGTCAGATGAGACCCAAATTGAACTTTTTGGCCTAAAATCAAAACGCTATGTATGGCGGAAAAGAACACTGCACATCACCCCAAACACACCATCCCCATCGTGAAACATGAAGCATCATGTTGTGGGCATTCTTTTCTTCAGCAGGGAAGCTGATCAGAGTTGATGGGAAGATGGATGAAGCCAAATACAGGGCCATCTTAGAGGAAAATCTGTTAGTCTGCAAAAGACTTGAGACTGGGGTGGAGGTTCACCTTCCAGCAGGACAACATCCTTAACCATACAACCAGAGCTACAATGGAATGGTTAATATCAAAGCATATTCATGTGTTAGAATGGCCCAGTCAAAGTCCAGACCTAAATCCAATTGAGAATCTGTGGCAAAACTTGAAAATTGCTGTTCACATATGCTCTCCATCCAATCTGACAGAGCTTGAGCTATTTTGCAAAGAAGAATGGCCAAAAATTTCCCTCTCTAGATGTGCAAAACTGGTAGAGACATACCCAAAAAGACTTGCAGCTGTAATTGCAGCAAAAGGTGGTTCTACAAAGTATTGACAAGGGGAATACAAATGCATGTGTAGCACGCTGGGGTTTGGTCAGGGAGCTCCTCACAAATTTACTTGCCAAGAGTAGTCACCTTGGTCGATTGATAGAGATCTATTGATTTCTCCCTAAGTTTGGCCTTGTTGCACTTTTCTCTTCTAGGTGGCCGGGAACTTGGTGGTACTAGATATGAGAAGGGCAACTCAAAGTCAGGTTATGGGTATATGGGGTAACTCAGCCAATGGGCAGGGGTTTTCTTGAATTCCTTGGCCTGCTGGGAGAACCTATATATTCGGGTGAAGTCAGGTGATCTGTGTTCTGTGTCACCTCGATGGCTGTCTGGGTGGACGTGTGTCGCACTCCCCGGGCTGCTAGGCCGGAGATTGGGCCTATCCTGGGGCATCTGGCTGCCAGGCTGTGTGAGGGCCTATCCAGAAGTAAGAGGGCAGCACAGGGTTGGGACTGCGCCTTGCAGCCCAACCAAAAATTACGGTTCTGTCGGCTGGTGAATCTGTCAGTGGTCGGAGGTAGAAGGGAAGCTGTCGTCACAAAGGGACCAACCACCTTTACCTGGGACCACAGTGATTACGGTAACTGAAGAAAGTACCGGAACCATATTCTCACTGAATGGGCATGGTGGAGAATCAGGAAACTTCAGGCTGGAATCAAGCCAGGGAACCAACCCACTGAGGAGACGCTTGCAGGGCAGCCTTGTGAGTTAAGCCAGGGACCACGCCGGTTAGCAGGGTGAAGCTTGAGAAATATCTGGAGTGCCAAGCTAGGGGCCCAGCAGGGAAGCACAGGTGATGCTTGAGGGAGATACCACCGTCAACTATGGAGGAGCTCAAGGGATTCAGAGTTAGTTAATCAGTGGGTCTAGTGGAGACTGGGAGCTCAGTGTTGAAGAACTACAAGAAGCAGTTGTAGTGGAGCTGAAAGAACTGCTACGTTTGAGTTAGGAACTGTTAAAGGACTGTTGCCATAGGAGACAGAATTCCTGCATGTGCAGAAGTGGATGACTGTCCTCCCCAGAACTGCATGACTGTCCTCCTATTGAAGTCTGAGTCTGCCAATTGAATCTATAACTACTTAAGGGTGTCCTGGCCCTAACCCCATTTCCCCAAAAAATACAAAAAGGACTGTTAAAAGAAATAAAACCTCTTTTACATCCAAGAAATGTCTGGCGCCCAATGACTTTCACCATCTTTGCACCCACTATGACTCACAACCCACTACATATTGAAGGATGTTGGCTATCTTTGGCCTTGGAGGTCCTCATTAGACTGGACCTGACCACAAACAGAGCTTTCTTTTGGTGGTATTTGATCACCTCTGCATTTAATTTTTTTGCGCTATAAACAAAAAGAGTGACAATTTTGAAAAAAAAAACACAATATTTTTTACTTTTTGCTATAATAAATATCCCCCAAAAATATATAAAAAAAATATTTTTTTCCTCAGTTTAGGCCAATATGTATTCTTCTACATATTTTGGTAAAAAAAAAAATCGCAATAAGCGTATATTGATTGGTTTGGGCTAAAGTTATAGCTTCTACAAAATAGGGGATAGTTTTATGGCATTTTTATAAAAAACATCAAGGTGCTTGTAATGGCGGCGATCTGCGATTTTTATTGGGACTGCGACATGTTGGCGGACACGTCGGACAATTTTGACACATTTTTGGGAACATTGGCATTTATACAGCGATCAGTGCTATAAAAAATGCATTGATTAATGTAAAAATGTCACGGGCAGTGAAGGGGTTAACACTAGGGGGCGATCAAGGGGTTAATTGTGTTCCCTAGAATGTGCTCTAACTGAAGGGGGGAGGGGACTGTGTAGGGGAGATGACAGATCGCTGTTCATACCCTGTATGAACAGACGATCTGTCTCTTCTCCCCTCCCTCAGAGAACCGGAATCTGTGTGTTTACACACATAGATCCAGTTTCTCGGTGTGCCCCGAGCGATCGCGGGAGCCCCGACGGTGATCGCCACCGCCGGGCACTTGCATCGGCTCTGTGGGCGAGAAGGGGGCGCGTTCGCGCCTCCGCCGGTGCGCCCCTAGTGGCCACAGAGTGAAGTGACTTTACATAATGTAGTTTCGCCCAGCCGTACCATTCTGCCGCAGTACAACTGCAGCGGCTGGTCGACAAGGGGTTAAAGTAATTGTACATTTTTTTTCCAAAATAAACATGTTATACTTACCTGCCTTGTACAATGGTTTTACAGAGCGGCCCTGATCCTCCTCTTCTAAGTGTGTCACAAATTGGAAGTTGTTTCCTATGGTGGCACACATGTGGGCTCGAGCTGGGCTGTGTGCATCTATTGACACACACAGCGTGGCTCAGGCTCCTCACAGGATTTGATTGACAGCAGTAGGAGCCAATGTCTCCCACTGCTACTTCTGAACCAGTGAGGAGAGAGCCAGAGCCTTGCTGCTGCACTCGGCACAGCGCTGGATTGAGATAAAACTCAGATAAATTCAGTGTATTTAGGGGGGCTGGGGGGAGCTGAACATAGAAGGTTGTTTTACCTTAATGGGGAGAATGCATTAAAAAAAACTATAAGCCTTTATAATCACTTTAATTATGCCGTCTGACCAGTCCCCTTATAAACAAAGAAAACTACCCAGGATTTTTTCCTTGCTAAAGGGTCCAAAAAAGAGCCTCTAAAAAACGTAATCTGCAATTTCTATTTATTTATTTTTTAGGTGATGCTATGTGAATAGGACATCTAATAATAGTAAAGTGGGCGTTATCTCAATTTGGCTGCAAAAGTGGACATACACTTTAAACGGGGAGACTGATCACATTTCCTGAAATGCAGCTGAGCACTGAGCAGTGGTTCTCAACTGTCCTAGTGCCATGACCCCTTGATAACATTTCCTAAGTTGTGGGGACCCCTAACAGTAAAATTATTTTTGTAGTGTGTAGCGTTGTCAGCACCCAAGGCAAGACAAGTAATTTGCACCCCTAACCCACGGACATTTAGCGCTCCCTTCCACCCATACAATATTAAAACCCCTTATGGTACATTTTAGGATGTACCACTCTTTCTCTTTGTTCTCCTTTCTTTCCCTTTTATCTCTCTCTATCCTAATCTCTTGTTTTTTTCCCCATCCCTCTCTCTAGCCGTCTTTCTTGTTCTTTCTCTTATTCTTTCCCCCCCTTTTTCTTTGTTCCTCCCCCTCCTTTCCTCTACCTTCCATGTACTCTCTATTTTTATTCCTTCTCTTACTCCTTGGTGGGGAGGTGGGGGAAATGGGATGAGTGGCAGTGCTGTCGGGGAGTTGGGATGAGTGTCAGTGCTGGTGGGGGGTGGGATGAGTGGCAGTGTTGGGGGGAGTTCTGATCAGCCAACCTAGGTGCTCTTGATCAAGGTCATCTGCTGATCTGAGAACTGTAGTGGGGACTTTTAATGGCAACTATAATCACAGGTAGTGTTACTCACTGTGTCTACGGCTTCACAGTGTCTCCGACTTTGTGGTGTCTCGCAGCAGTGACACCTATGCCAAAATCAGGAGATAGGGTCTCCTCCAGCCCCTTCCACTTCACATTCCTCACCAGTCAGCGGACCTCTAGTCTCTGCCCCCCAGCCATGCCATGAACTGAATGGGCGGCTGCGAAGAGGCGGAGTGGGCGGCTGCGGGCTCCAGGAACAGCCCAGCTGGGCGGCCACAGGCTCCAGGGACAGCCCTACTGGGCGGCCGCGAAAAGGCTGGGAGAGCGATGCAGGCTTCAGGAACAGCCCAGGATCGGGTGACCTCTGGCAAATCGTCATTTGACCCCCGAGGGGGTCCCGACCCCCAGGTTGAGAACCACTGCACTAGAGGGAGTATTAACATTTCTGTTTGTGTAATACAATAATCAAAATATGAAACAGCAGTCAAAAAGTGACAGCAAACTTTGTTACATTGCAATGGTGACTCAAGGTACTAAGACTGTGTTACAGTTTTTCTTTAAGTGGTAAGTATTCCGGGGAGATGTAATTGAATTATTAATACTCTTCCTTGAGATGGACTGCTGGCTCTTCATCTGCCGTCATTTTATCACTCTAATAGCTCCCAGTGGTAGGGCCCAGGCAGGATTTTTTTGGCGTACTGACTGCAAGGCCCCTGGGATTTGCAGCCCTATGAAATGATGCGAAGGCCAACATTACACTTATCCTCCCTGCCGTATTCAACTTTTTTGGAATTTGCAGAAGTGGAGCAAATTTAATTCAGAATCTTAAAACCTATTATTTCACAAGTCCTTGGGAACATTCCCTGAGGGGTTTTTACTCCAGCTAAATCCTTCTCCTCCCCATACACCCGTGTGAAATATTCTGAGTGCAAATACAGGCTCTTACATACATGAAATGTCACCTACTTCCTGCTTTAATTGTTTCTATCTTGTCCGGACAGGTCCTCCGTCTTTTGCGAGAGATCTGAATTGCGTCTATGTGCTCACTGGCTGCTTATTATGGAATAATCTTTGCATAAACACTTCATTTCCTGCTGGGGGAACCAAGAATTTATTAGCTAGAAAATTCCAAATTAGGCCATTAGGAAGTGTCTGCCATCGGCAATTAATGATTTGGCTCCTCTAAGTCTTGGTAAAGTAGGACAAAGGAAGAGGCTGGAATCATTATTTTCTGCTAGCAAAGAAAATGGCTTTTACACCTAAGGTGTTCCAGCAGCAAATTACTTTGGTTGAGCCTTGGATATGTGTCTTTTTTTCAACCTTTTTGTACAGTATCTCACAAAAGTGAGTACAACTCTCACATTTTTTATAAATATTTTATTATATCTTTCATGTGACAACACTGAAGAAATGACACTTTGTTACAATGTAAAGTAGTGAGTGTACAGTGACCTGGACATTTTATAGATGGGCAACTCCTATCTATAACCACAGGCGGTGGTTTCAGCGGGGAGCATCGATCATTTCTAAAAACTATTAGATAAGCACCTGAACGACCACAACATGCAGGGATATACGATGTAATACTGACATAAAAGCACACACACAGGTTGGACTTGATGGTCTTTTTTCAACCTCGCCTACTATGTAACTATGTAGCAAGCGAGTAAGTTTGTCTAGAGACAGAACTTTTTTTGTTCCAAGAGGACAGGATCTTATGTTGTAGGGGACTGAAAATTTAAGTGCTGGGAGTGCTTTGAAGGAGGCTACCATAGAGTCCAGAACTCTATTGCAGAACTGTAGAAGAGTTGGATGCCTCCTGGACTGTAGAGTTCAAGTCTGGGAGCAGGAAAGTTTTTTTTAAGGGAAGCATCTTGGACCATTCCTAGGACAAGACCTAGAAACTCCAAGCAATATTGGTTACAACGCGGTTGGGGGGGGGGGGGGATGGTTGTGCAGAATCCAACCTGACCTTTTCCCTCTAAAAACGTTTCCCTCTATAGAAAGTCATCTATGTATCCCACAATAAGAATGCGAGTTTAGTAAGGATAGCATAGGGTCCAAAACCTTCAAAAACATTAAATGTGTGGACAGTAGGCCTAATGGTAGGGCTGCACACTGAAAGGTTTGTGTGCCTTCAGGGAAATAGAGATAGCATTGATGCACTGTAAAAATGGAATACCTGCACTGCTGGATATAAATAAACAGCGTAGCCACCGCCATTTGATCAAGGTAAGATCGCATCTGTGGAGGGGGAGATGGGTTAGGTTAGGTCAAGGGAATCGGGCAAACCAGATAAGGGCTCTTTCACACGCCCTTATCCGTTTTTCATCCTTCCGTTTCACACGTATGTCCGTTTTTCATCCTTCCGTTTTCGGATGCAAAACGGACATACATGTATCCCTATGGGATAGCGGGTGTCAGCGGATGAACATCCCCTGACACCCGATCTCGTCCGTGCCAGCTACGGTCCGTTTCTGCAGACGGAGGAAAACCCTATTTTTCCATCCGTCTGCAAAGCGGATCGGATGACGACGGACTCTACGGTCTGTCGTCACCCGATCTACCATAGGGGAGAGCGGCTCTGTGACAGGTCCGTCCGTGCACAGTGTGCAGAGACGGACCTGTCATCTTCCTGCTCAGCGGAGATCGCTCCCCGCTGAGCAAGCGGATATCCACAGGGCGGATCTGCACTGATCCGCCCCGTGTGAAAGAGCCCTTAAAGTGTAACTCCAGCTACAATAAGTAGTGAGTGAAGGAACCATATAGCACAGTATATACTGGTTACTATTACAGCACTTTACTGATCATTTTGAAATTAAATACCACCCAAAACTTTTTGTTAGTGGGGAAACATTAGGACCTCTGTACGTTTTTTATTGTTGTGGAGGTAGGTGAGGAGCACTGTGTGGGAATAGAAAGAACAGCCCGCAGCAGAGAACAGAGGAAATAGGCGTAGGGCTGGCATGAGTAAAGTAAACATGCCATTTAGGTATGCCCCTTTAAGAGTTAAGAGGAGGGGTGGAGCTGGCAACAGGAAGAGGAGGGGCAACGGCCAAGGAGAGAGTCAGTTCAGCTAGAGAGAAGTTGGTGAGCAGATCGTCATGGAGGAGCTCCTGAAATCCATCAAAACTGCGGCGGCTGAAAACGGAGCTGAGTGGCTAAGGACACAGATAGAGCGGGCTCTAGAGGGTGAGAGCAGTGGTTCCGGGGAGGTCATACAAAACGGGGGGCGGCAGCGGCGATCTCGGCCGCCGGCCAGATATTCGCCTGAAGGGCGCAAATCCTCTGATATGCCAGGCAGCAAGAGGGGAAAAAACAGCGCTGAACCGCCCAAAAAGCGGTCGGCCAAGGGAGATATTTCAGGCACTTCTGGCTCATTAGGGGCTGCGGGGGGCCCAGCAGCACGCGGCGCATGGCGTCCACCACGCGGTCATCACACAAGGCCTCAGGCCTATCCACACATGTGGAGGGGGGGCGGTCAGGGGCCCAGCACAAAACAGGTCATTCCATCAGTGGAGCATCTATGGGGATTGCTAAGGGGGCCACTACAAAGGCAGCAAAAACACATAGTTCAAAACACACGGCTAAGGGGAATAAGCTATCCCAGGTCAATAGCACACCAGCAAGGGAAAGGGTCATGGAGGCTAGGAACAGGACAATCGCCTACTCAAAAGTCAGCACAGATGCCGCTTACTGCGACGAGACGCACGCTCAGCAGAAGGGGGGAAAAGGACATTTACAAGCAGGAGGCGGTCTGCCCAGCTTGAGTTCCAGTGTGCGGGGGGGACATAGCAGAGGATGTCTGCGGCATGGAGGCGATCCGCCTGCCCGTAGGAACATTAACGGAAAAAAAGAAGCGGAGGCAGTTGGGACGAGAAGAAACGAGAGAGAACGCAGTTCGTCTGCATCTGAGGCTGAAGACCTTGGAGGGCAGGCTCTTTCAACTGCAGATGAGATGGTGGAGCTGTCGGAGGGCGAGCTGCCTGAATCGGAAGACGAGGTCGCAGAAGGACGCACAGCAACGAAGGACGCAGGATGTTCGGCTGGTGGAAGATTGTCCATGCAGCCCGGTAAGTCCTGTTTTTGTTCTGGGTCTTGCGGGAGTAAAATGTCTTTGGGGGGGATGTGGGGGAGGGGGCCTGGGGGCAGGGTGATCGGTTCCAGAGGAGGGGGGGGGGGGGGGGGGTTTCGGCCGAGTCCGTCCCTGAAACAGGACTTTTGGAGGGGGGATTACAGGGTTTTTTAGCAGGCCTCAAGGAGCTGGTGGGCAGGTTTGAGCCTACACCTGCGCAACGGGGGCCGGCAGGAGCATGGGTTTCAGCAGGGAGGGTGGTGACTGAGGGGGGCCTGGGGGGAGGGGGGGAGGGAATTACAGTACAAGCTGAGAGAACGGTGTTGGCGAATCCGCCCGCGTTTCCGCCCGGGGGGAGTGAGGCAGGTATCACGGAAGCGGCAGAGGCATCTCAGCTCACGCCAGGAGAGGGGGAAATGGGGGGTGACAAAAACAAGAAACAGGACATAGTGCGGTTAGCTGATTCCGCACGCTGTGAGGTGTATGTCTGTTTTGAAGGGCCATTAGGGGCCCATTTGAAACAGGAGGTGAGAGAAAAAATTTGGAGAGGGGAGTACGTGGAGATATTTTCTCTGCTTCCCCTTGAGAAATTCAACTTGGATAGGGTGAAACCCGAGGATAGTAAAAAAGAAGAGGAGGAGAAGAGAAGGTACAGACTAATACCCCGGACGTTTCAGAATTGGCTGCAAGCGTTTGGGGTATTGGCAAGCGTGATAGGCGAAAAGGAGCCGGAACATTGCTCGGCCCTGTTCTGTTATTTGGATGCTATTGGCGAGGCTCACCGGACCTACGGGGGACTATCATGGCTGCGTTATGACGAGCAGTTTCGCCAGAGAAGGGCAGTGAGACCGGCTTTAAGGTGGGATCACAAAGACATCAGTCTTTGGATGCGCCTGATGTCTTCAGCCAAGCCGGTGAGTCAGTTTTTTCAGGGGGGGGCCGGGGGATCAGGGGCTTCAGGTCAATCGGCCACAAGGAAAAAAGGAGTCTGCTGGCAGTACAACGAGGGAAGTTGTAAATTTGGACATGGATGTAAGTATAAGCACGAGTGTTCAGGGTGCGGTGGATCACATCCTTCATCAAGGTGTTTTAAACAGGGGAAGGGAAAGGCCAGCGATTTTGCGGGAAAAGGGGAGGACGCCAGTGAAGGTGGGAAGAATGCGGCCTTTTCTAGATAGATATCCGGATAAGGCAGTGGCTCATCTACTTTGGTTGGGATTTTCGGATGGTTTCATGATTCCTGCGGTTTTGAACTCAGCTCCTCCCATTCCAGATAATTTACGGTCCGCTTTAAAACATCATGAAGTAGTGTCCGAAAAATTAAATAAGGAGGTAGCTTTGGGGAGGATGGCGGGCCCCTTCTCCATAAAACCCATGCAGGACCTGGTAATTTCTCCTTTGGGGGTGGTACCCAAAAAGGAGCACAACAAATTTCGCCTCATTCACCACTTGTCTTACCCACAAGGAGAGTCGGTGAACGACGCTATTGATCCAGAAGTTTGCACTGTCTCATATACATCCTTTGATGCAGCAGTACGTTGGGTAAGGAAGTATGGTAGGGGCGCCCTGATGGCAAAGACAGACATTGAAGCGGCTTTTCGTTTGCTGCCTGTTCATCCCGATAGCTTTCATTTATTGGGTTGCAAGTGGCAAGAGGAATATTACGTGGATATGTGTTTGCCAATGGGTTGTTCTATATCGTGCGCATTCTTTGAGTGTTTCAGCACATTTGTGGAATGGGTAGTGAGGGACGTTGCAGGTTTGAATTCGGTGATCCATTATTTGGACGATTTTCTTTGTATAGGGCCGCCCGCATCTAACGTTTGCGCGATGCTCTTAACAACGGTTGAAAGGATTTCAGGGGAATTCGGCATTCCGCTTGCGCCAGACAAGGCGGAAGGGCCCACGACAGTGATCAGTTTTCTCGGGATTGTAATCGATTCCATGGCCATGGAATGCAGGTTGCCTGAAGCAAAATTGTTGGCATTACAGGAGGAGGTGAAGGGGATGGTGGGCCGGCGCAAGGTTCAGCTGAGGGCATTGCAATCGGTGCTTGGCAAGCTCAATTTTGCGTGCAGGATCATTCCGATGGGCAGGGTTTTTGGGAGAAGATTAGCGGCAAGTACGGGTGGCATTGAGTCGCCCAGACATTATGTGACACTTTCACGGGAACATAAGGATGACCTGAGAATGTGGCACATGTTTCTGGACAACTTTAATGGTAGAGCGCTGTGGATGATTGGCCCGGTGAATAATTTCGACCTCGAATTGTTTACAGATGCAGCGGGGTCAGCGGGTTATGGGGCCTTTTTCCAGGGGCATTGGAGTGCCGGCCCTTGGCCGGACAGCTGGAACGAAGCAGGGATGCTCAAGAATATGTTGTTGCTTGAGTTGTTTCCGGTGGTATTGGCGGTAGAATTGTGGGGCGAATTCTTCCGGGATCGGAAGGTGCGCTTCCACATCGACAATTTGGGGGTGGTACAGGTGATTAATAAGGTATCTGCGGCGTCACCGCCGGTGATACGTTTGTTGAGACACTTGGTGCTTCGGTGTATGCAGATGAACATTTTCATTCAGGCAGTACACTTACCAGGAGTGGACAATGTGATTGCTGACGCTCTTTCTCGGTTTCAGTGGGAGAAATTTCGGGAGCTGGTACCAGGGGCAGAGCGTCACGGCGTCCCGTGTCCTTTGGAACTATGGAAGATTCCCCTGGAAGGATAGGTGAGTGGATCAGGCGGTCATTGAGCGAGGGAACATGGAAAACATACAAGAAAGTATGGGACGAATGGTTTGCTTTCCATGAACAGGCAGCAGGGGCGGTTAAAGGAGAGACTGGATTGCGATTTATCTATTTTGTCGCCAGACACATGGAACAGGGAGTTTCCGTGTCGAGGCTGGGGAAGGTTATGGCGGCCATGGCATTTTTGTTCAAGCTCGAAGGGGGGAGAGATTGGACAAAAGAGTTTTGGGCACGTCAGGCATTGAAGGGTTATCGCCGAGGGAAGAGGGTCCGGGATGAGAGGCGACCAGTTACCTTCGCACTGTTGGGTAGAATGGTGGACACTTTGCCTGGAGTTTGTAGATCCGGATATGAGGTGGGGCTTTTCCGCACAGCTTTTGTGTTGGCCTTTTTCGGCGCTTTTCGAATAGGGGAGCTGGTGAGTTCCTTCAAGAAAACAAGGGATGGATTAGCGGTGGGGGAGGTTCGGTACATGGAAGATAGACTTGTGATGCGTTTGCGTAGATCTAAAACGGATCAGGAGGGCCGAGGCAAGGATGTGGTGGTGTTCGCTATTCCTGACGCCAAACTCTGCCCCGTTTTAGTTACAAAGGTTTATTTGACACAGAGGCCAGCGGGGGATGGCCCTCTTTTAGTACATCAGGATGGGGTGGCGCTGTCGCGTTTCCAATTTATTTCTATCTTTCGGAAATCTTTAGTCATCCTGGGTCTGGGGGATCAGAAATTTTCATTTAGAATTGGTGCGGCAACGGAAGCAGTCAGGTGGGGCCTAACGGAAGAAGCTGTTAAACGGATTGGGAGATGGGAATCGAGGCGATTCCGGTCTTATGTCAGACTGGATTTAGTTATTTGACGTTTTACTGAGTGGTGTGCGTTTAGGTGCCGGCATGGTTTCGTGTGGTACATTGTGATGAGTTTTCACCGGAATTTTCTTATTGTTTTCTTTTCAGATACCTCGCCGAGTCTCGTGTGGATCATGGGACATTCCTATGTTTGCTGGGGTGCCAGGAGGGGGGATGCCAGGCCAGACGGGAGACAGCTAGGTTTTTCCAGGGGGGAGGCGTACATTAAATGGCTGGGGTTCCCTGGGATGCTTTGGAGCCGTCTGGTCCCGGAGGCGCACAAATTTGCACAATGGGACAGGCCTCCCGAGGTTTTGGTGATTCATGTGGGGGGGGAATGATTTGGTTTTGAGGACAAAACTAGACATTACCAGGGACATCAAGCATGATTTCTGCCTACTACAGGCGGCATTCCCAAAAACTGTCCTTGTATGGTCGGACATGATAGCCAGGTCTTCGTGGCGGCTAGCGAGGTCAGTAGAACTGGTTAACAAGGCCAGAAGAAAGATTAATCAGGAGGTGAGCAGGTTTTTTATTAAAAACGGTGGCTTAGCTATCAGACACAGAGAGCTAGAGATTGAGACGTGGCGATATTTGAGGGCTGACGGGGTTCATCTGAACCCAGTGGGCACTGATATGTGGACCATGGGTATACAGAACGGAATTGAAAGAGCGCTTAGGGTGTGGAGGTGCGCTCAAGGTTAAGGTTTTAACCTTGTTTGCTGTGGCGGATGTTGGCTGACGTAGGTATAGAGAAGAAACCCCCTCCCCACAGAGAAGTTGATGCGGGACCCATTGGAGATATGGGCCCGTTTGTTAATATTCCTTATAAGTGATGTAAGGAATATGGTGGATGACTGCACTGCGGGAATATTTTTGTCTCTGAGCTAGCATGTCAGCTTGAGGCCTAGTTACAGTTTTTATATGACCGCAGTGCACGAGTTTTGATTACGCTAAAACGGGTGGGGGGGGGGGGGTAAGGTCCTACAGTCCTACGTCAGAGTTTTCTTCATTGGTATACTGTTATTGGTTATTTATTGGTTATTTATTTGTGTAGCGGGGTTCTACCCCTTTTAGGGGAAGAGACTACATTTCCCATGATTCCCCAGACTCCCAGGCTGCTTGCTTCCGCCCGGGAGGCTGCTGGGGGAGATTATAAAAAGGAAGAGCGGAGACCGCCTCTTCCTCTTGGGACACTTCCTCTTCTGAGGCCGGACAGGACTGGCCTGCCTCTGCTGACAGAGCTGGTGACGCGGCGAAGACAGCCAGCAGAGACACCTGTGCGGACCGGAGCTGAAGGCCTGAAGCCTGGGCCTTGCAGCCGATGGAGTGAGACTCTCATCCCTCAGAGTTCACAGCAGCGGAGCGGAGACTTCCCCTTACTGTCGGTCGGACGGAGCTGATGACCGGAGTTCAGGGCTGTGACTGAGGAGAACGGACGCCGCCATTGAAGAGACCAGAGCCACCACTGGAGGGACCGGAGCCGAGGACGGTACCCAAGGATTGGTGAGAGAGCCGAGAGGCTCATCCTGCATTGACACACACGTTTTATGCCTATTGAACTGCCTAGGCGCAATTTACCTCAGAGCAGCAATGTTACTTTTTGTGGATTACAAAGACACCATTTAAAGCTACATGTGCACCACCTCTACAGATTCATTGCCGGTGAAGAACACTGTACTAGTACAAGGACTGAGCTCTATTGCTAGGGATCAGGCCTGGTCCATTAGGTAGGCGCAGATAGATTTATTGCACCTCAGGGGTGCATAGCATGCGGTCGCCACACTTGGCGCTCCGTTTCCCCACTGCCAGTTGTTACATATGTGTGTACATGTTAAAGTGCATATTGCAGGGACCTGCTAAAGTATTGTAAGTCATATGTTCAAACGCATGTTGCTATTTCTTTTCCTTACTGACAAAAGTAAAGCCAGTTATTCTTATTTCAGCAGTCTGCTTGTGAGTTCATACCAATTACACTTAGAGTATAAGCTAAGTTTTATGTGCATAGGGACGTACCCCTATACTAACTGTGCCAGAGTGGGTAGAGCCAAATTGCCGGGGGTTGGTGGAGCTGTACTCAGGGACCCAAAACAAACCAGCGGCTCTCTTAACTGGGGGTAGCGCTACACGTGGGGGCTCGTAATCCGGGATCCTGAGTCAGCGGGAAAAGCCACCAGAAGGTACCGGCATGGACCCAATAGAAGTGGGACGGTGGTCCGCAACATGGGCCACTGATCCAGCCGCAGCAGCAGTCATTGAACTGCCAGGGATATGGCAGAGAGAGGCAGTCAAGCAGCTCATAGTGTCCCTATCCCCATGCCAAAAGTCATGGATAATGGACATGAGAAATGATGCTGGGTATACATACGCCCTAATAGAATGGCAGGAAGAGACTCCAGAGCAGTTCAGGAGCCAAAGCATACAAGCACCGAATGGTCAGGCCTATCAAGTGCTGCATGCGCTGCCGCGCAAGGGAGAAGGTTCTCCTATGAAAGCTGTGTTATCCCCAAAGAAGGAAGAGCAGAAGGGCGCGGAAAGTCCCGCACAGACTACTCTTAGTGCAGAACTGTGTGCTGTCCTAGGGGAGATTGTGACTCAGTGCAGAAGAGACCCCGGGGATTACCCAATGTCGGGATACAGGAAACTCCGGATGTTTTCAGGGAGGACACCTGTACCCTCGGGAGAAGAGAGATTTGAAGAGTGGTTAGATGGTGCCACGCAGGCCTTAGAAGAATGGGAGGTCTCAGAAGGCAGAAAGAAGTAAAGGATTGTTGAGAGCCTAAAAGGGCCTGCCTTAGAGGCCATACGCAATCTGAAGACAAGCAAAAAGGATTGCACTGCCCAGGACTACATAGACATCCTGGAAAGTGTGTTTGGTGGGACAGAAAAAGTCACAGAACTTACCTATCAACTGGAACACTGTTACCAGAAGACAGGGGAGAAGCTGTCGGAGTACATGGGACGCATAGACAAGATCCTGCATAGGATTATCCTGAAGAAGGGGATAGATCCGGGGAAGGTAGATGAAGCCCGTGCCCAGCAGGTGATGAGGGGAGCCCAACCCCTGGACCCTGTCGCACTGATACTACGTACCCGGCAGGATGGGAAGAGCCTGGACTACCCTGATCTCATTCGAATGGTCAGAGAAGAAGAGGCCATGTTGGAGGAGAAACGGGAGAAGCAAGTGATGGGGTCTACAAAACCTCCAGTGGCCACGGTCAGGTCGGCCTTAACCCCTGAAAGAGACACAGAGGTAGATGCCCTGAAGTTGCAGATGTCCCAGATGATGGAGATACTGACGTCTCTAGTGGCGAAAGAGACGCCCAGTCCCAAGAAAGAAACAAGCAGGAGGGAATTGTTTCCAGCTGTCCCAGCACCAGCATCCCCACCTGACTACGGTGAGATGATTTGCTTTAATTGTGGAGGAATTGGTCATATTGCAGCTGTATGTTCCAGTCCCAAGAAGAAGAAGGCAGAAAGCCGCCAGCCGGCGGGAAACGCCAAAGGGCCCCGGTGAAGGAGTCAACCGGGTGCCCATCACCTTCAGTGAACTCCAAGAAGCACAACAGGAAAAGGAAGCGAGGAGACCAAACCCCTCAGAAGGGGCCCAGGGATCCTCAACCAAGGTGCACTCCAGAGAAAGGGGGCAAGACCTCTCCGGAGAGACACAGCACCCCCAAGCGTGAACTCTTCAAAGTGAGAGATAACAATGTCCCTCAACGGGTTCACACTCCCACTAAGAGGGAGAAAATTAATGCATACCAGGCTCAAGAAAGGAGCAAGCGCAAATCCAGTGAGAAGGAGAAGAGTCCAAAGAAGAGGACAGCATCAACTCAGCCTTACCCAGAAGAGCTAGTTGGTCCATCCCCTACTGTACCCATCCAGGTGGAAGGAGTGTACACGAAGGCCCTCCTGGACACTGGAGCACAAGTGACCCTATTGTACAGGGACTTCTATGACAGATACCTGAGTCATCTGCCCATACAGAAGATAGAAGAGTTGGAGATAAGGGGATTGGGAACCCAGAGTTTCCCCTATGATGGATACTTATCCATACGGTTGACGTTTGACCCATCCGTGGCTGGGAAGTCTGAAGTGTTCGACACCTTAGCAGTGGTGTGTCCCCGCCCACCAGGAACCAGCAAGACTTCCCTGATCATAGGGACGAACACGGACCTAGTCAGAAGGCTTCTGACCCCCCTGGTGAAGAAAGAGAATCTTTCAACTCCCAAGATCCATCCCATGCTGAAGGCAGCCTACCAGCGGTTGGTCCTAGAGCAGAAGACCCCAAGTGAGGGGATAGGGAGGGTATGGAGGCTTGGAAGAGAAGGAGCAGTGTTACAGCCTGGAGAAGTGACCTGCATGAGAGCCACGGTGAAACTTACTTGGGAGCAGCCTGGCCCATTTGTAATGTTGGAACCCGACCCAATGGAGGGTCACTCAGGTCTGGAGGTGATACCAGAAGTAATTTCACTGAAGGACCTGAAGAAGGCTAGAGGAAGAGTCCCTGTCAGTGTGAGGAACCCCACGGAACGGCCCGTGGAGATCCCTGCCAGGATGCTTCTGGGACAGGTGAGTCCTGCTGTCCCAGTTGGCTGGTCAGAAGTGAAGGGGACGGGTGAAGGAGAAGATGTTTGGAAGAAACTCTCCATGGAAAACCCAAACCTACCTGGAGCTTGGAAAGAAAGAGCCAAGGCCCAGCTGACCAGATGGGAGAAGATTTTCTCTAAAGATGAGTTTGATGTGGGGTGTGCGAGGAGTGCCACCCACCGAATCCGCATGCAAGAGGACAAGCCATTCAGAGAGAGAGTGAGGCGAGTCCCGCTAGCAGATCTGGAGGATCTGAGGGAGCAGCTTGCGGAATTGAAGAAGACGGGAGTGATTAGGGAGTCCAGAAGCCCCTATGCCTCCCCCATAGTGGTAGTCAGGAAGAAGAATGGGTCATTGAGGCTCTGCATTGACTACAGAACTCTCAACAGGAGGACCATTCCTGACCAGTACACCACGCCAAGGATAGAGGATGCCTTGCAGAGTTTGTCTGGAGCTAAGTGGTTCAGTGTGATGGACCTCAAGAGTGGGTATTACCAAATCCCCATGCATCCAGAAGATAGAGAAAAGACTGCCTTCATAACCCCAGTAGGATTCTTTGAGTTCAACAGGATGCCCCAGGGCCTATCTGGAGCTCCTGCTACGTTTCAACGCCTAATGGAAAGGACAGTTGGAGACATGAACCTCATAGAAGTCCTTGTGTATCTGGACGATGTCATTGTCTTTGGAAAGACTTTGGAAGAACATGAAGCCAGATTGGAGAAAGTACTGAAGAGGCTCAGTGAAGAGGGACTTAAACTTTCTCCAGAGAAGTGTCGGTTCTATCAGTCTTCTGTGAACTATCTGGGACACATAGTGTCTGAAAAGGGAGTGGCTACAGACCCTGAGAAGTTGGAGGCAGTTACTTCGTGGCCAAGACCCACAACAGTTACAGAACTTCGGTCTTTCTTGGGGTTCTGCTCCTACTACCGCAGGTTTGTGGATGGATTTGCCCGCATTGCCAAACCCCTCAACGAGCTGCTGAAGACAGAAGGAGAGGAAGATGGAATGGGGCCTAGGAGGTCCAGTGAGTCGGTCCAAGACCAGTGGAATTCAAGGTGTGAAGAGGCTTTCAGGACCTTGAAGAGAAGTCTCACCACAGCCCCAGTTTTGGCCTACGCTGATCCCACTAGACCCTATGAGCTACATGTTGATGCCAGCCATGAGGGCCTAGGTGGAGTACTCTACCAGGAGTATGAAGACCAGCTACGACCAGTGGCCTATGTGAGCCGGAGCCTGACCCCCTCCGAGAAGAACTATCCCACCCACAAGTTGGAGTTCTTAGCCCTCAAGTGGGCAGTAGTTGACAAATTGAGAGACTATTTGTATGGGGCCGAGTTTACTGTAAAGACAGATAACAACCCCTTGACCTATCTATTCACCACCGCCAAGCTGGATGCAACTGGACACAGATGGTTGGCGGCGTTGTCTGGATTCAATTTCAGCCTCAAGTACAGACCAGGGGCTGGAAATAGGGATGCAGATGCCCTGTCCCGAAGATCCCATGTCATAGCTGATGATTGGGAAGACTGGACTCAAGTGGCACCAGATGGAGTGCGAGCCCTTTGTCAGGGGGCTGAACTCCAAGCCAGAGGAGGATCCAGAGCCGAAGAGATAGGAGTTACCACAGTGGGAGTCCCAAAGTGTTACTGTGGGGTAACTCAACTGGCAGAGGAGTGCCTACCGAAGCTGTCCAAGAAGGAGCTAAGGTGTGACCAATTGGAAGATCCCATGGGGAAATTGGTCCTGGAAGCCCTGGAAGACAAGAGTCCAGAGGGACTTCGCCTTCACCCTTCTAAAGAAGCTCGCCTACTGAGGAGAGAGTTGGACAAGCTGCAGGTGCATCAGGGGGTAGTCTACCGAAGGGGCCCCTCTGATGGCCCAGAAGACAAGTGGCAGTTGTTTCTCCCCGAGAAGCATCGAGAGACTGTGCTGATTGCCTTACACGACCAGCATGGTCACTTGGGAGCAGAGAGAACCTTCCAACTTGTCAGAGACCGGTTTTACTGGCCCTGCATGAGGGCCGAAGTGGAGGAGTATTGCCATTCCCGTGCAAGATGCATTCAGAGAAAGACTTTACCCCATCAAGCTGCCCCAATGGGCCACCTACAGAGTGAAGGCCCAATGGATCTGGTATGCATTGATTTTCTCTGCCTTGAACCCGATTTGAGTGGATTGGGAAATGTTCTGGTGGTAACCGACCATTTCACCCGTTATGCTCAGGCTTTCCCAACCAGGGACCAGAAGGCCTCTACAGTAGCCAAGGTACTTTTGGAGAAGTACTTTGTTCACTATGGACTGCCACAGAGAATCCATTCAGACCAAGGAAGGGACTTTGAGAGTCGCCTGATCAGGAAGCTACTAGATTCTCTGGGAGTAGAGAAGACTAGAACCACACCATATCACCCTCAAGGTGATGCCCAGCCTGAAAGGTTCAACAGGACCCTATTGAACATGTTGGGAACTTTGGAAACAGAGAAGAAGCAACATTGGAGTCAACACATTTCAGCTCTGGTGCATGCTTACAATTGCACCACAAGTGATGTGACAGGTTTCTCCCCTTACCGACTTATGTTTGGGAGAGAAGCAAGATTGCCAGTGGATTTGGCCTTCGGCATTTCCTTAGACCATGCCTCTGCTGCCTCCCACAAAGGATATGTGGACAGACTGAGGCGCAGTTTGAAGATAGCTTATGAGAAAGCTCAAGCGGCCTCTAACCAGAGGGGGGCCCGAAATAAGAGGAACTTTGATTTGAAAGTTAGAGTACAGGACCTACAGCCTGGGGACCGTGTACTGTTACGCAACCTAGGGATCCCTGGGAAACACAAGATTGCTGATAGATGGAGATCAGAACCATATATCATCTGTAGAAAACTTCCAGGATTGCCTGTCTACAAGTTGAAGCCAGAAGGAAGGTTGGGGCCTTTGAAGACCTGGCATAGGAATCATTTGCTCCCACTCACTGAAGCAGTCAGAATGCCTCCAGCAAGGGATGTACCTGAACCTGTTTCCATTCTGGATACCCCCAGGCCTAATACTAGGTCCCAGACCTCCCAAGTCAGGGGTGGACAGGACTCCCAACCAGAGGAAGAAAGAGGAGAACTTGAATGGCTATGGCCTTCCTCAACTCCAGGAAATTCCGCCATAGACCTTCCACCTACTGAAGATGTGGAAGATAGCACATTGAACCCAGAAGCCACAGAGTTTGTGCCATTCAGAGATGTGCCTGAGTGCTGGGAAGATGTCCCTGGTCTCTACCCAGAACAAGAAGATGATGTTCCAGAACCAGAGATGTTGCCAGAATGTGTTCCTGAAGAAGTTCCAAGAGAACAGAGAGCTCGCAGAGTTGTGAAGCCTCCCAAGAAGTTAACTTACCCCAAGATGGGAGAAAGTTCAGAGGACTCTGTTACCACAGCAAGGAGAAGTGCTGAAAGCCCTGACCCATCCACTGTTTATTTGGTGGAGGGCAACCCCAGCTCACTCTCTGGCACAGTTAAACAGGTCGCCCACACTGAAGTGACCTGTAGACAGGACAGCTCCCCATCTTATGCCAATTGGTGGGAGGCTCCCCTGTCTAAATTATGTGAAAGTGTTGTTCCCGAGAAAGTTTGTAGTTTGAACACTGTCTTTGGGGACCAAAGATTCAAAGTGGGGGGAGTGTGTAGCGGGGTTCTACCCCTTTTAGGGGAAGAGACTACATTTCCCATGATTCCCCAGACTCCCAGGCTGCTTGCTTCCGCCCGGGAGGCTGCTGGGGGAGATTATAAAAAGGAAGAGCGGAGACCGCCTCTTCCTCTTGGGACACTTCCTCTTCTGAGGCCGGACAGGACTGGCCTGCCTCTGCTGACAGAGCTGGTGACGCGGCGAAGACAGCCAGCAGAGACACCTGTGCGGACCGGAGCTGAAGGCCTGAAGCCTGGGCCTTGCAGCCGATGGAGTGAGACTCTCATCCCTCAGAGTTCACAGCAGCGGAGCGGAGACTTCCCCTTACTGTCGGTCGGACGGAGCTGATGACCGGAGTTCAGGGCTGTGACTGAGGAGAACGGACGCCGCCATTGAAGAGACCAGAGCCACCACTGGAGGGACCGGAGCCGAGGACGGTACCCAAGGATTGGTGAGAGAGCCGAGAGGCTCATCCTGCATTGACACACACGTTTTATGCCTATTGAACTGCCTAGGTGCAATTTACCTCAGAGCAGCAATGTTACTTTTTGTGGATTACAAAGACACCATTTAAAGCTACATGTGCACCACCTCTACAGATTCATTGCCGGTGAAGAACACTGTACTAGTACAAGGACTGAGCTCTATTGCTAGGGATCAGGCCTGGTCCATTAGGTAGGCGCAGATAGATTTATTGCACCTCAGGGGTGCATAGCATGCGGTCGCCACACTTGGCGCTCCGTTTCCCCACTGCCAGTTGTTACATATGTGTGTACATGTTAAAGTGCATATTGCAGGGACCTGCTAAAGTATTGTAAGTCATATGTTCAAACGCATGTTGCTATTTCTTTTCCTTACTGACAAAAGTAAAGCCAGTTATTCTTATTTCAGCAGTCTGCTTGTGAGTTCATACCAATTACACTTAGAGTATAAGCTAAGTTTTATGTGCATAGGGACGTACCCCTATACTAACTGTGCCAGAGTGGGTAGAGCCAAATTGCCGGGGGTTGGTGGAGCTGTACTCAGGGACCCAAAACAAACCAGCGGCTCTCTTAACTGGGGGTAGCGCTACATTTGTTTATAAAAAGTTCATTTATATTTTGATATTTAATAAAGGAGGCTGCTACGGCCTTATTTACACTCCAGTTCTGTGTGGTTTCCGTTAATGGGAATGGTAAGGGTGGGAGTGTACATATGGGTAGCACAAAATGAGTTATGTTGTACTTAGTCAAGTCCAGCTGGTTGAAGAACAACAATCACTTTTTTCGTGTGTGACATAAAAAATAGCCAATGCATTTTTGGGATTTGGGGCTTCCTCTTTTTTAGGGCTTTGGTAGTTTTAGATCTGTTTAGTCATGGTCACTGCAGTCTGTGTCTCAATACATAACAGTGTTTCTGTCTGATGTGCTTCAGTGGAGAAAAGTAATACTATTTCTGGGTGGTCTATCCTATTAAAATTGCGGTTACTCCCAAATATACTTGCTACACTGCCTGATAAAGAAGGGGCCATTAGAGGGAGAACTCACCATTTCTCTATATAGGAAATAACCTATTGGAAATGTAGAACAGCATGAAATGTAAAAAAAAAGACACTTCAAAAACTCCTGTAATAACAACTAACAGAAAATACACGGCGGTTAGCGTTTAATATGCACTTCAGTGCTCTTTGCTGTGCTATTAATTTCAGGCCAGATAGAAGGAATCTTATTATAGCCCATCAAGCTTCAACTCCGGCCGTGTCCTTTGTATGTGCAAAGAATCTCAGAATCTGAAACCACCAAGGAGGCCGTAATGCCGCTAATGGCGACAT
The DNA here is from genome assembly GCA_028564925.1 of Lithobates sylvaticus. Lineage (NCBI taxonomy): Eukaryota > Metazoa > Chordata > Amphibia > Anura > Ranidae > Lithobates > Lithobates sylvaticus. The sequence continues at coordinate 77,493,952 of CM053033.1, read as the reverse complement.
TCATTATCTCCCCGCAGAAGGGACACGCATTTCGCAGGTTCAATTGCTGCCGTTTCTGGCAACCTGGGTGCTAAATTTAGATTAAGAAGTCCTGTCACAGCTTGGTTTTTCTCCTGCAAAAGTCCCACCGAGAGCTTTGCAGACATAATTCTGTCTGATTTGCAGAACACGGTCAGCGCATCTGCCAGGGAGGAATAAAAGTGTTCATAATATTTAACTTGTACAGTAGATGTCATCCATCTCCTTCTGATTCATCCAGTGACAATTGAAAAGAGATGAGGCTCACGAGAATGCTTTATATCTATATATACATCGTTACTGGTTTAATGGAAAAAAAAATAGTTTTAAAGGCCAGCACCACCCATAGCTGGTATTTTAGTTTTGCACAGGTGCTAGTGGGTTGAAGTATATCTAAGTTTTTTTTTTTTACTTTGGGTAGAGGGAGGATGAGACTAGGGATGGGCCGAACACTGCAAAAGTTCGGACCCGAATAATGAACCCCATTAAAGTCAAAATTGCCCATTTTGAAGGCTTATATGCAAGTAATTGGGCATACAATGGTTATAGGGGTCCGGGTCTTGCCCTGGGGGACATGTATCCATAAAAAAAAAGTTTGTGAAAAACTTCATTTTTAAATGAGCAGTGATTTTTTGATTTTAAAAGTGAAAGCATAAAAATAAAAAATTCCTTCCAATATAGTGCCTGGGGGGTTCCCTTAGTCTACATGTAAAGTGGCAGATCTGTACCATGTCTAGAATCTGCTGCAGCAATAATTGCATTTATAAAGTAAAAAAAAAAGAAATTTTCTCTGCAAGCTGCCTTTATTTTGCTCAGCAACAGCTGGGGAGCCAGTATGTATGATGAGTCCACAATGTAGTGCACTGTGAAAAAGATTAGAGATTTTTTTTGGATACATTTTGGTGTCACTTTGACTTTGGATTGAAGCAGAAAAATTGGTCTTTGGGTGTCGGTGGTGCCTTCCCACCGTTACCCTATAGAGGCATGGGTGTCCACAGGTAGGGGCAAGGGGGGTCAAGTGCCCCCCCCCCCCCTGGAATCAGGGATCGGATCTTAAATTCACCACAGTTACGTCGTTATCGGGTGCGGGCAGCCTGCACCCGGGTGCCACCCACCAGTGGGGTGACACCATCAAGAAGCTGTCGAGCCCCCCAATCAGTGTAGTGTGACTTCAGGCTCTTTTCCCTGCTCAGTCCAGCAGAGAACTCGGCGGTGCTGTGACAGGAGAAAAGCGAGCTGCGGGCTATCAGAGGTTTCCCCCGCTCTCCCCCCCTTTCTCCTGTCAGGGAGAAGAGACTGCGACTCTCACCAGGTTCCCCGCATAGCTTCCTGCCCGCTCCGTTCCTTCCCTATTGGCCATAATTAAGGGCCAATCAAAAGAGACTAGAAGAGGAGAGCATCATGGGACATGTAGTCCCAAAGATTGGCTGCCCCATTTTCCACAGGGAGGAGGCTACAGCTTGATCAAGAGAGAGTAAGTGGAGGTGACCTCCGCGCTGTATTATTGGATGGTGGAATAGAATACTCCACCCGTGTACAATCAATAAATATTAATAAATAAACAAGTGCATGTGCATAAATAAATATTAGTAAGTGCATGTGCATAAATATTCCATATATGCTAAAACGTAAAGAGAATGAATCTGAGGTGTGTTATCCAATAGAGATAAAATCTTCCTTGGAATAAAAAGCAGCCAAATCTAATAGTGTTCACATACACCTAAAAAATCATATAAAGTAAAGTGATCTAGCGCATAAATAAAAACACCCTCTTACAAATGTGTCAAATATGGCACCAATTCGTGATAGTGGATCTCTATAGAGATAACAATAAAATTGATGTGATACAAAGTGATAAAGTAATAAATAAATAAATATATCAATCAACATAAAAGTCCAGATATTGCTGGAACAACCAATGAAAAGCGAATAGTTCAGGAAAAAACTCTAGTAAATATAGAGCTATATGAACGGAAAAGTCAGTGGGTCACTTTGAAGATAACCACGAGGAGATACACCCAGTGTAGGTTCTGTAATGGATAGTCTCTTAATCGATATCCCCAGTAGTAATTGACAACTGTCAGCAAACCAAGATATATAAAATCCAAAAATGGGCTATCTAGCCTCTCACCTCATGGGTTCTTTATAAAGCGTGTAGTCAGAGACAATACGATCCTCCTTTCCTCTTGAGGTCCTATCTCCGTTTGGGGGAGCCTTGCCCCGGTATACTGTATCAAATCCCGTCTCTTGGATCACTGTCCTCCAGCCTAGCAGGCTACGGATGGATAGATATGGGCACTCTCCACGTGTATACACCGCCAAACGATAAAAGTGGGAACAAACAAAAGTAGAAAAGGAGTGCCTCCAATGGTGAAGTATGTTTAAACAAGAAGACTTTATTAAACAAATGAGCAAAGAAAAATTCTAAAAATAGCTAAAATGGACTCTTACAGTGTTAAAAAACAGATCAAGCAAATAGTAAGCACAATGGCGTCTGAACGCCGATCTCACGTCACTTCCGGTTCAAAGGGTGACTGTTTCCGATCCCTCCCTACGCGTTACGTCATGTGACTTCATCAGGGGACTGACGTAATAAAGTCTTCTTGTTTAAACATACTTCACCATTGGAGGCACTCCTTTTCTACTTTTGTTTGTTCCCACTTTTATCGTTTGGCGGTGTATACACGTGGAGAGTGCCCATATCTATCCATCCGTAGCCTGCTAGGCTGGAGGACAGTGATCCAAGAGACGGGATTTGATACAGTATACCGGGGCAAGGCTCCCCCAAACGGAGATAGGACCTCAAGAGGAAAGGAGGATCGTATTGTCTCTGACTACACGCTTTATAAAGAACCCATGAGGTGAGAGGCTAGATAGCCCATTTTTGGATTTTATATATCTTGGTTTGCTGACAGTTGTCAATTACTACTGGGGATATCGATTAAGAGACTATCCATTACAGAACCTACACTGGGTGTATCTCCTCGTGGTTATCTTCAAAGTGACCCACTGACTTTTCCGTTCATATAGCTCTATATTTACTAGAGTTTTTTCCTGAACTATTCGCTTTTCATTGGTTGTTCCAGCAATATCTGGACTTTTATGTTGATTGATATATTTATTTATTTATTACTTTATCACTTTGTATCACATCAATTTTATTGTTATCTCTATAGAGATCCACTATCACGAATTGGTGCCATATTTGACACATTTGTAAGAGGGTGTTTTTATTTATGCGCTAGATCACTTTACTTTATAATATTTATTTGATCAAGAGAGAGATTGAGAGACTGCAGCCTGGAAAAAAGCTGAGGGCGAGAGCGCTACAGGACAAAGAATAAGGAGTGTGCTGGGTGGAAGCCAGAGAGAGAGAGCCACACTGCCCCGCGCCACCAGAGAGAGAGCCACGCTGCCCAGCACCACCAGCGAGAGCCACGCTGCCCAACACCACCAGAGAGAGAAAAACTGAGCCAATACCAGGGTAAAGGCATGCTACACTACTGACCAGAGTCACCCCGGGGGAACCCAGAGTAAGGGATCGTCCAGCCGGAGGGATCACTGCTGTAGTCTGGTAAGAGGGCCTGTTGGCCATTATCCATTAATTATCCTAGGGACTGTACTAGCTCTGCAGTCTCTGACTATAATAATGTGATAATGACATTGTCGAAAAGGGGCGGTGCAAGGGTGACCCTAAAATGATGCCCACCTCTGAAAAAAGTTCTGCGGACGCCCATGTATAGAGGTACTCTTGATGAAAGCAAGAATTGGCCTTGCTGTAAAAAATTGCAATGATATGCACCTGTCAAACAGGTGCAGAAAAATTGGTCTTTGGGTGTCAGTGGTGCCTTCCCACCGTAACCCTATAGTGATTTTAACTGTGGGCAGCTGAAGCTGCTGCCTGTTCACTTCCTGGATTTACACAGACACACAGAGGCACACCTCCAGCTCTGCAGCTCTTATTGGCCCTCATATGACTCACCCCCTCCCTTCCTGGCAAACTCTCAATTGAGGGAGAGAGAGAGCTGTGAATGATGTCAGAAGCCTAGGCTAATGACAAGAAACAGGAAATGGGCTGTATAAGGTATTTATTGGCAGAAAAAATAATGTTTTACTATCCAAGGTTAAAACAACAAGGGCAAAAGATTTAATAGATGGAAAGTTGAAAAAATGACTAAAGATCCGCTTTAAGTCGTGTTGCCTCACACAGCTCATGATACAAAACAGAATCCTGTGTGCTCTCTGAGACTCTGAGTCATTCACAGAATAGGGTTGCTACCTTTTCTGCAAGCCAATCCCGAACATTCTTGTGCCCATAAAATATGCATACAATGCTGAGCCACAAGTAAGTCTCTCACAGACATGTATAAACCTCAGAACAATAATTAAAAAATAAAACTCTTCCAATACATATGATTTGTGGACTGAATGCAAAAAACTGATTCCTCTACCCACACAAATTAGGTGGATGGAGGAATTTCCTCCCTCCTTAGGGGGGGGGGGGCAGAGGATCTGGCCATTTCTGATTAGTGCTCTGTGTGACGAATCAACAGATCAGCCGACTCTGTGGAGGGGCAGAGATCCCGCTGACTAGGGGGGAGGGGGGGGGTGGCAGTAAAGTGTTCCTCCTGCCCAGGACAGTTAGCCACAGTTCAGTGTGAATAAATGTGTCCAGGTTTCATGCAGTCTGAAACCCGGACACGTGGTCCAAATCCCGGACTGTCCGGGTGAATCCTGGACAGGTGGCAACCCTATCACAGAATCAGAATCTTGCTGCTTCCTCACACACAGACAGGTCAGGATACAAAACAGAATCTTGTGTGCTCTGTGATTTATTCAGAGACTTGGAGTCTTGCTGGCTCACACAGCTTATCATGTTAGGCCTATGCAGTTTTAGTGCTTTTTGCATTTTGCAGATTTGCACTACAGTCTATTTATCATGGTTTCCTATGGAACATGTACTGTAGTGCAAATCTGCAAAATGCAAAACGCACTAAAACTGCATAGATGTGAATCCAGCCTTATAGCTAATTTTACAAATCATGAACTGAGGCTGCTGTTTTCAGCTCCCTCCCTACTCATCCTGAAAGGGGAGGATCTTTGACAACTAATTGAATCAGATTCACTTTCATGATTTGATTTATTTAAACTCTGTAGTGAGTTGATTCACCGATTTGAATCAGTGACTCAGTAGCCAAACCTATTCTTTAGAGTGTGACAGAGAGCTGTGGAAGAGGATCACCGGTCACATCGGGGAGGTTGGGGGGGCCTGTGAATTTGTAATATAATACATGCTACACCCTGAATATGGGTGTAATATGTAACATGTTACAAAAGGTGAACTAAAGACTTCCCATGGAAATGTGGGAGAAGGATCGTAGCTAAAGACTAATGCCATACATTAGTACATGGTCTTGTTTTTTTTTTTTTTTTTAGAAATGTAAATGGCTTTTTAGCATTTTGATTTGACTGTATGCCTGGAGTTGATTTTGGATAGTTCTCAGTGGTATAAATACAATGTGTGTATTTTGTCTCTTTTCCATGCTGTGCTCTGTATTCTTCATACATTGCTACTTCCTAAGGCAAGCCTCTTCCAATGAATGCTGTCACAGGATGGCAGGAACAAGCAGCGATCTGTATCTGCAAGCATTAAACACAGGGTAGCAGGTGGCGGAATCATGTCGAAAAGCTTCAGCTCCATCACATGAATTTTCCAGAGCTTGAAAACTAAGCGGCGGAGTAAACCGAAATGGAAATCTATTTATAGATTTAATTATTGACACAAGCTGACATCTATATGGGCAAATCTTTATTACATTATGCCTGCTTTGCTGCTCTGAACTGGCGGATTTTATTTTCCCAATAAATGTGCCTGCGAGGAGAAGCACTAAAATGGTATTTTAAAGTTCTTCACAGCACTTTCTTCTTCCTTCAGGAAAATATCGGTGTTGCTAGTGGCAACCAATCAAACATATTGTTATTTTTTAACCTGAACTGGAAAACAGCAGCCACTTGCTGCAAGATCTCTACCTTCACTGATGGTAATTTTTTTATCAATTGCATTTTTTTTGTATGCAAAATATTTGTTCTGGGTCAGGGACTCAACCACAGAGACATTTTTGGAAGTGTAGAGTGAAGATGGAGGTTGTACAAAAAAAATGGCTGTGGGACTGTTAAAAGGCACCTCATTCCAGGCTGTACAAGCTAAATCCAATGGTAACACTAGGATTATAGTCTCAAAATAGCTCCTTCATTTTGTCCTTTACACAGGAGACCTCAACGGAATAGAGATTAAACTGTATAAACAAGAGCACAGGACATATAAGTGTACAAGGCTTCAGCTTTGGTAACTCATATTAATAGCATTGGAACCCAAAACTGGAATTCAAGCACCATACCACCACTAAGAGGTCCAGATACAACATTATTCCAATAAACTTCAGGGGGACAATCCAAAAAGTAGCCAACGCTTATCAGGGGGTCCAAGTGTGTGCTCTTCATCAGGGCTTGTTTGACAACAATGTGAATAGACTATATGTGAACTGGACCTTTTAATGTGATTTTTTTTCTACTGTGAATTACAAACACAGGCCTTGTCGACAGCTGGTTTGGCAGCCAAAGTGGCTGCCAAACCAGCTGCTGACAGGGCCTGTGCTTGTCAGCCAAGGAGACTGTGAAGATCCTCTGGGGTGTAGAAGGTGCCTGCCTGGGAACCAGATCATTTACATCAATATCAATGCTTTAAAGTGTAACGAAAGGCAAAGATTTTTTATTTTTTGGTGTGGAGAGGGATTAGAACACCCGTGAGGTTTTTTATAGCTACCTTTGCCCTTGTAAAGGAGATTCACACTCTGTTTTTGTTTACCGTTATCATCAAAGTGAAAGCAAAAGAAAATCCCAATTTTTGCGTTGTCCCCAGAACAATAGAGAATAATAGAATAATCTTCCAAAAAGTGTTTCCCAATGCTAAACCTTTTATCCAAATTCTAGATTGCTGCATCTGTAAATTTTAAAAGCCAATATAAAGGAATAGTAGTGGTAAAAAAAGCCCTTGTAGATTTATTTAACCTTTTTATTTTGGTTAATTCACCTTTAAGGGGGTGTGACAGGGGGCGTGTCCTATGCCTACATATGTTTCCAGGTAGCGGGCGTGAGTGCAAATCACAGCGGGAGCCCATCAGAGGGTCCCAGGGGTCGGGATCGTTTGCTTCAAAGGTAGAATGGCAGTCTGCCTATGTAAACAAGGCAGATTGCCGTTCTGTCAGTACAGAAGGCATGGATCCTGTGTAGAAAGCAAAGCAAAGCAGGGACACCATGCCTTCCACTAGTAAAAGCACCGCCCACACTACAGTAAAACACAGGCTAGGCACACATTTAACCATTTGATCGCCCCTGATGTTAACCCCTTCCCAGACAGTCATTAATACAGTAACAGCGCATATTTATAGCACTGATCACTGTATTAGTGTCACTGGTTCCCAAAAAAGTGTCAGTTAGTGTCAATATTGCAGTCCTGCTATAAGTCGTTGATCACCGCCATTATTAGTTAAAAAAAAAAACTCCATAAATATATCCCATAGTTTGTAGACACTATTACCTTTGCGCAAACCAATCAATATACGCTTATTAAGATTTTTTTTTTTACCAAAAATAAGTAGCAGAATACATATTGGCCCAAACTGATGGAAAAATTCGATTTTTTTAAATTTTTTTTATTGGCTATGTTTTATAGCAAAAAGTAAAAAAAATATATTTTTTCAAAATTGTCAGTCGTTTTTTTGTTTATAGCGCAAAAAATAAAAAGCCCAGTGGACATCAAATAGCACCAAAATAAAGCTATATTTGTGGGAAAAAAGGATATTAATTTTATTTGGGTGCAGCATCGCACGACCATACAATTGTCAGTTAAAGTAACGAAGTGCCGCAACGCAAAAAATGGCCTGGTCATAGACTGCTCCGTAGACCGTTTGTAAATGACCCCCCTGGACCCAATGCACGTGTGCATCACTTAGGCCCCTTTCACACTGAGGCGCTTTGCAGGCCCTAAAGTTCGAAAAATAGCGCCTGCAAAGCGCCTTCAAACAGCTGCTGCTGTCTCTCCAGTGTGAAAGTCCAAGGGCTTTCACACTGGAGCAGTGTGCTTGCAGGACGCTGAAAAATGTCCTGCAAGCTGCATCTTTGGAGCGATGTAGGAGCGGTGTATTTACCGCTCCTAAAGTGCCCCTTCCCATTGAAAACAATGGGGCAGCGCTCCAAACCCGCCTGCAAAGCGCCGCTGGCGGGGGGTAAAACTGCCCCGCTAGCGGCCAAAAAGCGCCGCTAAAACAACAGTAAATATAGCACTGCTTTACCGCCAACGCGCCCAGCCCAGTGTGCAAGTAGCCTTATGCCGCGTACACGCGGTCGGAATTTCCGATAGAAACAGTCTGATGGGAGCATTTCAACGGATTTTCCGACCGTGTGTATGCCACTTTTTCTGTCGGAATTACCGACAGACTTTGGATTGAGAGCCTGTTCTCAATTTTTCCGACGGAAAACTTTCTTTCGGATTTTCCGATCGTGTGTATGCAATTCCGACGCATGCTCGGAAACAATTCGACGCATGCTCTGAAGCATTAAATTTCCCTTTTTATAGTGCTGTCGAACGTGTTTTATGCCCCTGTGTTACTGACCATCGGAATTTGGTGTGACCGTGTGTAGGCAAGACAGTTTGAACGAAATTCCGTCGGAATTCCGACGTGAAAACCATTAGAGCTTTTTCCGACGAGAATTCCGACCGTGTGTACGCGGCATTACAGTTCAGGTTGGGGGATATGGGTAAGAGTCACCGAATCCTAGGTTTCATTTGGTAGTTTACTTGCATGTGTGCTGGATGAAATAGGGATTAAAGACGTCAAGAAGAGTGGTTTTTGGTGTGTTTTTTTAAAGGGTGCACATAGCTGGTTCAGGTAGCGGCATTCCAGATTTAGGAGCAGACCAGATTTACCTAACTAATGAACCTCCAATCTGTGAATGCAGGGAAACCAATAGGGATTCACCAGGTTAGGTGGTCTTTGCTGTCTGTGTCCTATTGGGAAAAGTTCCTTTACTTCCTGTACATAGGAAGTGAGAAGAAATCTTTCCAAAGTCATGGGAATTCAGACAGTTGTCAATGAAACTGGTTTCCCCATTGGACCATGTCCCTTTGCCTGCTGTTCCAATGACAGCTGTACAATCTTGGATTTCCCATTGTAGCTTGGCTGCATGCCTCAGGCTGTCACACACCCTCACACAGCTGCTGCTGCTCCTCTCCCCTGCTTAAATCAGGCTGTGTGTGGAGGAGCGACACAGACACTGACACCTCTATGGAGAGCCCCACCCACCAACACACCTCCTGAGAGGGAGCTGTGATTGGCTAAAGCTACAATCTAGAAAAGGTCTTCCCATGGTGTCAGAAGAACAGTGTGCTGCTGGGAGATGCATGAAACTGTGGGGAGTGTAGTTCCTTGAATACAGACACTGTTTATGAAGAACTTTGGGGAACTACAAGTCCCAGGAGAATAGTGCCAGAGGGAGGAGAAAAAGAACTGGAATGCTTGGGCTCTAGGTCAGTGTTCCATGCGCAGGGCAAAGACAAGTGTGCTGTGTGGAGCCCAATTCTGTTGATGCTCAGTGCTGGTGTGAGGGTGCTGAGACAAAGTGAGCTTCGAGAGAAGACTTTTGCGCTCTAATAGTCTTGGGGATTATTGCAAGAGTGATCAGAGCTTCTACCATCACCCTCGGAGACTGCAGGAGGCACCCTAATCATGTCTCCAGTGTTTCAGACACCCAGGAGATGGAGGAGACTCATTGACAAACTTCTGAATGATGAGAGGCCACTGGTCACCAACTTTGTTGTTGTTCTATTAAAAGAGACAGTTTCACCCCTCTTGGGACACCCATGAATTTGCTTTGAAGATTACTTCCTTTTTAATTTGAATTACAAAAACTCTATTTAAGAGTGTTCTAATGCATTTTTTGGTCTCAACAGGCTTGTTGACTTTTATTAAACAAAATCGAAGTTCAACAAAAACAGCAGGGGTTTCTATCCTGAAAACATGTAACGAAAAATGAAAAGCCAGCTTGCTTTCTCTGGTCCCTCAGACTGTCTCACACAGTACCTCTGTGTTGTGGTGTCCCTCTCTCAGCCCTCCTGGCTCTCTCTGCCATTTCAGTTTCAGCACCCTGCTGCACGGGCCCACTCCCTGGCCTCTCAATAGGTGAGCTTCTAACACCCCTGGCTCTTACTTCTCTGAGACCTCCAGATTCCCTCAGTCCCCTGGACTCGCCTAGTAGTCTAGTGCTCTTTCAGTATCCCAGACTCACCCATCTCAACTCTCTCATTCCTAAAGAAAAGGAATCTCTCCTCCAGCATGGAGTGCTGTCTCTTAAGTGGAGAACACCTATCCTTCATTATACCGGGTGTGCATACCTATGCTCAGCCTTCTGGTTTTCTGCAAGACCTGGACACTGGGTTGGAGACTTTCTTCCCAAAACTCTTCACAGTCTCCAAACTCCGGAACCCAATCTGGGATACTTAAACCCAAGGAAGGCTATAAAAACAGTTTTCTCTGTTCATAATCGATACTCTGGAGTCCTGCACTCTGCATACACGAGAACCATGGGTCATTTCTATTTCCATTTTCATAGTTGCAGGGCCTTGTATTGTCATAACAGATAAACATCTTTTCCTCCAGCCTTGGTGTGTCTCAGGGTCAGTGGTGGCTGGTGCTCAATTTTGTTTGGGGGGGGGGGCGGAAAACCTGTCCCACTCACAAATCCCCATCAACCCCCACCCTACCCCCATTGCACAATCGCCTGTCGCTCGCCAGCCCTGCACTTACCCCATCCAGGTCTTGGCTTCAGTGCGTTCCCTCCTGCATCTCTTCCTGAGTCCAGGCGGTCGCTTCTCCTTCCGGCCAATCGGGTCTTAGGGCTCCTAAGGAAGGGAGGAGAAGAAGGAAGACATTAGCGAATATTAAATTGCTAATGTCACACAAGTAAGTGGGTTCGGGGGGCAGTGCTCTGCACCCCGAGCCCACCCTTTTTGAAGCCTATTAGAGCCTCAGGCTCTAATCATGTGCTTAAAAAAAAAAAAACATTAGGGGGTCGGCCGCATGGATTAGGTGCGCCCCTCATGAGCGGCTGCCACTGCTCGGGGTATGGTATAATTGCCTGAATGGTTGTTATCACTAGAAACCAGGGAACCCAATAATCCATTGGTTCCTTCAGGGGTAGCGCTATACCATAACTTTTTGCCCTGATGTCAATGGTCACCAGGGCAAATTGAAAGATGACTTACTCCCACAATGACACCAATAAAAACAAAAACAAAAAAAACCCCAAGGTATTAATCCTTCTACACTCCATCCAAAACTTAAAAAAATAGTTTTGGATGTAGATATATTTCAGCACTTAACCTGAACCCTAAAACTTAAAGTGATTGTAAAGGCAGAAGTTTTTTTTTATCTCTATGCATTCTATGCATTACGATAAAAAGCCTTCTGTGTGCAGAAGCCCCCCTAATACTTACCTGAGCCCCCTCTAGATCCAGCGATGTTGTAGGATTGTCTTGGCTGCCTGGGACTCCCATCCTCATTGGCTGGGACAGCAGTGCGGCGCCATTGGCTCCCGCTGCTGTCAATCAATATCAGTCAGCCAATGAGGAGAGAAATGGGGCAGGGCCGGCCTCAGGGTGTAGTTCTGTGTCTGAATGGACACAGAGAGCTGTGGCTTGGCTCCGGTGCCCCATAGCAAGCTGCTTGCTGTGGGGGCACTCAACAGAAGGTAGGGGCCAGGAGCACTGAAGAGGGACCCCAGAAGAGGAGGATCTGGGCTGCTCTGTGTAAAACCACTGCACAGAGCAGGTAACCTATAACATGTTTGTTATTTTTAACTAAAACAAAAGGAGACTTTACAATCACTTTAATCCTAACACTTTGCCCCACCTTTTGGGTGTTGAAAGGATCTAGGTACCCTAAACCTAGATCGGAACCAAAAGTTCCATGTTCTGCACTGAGATTTCAACACTGAAAACAATGAACATGAGCACACAGCAACAGTAAAGGGCTTTCCGTTTGGAGCAAAAACATTTTACAAACTAAAAACTTCTTATTCAAGTTATATTGTGTAGGTGTAACCTCTAAACATGTGACATTTCTGGGACAAATAAAAGTGCTTATTAATATTTATTAGCGTTACTTGGGCGCCTGTATCGGTCACAGTTTTAAGGTCTTCCAGCACTAGAGAAGCCTCCGACAAGAAAGCGTCCTATTACAGTAATTACACAACGTATGCAAATGATACATTCCTAAGTGATACTCTTGTTGAAAAAGGTTAACAAAATACATACAGCAATTTTAGCTGCTACAAAGTAATTGATGCAAAATGCTTAACCTTTGTAGGCTCAGAGTGGGGGTCACCCTGGAAAAAAAACAGAAGAGTATTTAAAGAATGGATTACAAGCACAACAATACCGTCACTCAGTGGTGGCCTCTAACCTGATGATGAATGTAACCGTCACATACAAAAAAACGCCCTGGGAAGTCGGGAGGGGACAAACAAATTATGGAAATAATCATTCACTTGAAGAATAAATCAATGCATAAAATGTGGTAATAGGAAAATGGGGGAGGTTTATATGAAGCAGCGTCTATGCATATATGAAAGGAACTTGCCAGTGCAGAGCTTATCTTTAGAAGAACATAGATCAAACAAATAGTTTCTGCCAAAAATACATGATATAATCTGTATCTGTTTTAATAATTTTCTATCAACACTTTTCTGATTCCTCACTGTGGGAGATTAGGTAATATTCACTTGGTTCTTTAACTCTCAACACTCGGATATAGGGATGTGTTTATAGAAATTGTTCAGTTTTGAACACTTTTACATGCATTTAACTGTATTCTGTTGCTATCTGCCAACAACTGGGCGACAACAGGACAGGGGACTTTTGTCCTGAAGGTGGATGCAACCAAGTGTCCCTTCCATGGTAGGCACAAATTTTGGTGGGTTAAAAAAAATGTACCATGCAAAGTTCCATAGTACCTGATTGATTGGTGAGCATAGTGAAAGGTGGGTGCTCCTAAAGAACATGGTTTATTGAAAATACCTTCACATCTTTAAGCATTGGTTTCCTTTGCAACCCTTGACATTCGGTCACATGACAATTTAGAGACTCAAATGATTGTAGGTCTAATCGGGGAGCAGGTAGTTATATAATGCCCACCATGCATCAGGTCGGAGCGGCAGTGCAGAGCCGAGGGAAAATCTAGGCTTCTCCTGGTCTCTGTTGTGTCATATGAGACAGCTGAGAAGAAGCTTACCTCACTCTGTGCCGTCACTGCACTACATAAGGCCCCTTTCACACTGACGGACCGTTCAGCTCCGCCTGTCAGTTTTGACGGCGGACCTGAACAGGTGCTCCATGCTAGTCTATGGGGCGACGGATGTCAGCGGAGACATGTCCGCTGACATCCGACCCGGTCTGATCCGCCAAAAGCAGACGGATGGTCCTACGGCCCCACGTCCAGATCCGTCGCTGGCGAATCGGATCGGGTGAGATCTGATGAAAACGGACACGCTGTCCGTTTTCATCCGATCTCTCCATAGAAACTAGCGGCGCTGGACAAGCCCCTCCCCGCTCAGTGAGCAGAGAGGGACCTGTCATCCGCTGGCTCAGCGGAGATCAACGGAGAGATCTCCCGCTGAGCCGGCGGACAGAGGCGGACTCCGTGCAAGCGGATCCGTCTCTTGTGAAAGGGGCCTAAGGTCCAAAGAGTATTTGGCAGAGGGATGCTGAAGAGATGTTTTTTTTTGTACTAGGAAGTGACTTCTGTGCTGGGGAGTGGGGATTTTTTTACTGGGGAGTGGGGATTTATTTACTGGGGCGTGGGGATTTTGATGCATTACCTACAGCGGGGAAAATAATTATTTGACCCCCTGCAGATTTTGTAAGTTTGCCCACTTACAAAGAAATGAAGGGTCTATCATTTTTATCATAGGTGTATTTTAAATGATAGAGACAGAATATCAACCAAAAATCCAGGAAAAAATAAATAAAACAAATGCTATAAATTAAGATGCTGTTGTAGCACCCTCTATGTAGGTAGGTGCTAGACGTGATAAAAAAATAAAAATCCTGCGAGCTACCAATAATATATCAGGCTGAAAGCCTTGAAAGAAGCATCCTGTTGGTGCAAGGATATGTAATAATGCCTTTCAGCTGCTGACACCAGTCACACTTCCATTTGTTGTGTTTAAATCAAACAATTATATATAAATATTGTGCCGCGCTGTGTAGATATCTCTACATAATACTGCAAACCAAATATATTCAAACCTGCTATCAATCCATAAAGTGCAAGTGCAAAAAAAAAAAATGTTGTGTCCTACAACGTAAATTATTCTGCTACAATATAACACAATGAATATAAAACAAATCCAATTCAATACAAAAGAGTATATATAAAATATTGAATTTTTAAATATGTACTATAAATATTCCAGTGCAATAAATCAATGTGAACAAATTTTACACATAAAAAGATTCAATCCTTAAATGATCGATTGATCTATATATTGTACTTCAAAGAAAATTCCTCAGTGACTTGTGATGGTGCTTCAGAATTTAACTCTTGGTGACTTTTCACATGTGCTCCCCCCTGTGTGATTGCTCTCACCTTAGGGGATGCAACCACACAGTTAAGTTTGATCAGACAAGCAGCATACACACCAACAGTCCTGATTTTGGGACCCTCGTCCCGATTAAATTCCCGGGATTTTGCCTTTGTCCCGGGAAAATTCGGGAATGTTTTAGGCAAAAACGGCCGGTGGTCTACAAAAAGATGTCCGCCACCGCCACGAGGACTAATCCCTGTGTGTTCAGTGTACAAGTAGACAATTCTCATAGACAGTAGCCTGGAGGCCCCTCCCCTCTCCACTGAACACATGAGAAACGCAGGAACTGTGTAGCTGCTGATGATGGGGACAGACGCATGAAGGAGGGCTCTGCTGCCAGGGACACAGATGTAAGGTGGCCGGCTCCGCTGCTGGGGACATTGATGAGAGGAGGGCTCCGCTGCCAGGTACACAGATGTAAGGAGTGCTCCACTGCTGGGGACACTGATGTAAGGAGGGGCTCCACTGCTGCGGGCACTGATGTAAGGAGGGACTCCGCTGCTGGGGACACTAATGTAAGGAGGGGCTCTGCTGGGGGCACCTGATGTAAGGAGGGACTCTCCTGGGGGCACCTGATATAAGGAGGGATTCCGCTGGGGGCACCTGATGTAAGGAGGGACTCTGCTGGGGGCACCTGATGTAAGGAGGGACTTTGCCGGGGGCACCTGATGGCATCTGGTGGCAGGCGACGTGGCAGGTGACACGCTCAGGGCTCCCACTGATTCCTCATTATGGTGAGTTGAATGATTTCATTTTATATTACAATGTACTTGTGACAGACCTAGCCGGGACACAGGCTTTTTGAGAGGACTAAATGCGAGCCTCCTGCCAACCGATTATGGGCCCTGGATTTTAAGGGGCACAGGGTGAAGGACCATCAATAACCATCAATAATCTGTGCTAGTCAGATTCAATGCTGTATATATGTGTATATATAATGTGTGCTGTCTCATGCTGCTGGGACACACACTGTCAGATGCTAGTGTCATGAACTCAAGATGTTAATTGAGAGAGCTGATCACATTGTCCTCTGTACAATGTAGTAGACGGTCCGTCTGTTACTGGTGGTCTCCTGCTATTGTGATAAAATGTTTTGTGGTCGTAATTATGATAATTTATAATCAACTGTGTTTAGCTCGGTGACAACAAGTCTGACCTGTAGTGAAATCCTGATGAGTCACATCGGCTGCTTAAAGGGATTAGTTATTTAGTTTATGTTAAGTTGTTACAGGTGTATTGTTAGAGTAATATGAGCAGGAGGGGGGACCTCCTCTTCTACTGTATAGAAATTTGTGTGACATGTCAAATAAAAGGTATTCCTGATGTACTCCAAGACTAGTGTTGTCTAGTTCTTGGGGGTTCCTATAACCAGATCCATTGGACTCATGTTCCAGGACTTAGGAAGCATTTACGGCGGACACCTTGAGTACAGGATCCGTCACAGTACTAATAGAAATAATGTGCTTCAATCATCCTGACACCATAACAACAATGGTGTCGGGATGATTGAAGCGCTAACACCAGGTGCTCGGAGTATCTTTATCTGCTGATTGTTAAACTTTCTGGAATACACATATTTCTATTGTTGTGTAGATCTGAGCCTGCTGTCCCTCCATCTCTCTCTCCCTCTCCCTCTCCCTCTCCCTCCCCCTCCATCCCTCGTTCATCTCAAACTAACCACACCCATTTTAGCCACGCCCC
The DNA here is from genome assembly GCA_028564925.1 of Lithobates sylvaticus. Taxonomy (NCBI): domain Eukaryota; kingdom Metazoa; phylum Chordata; class Amphibia; order Anura; family Ranidae; genus Lithobates; species Lithobates sylvaticus. The sequence goes on along the minus strand of CM053033.1, from coordinate 77,477,533 downwards.
TTTAAGCCACACCCATTATTCCACTGAAACCACGTCCATTTTTCTTTCCCCTCTATGTCACGCCCAAAAACGAATGCCCCACCCCCTAATTATAATAAGACTCCGCCTACAGGCAAAAAAGTGTCCCTATAAATTTCTTTACAATGTTGGCAACTATGAAGCAGTAGAACCGTCATTGGGCTCAAGGTGAATGGGCTCAAGGTGTATCCTCAGACACTTCCATATGGTTGTCCTCCCCGGATCATATATAAATATATATATATATATATATATATATATATATAAATATAAATATATATATATATATATATATATATATATATATATATATATATATATATATATATATATATATATATATATATAAATAGTAGGCTAGATAGTGTGATAACGTTTTAACTCCAAATTTATAGTATAAAATATGTCAATGTACTCACATGCTGTAGGTGCTACCAGCGCACCACTCTATATATAGTGTGAACAGAAACAAATCTCCCAATCAAGGAGGCAAATATTCTGTGTCTCTAGCAGCCATGTTTAGAGACAGGCATCTCAGCTGACTCCTCCACCATCCTAGCCCCTCCCCTACGCGTATTTGACACAGGGCTTATCAGGTGTCTTCATCAGGGAGATTCTCAGAATCTAAGGGCCTATAAAATAGGTTTTGAATCTTGCACTTGTCCTTTAGCACAGGATATATTTATTAAGTTGAATGCCTAGTTCCATCTTTTAATCAGATATTTATTAAGTCTAGATGCCATTTTATAGAGCTGGTTGCATTCAGGTGAATTATATTTAGTTATGGCTATTTAAATACTTTTTGTATATTTGTTTCTGTAGTTCCCTTTAAAATCCTTGCTGAAAATGTAATTAAAAAAAGATCGCTTTGGCATTTGGATGATATGTGAACAGTTATATGGCATTTATGAGTGACATATGATGTCTTGGATGGTTCATTAAGGGGTTAGGTGTTACTATAGAATCCTCATTATTTCAGTGTTTGCTGGGGTGACACGTTCTGCTTTTTTTTTGTTTTCCACCTGCTATTTTGCCAGTGATAAAACTCCCTTGAATACGATTTAATTAGTCCTAAACTTTGATGAACTGCTCGCAGCATGTGGCATTTGGTGTGCCCTCTACCCTCGTCATGACATGAAAAACTCTGCAATCAAAATAACACTTCTCTGTAATGAGAGAATGTGAAGGTCTTGATGTTAATGCAGGGAAAAAAAACGCATTCCTAGGGTAGATTAAGCCAGGAAATAATGCATTCATGCTCATGTTTTAGTTTAATTGCAAATAATTACTCTAGAAATATGATATTGCAGATAACATTTCCAAATATGTTCGTTCTTGACACCTTGCCAGACTTATTACCGTGTGTAAACGGGAATGAATGGGGGACAGGGCACTTCAAAAATATTTGCTGTACTGACAACAAGTTCTTTTCACCTTCTATCTTTCATAGACTGTGATAAAATAGAGGGTGTTAACCACTTACCCACTGGGCGCACTTAAACCCCCTTCCTAAGCAGATAAATTTTCAGCATTCGTTGCTCTCACATTTTGAATGACAATTACTCAGCCATGCAACACTGTACCTATATGAAATTCTTTCACACAAATAGAGCCTTCTTTTGGTGGTATTTAATCACCACTGGATTTTTAGTTTTTTTGCGCTATAAATGAAAAAGACCGAACATTCTGTAAAAAAAATGCATTTTTCTTTGTTTCTGTTATAAAATTTAGCAAATTAGTAGTTTTTCTTCAAAAATTTTGGCCAAAATTTAAAAATAACCCAACAAATTTAAAAATAACCCAAATCGGTGTATAATATTTGGTCTGTGTGAAAGTTATAGGGCTCTTTCACACGGACGGACCATATGTCCGTTTTTCATCCTTCCGTTCTCGGATGAAAAACGGACATACCGGTATCCCTATGGGATAGCGGGTGTCAGCGGATGAGCATCTGCTGACACCCGCTCTCGTCCATGCCCGCTATGCTCCGTTTCTGCAGACGGAAGAAAACCCCATTTTTTCATCCGTCTGCAGAGCGGATCGGATGACGACGGACTCTACGGTCCGTCGTCACCCGATCTCCCATAGGGGAGAGCGGCGCTCTGACAGGTCCGTCCCTGCACGGAGTGCAGAGACGGACCTGTCATCTTCCTGCTCAGCGGAGATCGCTCCGGCGATCCCCGCTGAGCAAGCGGCTATCCACGGGGCGGATCTGCACTGATCCGCCCGTGTGAAAGAGCCCATAGAGTCTACAAGCTATGGTGCCAATCACTGAAAATTGATCACACCTGATCTACTGACGGCCTCTTGAGACACTAACAAGCCAAGAAAGTACAAATACCCCCCAAATGACCCCTTTTTGGAAAGTAGGCATTCCAAGGTATTTAGTAAGTGGCATGGTGAGTTTTTTTAAGTTGTAATTTTTTCCCACAATTCTTTGCAAAATCAAGATTTTTTTTCACACAAAATTGTCATATTAGCAGGTTATTTCTCACACACAGCATATGCATACCACAAATTACACCTCAAAACACATACCACTCCTCCTGAGTATAGTGATAACACATGTGTGAGACTTTTACACAGCGTGTCCACATACAGAGGCCCAACATGCAGGGAGCGCCATCAGGCATTCTAGGAGCATAAATTGCACATATCATTTCTTGACTACCTCTTGCAATTTTGAAGGCCCTAGAGCACCAGGACAATAAAAAAAGGCCTAAAAAATTACCCCATTTTGGAAAGAAAACACCCCAACGTATAATCTATGAGGCATAATGAGTCTATTGAACATGTCATTTTTTTTTCATACGTTTTTGGAAAATGTGGACTGAAAATGAAAACGCATTTCTTTTTACACAAAGTTGCACTTTTATACAATATTTCTAACACGTAGCATGTACATACCAAAAATACACCCAAAAATACATTCTTCTACTCCTCCTGAGTACGGCGATACCACATGTGGGAGACTTTTACACAGCCTGGCCACATACAGAGGCCCAGGGACCCCAGGGAGCACCGTCAGGTGTTCTAGGGGCATACATTTCAAATCTAATTTGACTACCTATTACACTTTTGTGAGGCACTGTAGTGGCATGGATGCAGATAAGTGGCGTTAATGAGCGGGCACCCTGGGCACTGCCCAGGGGCCCCAGCTGCATGGGGGGCCCCTGCATTTTCCTTGTCTCCTTGCAGCTTTGTAAACATGTACTTCAAGTGGATCGAGTCAGTAGGAGCATCAGCGGTGCGGGGGAGGCTGCCTGTAACACTCCCCTCTCATTTAATCCCGATAGACTGTCCCTCAGGGATCTTCAATATATCCAGAGGCAGTCTGAGTTGGTGGGTGGAGTCGGGGGTGTGGCTGCCTCCTCCACTCCTCCGGCAAGAGGGCCTTCCCCCTTTTTTGACTGCCAACGTGATGCTGGGAGGAGCCCATTTGGTCATGCTGAGCACATAAGGATCCCCATTTCACTCTGCTAGTTCTCTTGGCAGCACCTCCCACAGCAGACTGCACAGATCTGTGGATCAAGGTTCTCTGTCACAGCTTTAGGCAATTACCTTGCTGGGCTTACCTGTTGGGCTCCATTTGCTGTTTAATGCTTTTTAATTTTACAGATCACCTTCATGTACTCCTGGTCTGCCTGATTTGTTCACTTTTTCAGCATTTGAGCCCAAATTGGTTTCCTTTTGACTACTGGTTTCCTTTGTTCTGGGGATCATTGTGTGTGTCCGGCTCTCCTGCGGGCCCCTTCCTCAGCTCCCGGGATGAACATTTTATCAGGCACCAGTTCTCATGTTCACATGGTCTAGACTTATTTGACATGCAAGTACTTAGTAGGATGAGTTCAATTCTCCCCTCCTTCACATATATATACATATATATATATATATATATATATATATATATAGTCTCCCTTGTGTTTGGGTGTAACTTTGGACCATATCGTTTATTTATGCTTTTTTACAGACATTGGTGCACTCGCCCCTGATGATGTGGTAGGAAACCATGAAACGTGCGTCGGGCTAATTTTGATGTACCATTTCCCTTTTTAGATGGTTTTATTTTCAGCCACTCCCAAGCTACCCCACCATGCTGCTTTTCAAGCGATTATGTACTATGGACTATTGTCTGATACCTCAATATGTCATCTTCAAGTTACCATGATTGTTTTTATGAATATATGGTCAATAATTTGTGATTATTATGCCTATTTACCATGTATGTACTTGTAGCACTGACCCCCGAAGGAGCTGATGGTTTTATTGGGCTTACCGTTACCTTCTTCACCTCGTCTCCGTCTAGGGTTTCCCGTGATAGATGACCCAAAGAAATGTAGAAACTGACACTTTATCTTCCTTTATGGGTTATTTATTTAAAAGATACAACAGTCTCTTAAATGTAGGGTAGAGGGTTAGGGTGAAAGTTCAGGTACTTTTGGAACTGTAAAGATAGAAAGTCTCTTATAGAATTAATCCAGGGAATAACTGTTTCACAGCTGAATTATCACAACCCCGGATAGCCCTCCTCTCACTAGGCCTAGCAGCCGGTGAAGTGTTAGGTAAAGAAAAGTCTCTGCCACAGACTTGAATGTAGAACACTTGAGAAAAGTCTCTGCCACAGACTTGGATGTAACTGAGGGACTTAGACAAATTTAGAGAGCTATCATACGGTACCAGTATTTCGCAGCCGGTCCAGCGATACTGTATGAGTGGGGGTCCATAAAGTGTCCTTTAACTGTGCCTCAAGGCTCCTTTAGAGAAACCAACATTGTGCATGGCTTCCTCCCAAAGTGTCCTCCCCTGGATGCTTCTCCAGTTGCTGGGTCTCTCCTGAGAAGAGACGGCACCGGACCACTCTTGGATAATTAGGCCCCAATATCCATTCAGGCCTTTCCCTGCAGTGGCTTCGCCTCGGGCTATCCAGCCCCGAGGCTTGAAATTGCATGGATCCGCACCCCAGGCCAGGAGGGCCATGCTGGTCAGGAGGACAGACAAAAGATATCTTCTGGACCGGAACCCCGTGATCTTAGCACCTTAAATACCACCTCCCAGAATTCACAGCAGGATGACACTCCCACTGGGCTGGTTCCGAGTAGAGAATGGTATCTAATACACCCAGCCAAACTGTGTTCTCATACTTGCCAGCGATGACAGCGACACCTGCGGCCAAGGAGAACTCAGTGCAATTTCAGCTAGACTGATACCGAGACCATAATTTGGCATAATTAGCCCTAAAACCCAACTGTGGTTTCAGGAACATTAACTTTGAAAAACACATAGCGTGTGCTCGTCAGGAGCCAGTGCTACATACTCATATTGTCATACCGTGTTTTTTAATGATTAAAACATGTCTTGTTACATTGACTCTTCTTTTAGCCATGCTAAATCTACCTCATTTAAAGTACCAAACCTCCTTTTTTTTCTTGCATGTAGATAGGGATGGAGCTGTTTGATTCCACACATCTCATTTAAAGTCCCAAAAAGAGACCACCTTTATCATAAAGAGGACCGGCTCCTGAAAAGATGGATAACTCGGTTGTGGCAGCAGCTGCTGCCGTTACCGAGATATCCATCTTCAAACTGCCGACGTGGTTAACACCCAAGGACCAATTTTTCCCCACCTGTTTGACAGGTGTATATAATTTCAAGAGTACCTCTATAGGGTTACGGTGTGAAGGCACTACCAACACCCAAAGCCCAATTTTTCCACACCCATTACTTCTATATAATACTTCTATATGTCTATACAAAGTCTGCGAAACAGACACCAGAATTTATCCCAAAAATCTCTAATCTTGTTCCGAGTGCACTAAATTGTGGCCTCATCATACAGACTGGTTCCCCAAGCCGTTGTTTACAAAATAAAGAGAGCTTGCAGGGAAAATTTCATTTTTTTCATTATAAATTACATTTTTGCTGATGCAGGTTCTATACACAGTACCGATGCACCACTTTACAGGCAGACTAAGGGGACCCCCGGGCACTATATTTAAAGGAATTTAAAATTTTTATTGTTTCACCTTAAGCATCATTAAATCCCTGCTCATTTAAAAATTATCTTTTTTAAAAACTTTTATTGCATTGATACATGTCCCCCAGGGTAGTACCCAGACCCCCTTACCCTTTGTATGCCCAATAACTTGCATAAAAGCTTTCAAACTGAGCACTTTCGATTTTTCAAGTTAGGGTCTCATAGACTTTAATGGGGTTTGTTGTGTGGCTCTGAACTTTTGTGGTGTTTGAAAGTTCTGGCTTTAAATCTCTAATCATGATGTAGAAATGTTCTAGTGGTACTGACGAGCCTAGTGATCTCCTCCTAATAGGTAAAGTGAAATTAAACTAAGAAAAAAAAAAAAAAAATAGATGACAGGTTGACACTTTTTTTAGCACATACAAAAAATACCCTTTTGATCTTGCCAGAAATTCAATGTCCTTAACATATCCTATGAGCTGCGTGAAGAATTTCTTCCTTTCTAGCAATTTTCTGCAAACTACAAATTGTCCTGCTCCTCAAGTAATGAAAATAAAGAGATACGTAATATTTGTAGTCCATATCAGGAGAACAGCCTAGAGTGACAACCATAGCTCCTTTCTAAAGCCTTTGTACACACGGTCAGATTATTGGACGAATTTTCATCAGTTTTTTGTTTGATGCTAGTCTCAAATCAAAAGTGAAGAGGGTACTCACCATAAAAAAAAACTGAATTTTCTGATGACAGAATTCAACGTCAGAAGTGACGTAATGCGTTGAATTGTTTTGTATGTGTTCTTTCATTTATGAGCATGCCTAGTCTTGCTCTTCAGATTTTTTTTGTCAGAAAACCGTACTAATGAAAAGAAAATTGAACGTTGTGGTCACATCAGACAAAAATTTTCAAGCCTGCACATCCAGTTTTTGTCTGCCGATTCGTAATCGGCTGTCAAAAGCAGCATACTAACGATCAGCGTTTTTTCCACGATTTTGCCGCGTTTTGCGTTTTTTTTTTATTATTTTTTTTACACTGTGGTTGCTTAGCAACCAGCTATATACAGTGTAAAAAAATTGCGGTAAAAACGTGGTAAAAACACAGTACTTGCGTTTTGGATGCAGGTCCATTGACTTCTATTACATGCAAAACGCCGCATTTTGCATGAAAAAAGTCCCCGACCCTTTTCCAAAAACACAGAGGCACAAAAAATGCATTGATGTGAACATGTTCCATAGGAACCCATGTTAAAAAATTTCCCTGCATTTCTGCAAAATGCATCAAAAAATGCATTAGTGTGAATCAAGCCTTAGACCCCTTTCACACCGCACCACCCATAGCATCGGCGGTAAAACGCCGCTATTTTTAGCGGCGTTTTACCGTCGGATTTGCAGCGCATTTCGGCCGCTAGCGAGGTGCTTTTACCCCCCGCTGGTGGCAGAGAAAAGTTTTGCCGGCGGTATTACGGCGTTGCCCCATTGATTTCAATGGGGAGCAGCGCTGGAGGAGCGGTGAGTTCACCGCTCCTTCACCGCTCCAAAGAAGCTGCTGGCAGGACTTTTCCTGACGTCCTGCTAGCGCACCGCTGCAGTGTGAAAGCCCTCGGACTTTCACACTGCAGACAATGGTGCAGCTGTTTAAGGGCATATTGCAGGCGCTATTTCTAACGCTATAGCGCCTGTAATACGCCCTTGGTGCGATCTTCCCAGCAGATCGCATAGGGAAGTGTGAACTGCCGCCGGGAAACATGCGATGCGGGAACCTGCAGTGGATTCGCAGGGTTCCCGCATCGCAGCAGTGTGAAACAGCCTTAATGGGATAATAATGAAGCTGCTTTGCTGGTGATACTGATGGAGTTATGGCAAACTCATTTTCAAAGGCTTTTTTTTTCTAGTGATATCAAAAATAATATTATTATGCTTGTTTTTTTTTTTTTTTTTGGGGGGGGGGGGGGGGAAGTTACCACAACACCATTGTCCTGTAGTTTTTAAGATCAAAGATACAACTATGTTGGTGTCCCTTGTTCATTTTACATTGTGTTTTTTAAAATGTAACTGCCTACTCCCAAACTGTCATTTGAAGTAAAACACATAGCCAAGTATTATTTTCCACAATTTTTTTATTGTGCATTAAAAAATAAAAAAACAGATAAAATCAGACATGCTATCTGCCAATAGAACTTAACCAAAAAGTGCATTCTATGCATCCAAAAATATAGAAAAATATACCAAATCAAATCATTATTCAACCAAAAAATAAATAAAAACCTCATGCATGTGTCCTGCTTCTTAATATAGGGGGTCAACAATGCCAAGAGTTGGTGAAAGCAGGGGTCCGTCATCCGTAGATAATTCTGAAAATCATCTGGATTATTCTCCTGGAGCTCCCGCAGCAAAGGCATATGATATAATTGGTCACAATTAATAAAGCAACCAATTTTTGGTCCAGTAAATCCTCCTCCTCCTGTTCCTGGACTAGACTTGGGTAAAAGCAATAACTCCAAGGCCAATAATAAATAACACGTTATCTCCTCCGATTCTGCAACATGTCTGGTTGACAAACTGAAAAGCGGGAAAGGAAAAGTGCGAATCAACACTCACCAAACTTCTACTAACACAAAATTAGCAGAAGGAGCCCAAAGGGTGGCGATAAGATCTGAAAAACCACGTAATATGTCACTACGTTCATGTTTGGTGGCCAACAATTGTGTGCCATTTGTATGCAAGACAAGTTTGGGCCAATGCCCTTCAGACAAAAGTCTGAGGTTTTGTCTGCAGAAAATCCGATTGTGTGTATGAGGCTTAAAAATTTCAATCTGTATGCAATCAGGCAGGCCCTTGCACTACATGGTTTGTCTGAAGACAAAAATCTGCAGAAAATCGAATAGTGTGTATGGGGCTTTAGGCTGGGTTTTGACTTATGCTATCCCAGACATTGCATGAGATTTTCCCCGCATTGCTGTGCATATCACTTGCAATGTCTGTGCGATGCAAATTCAGCCATACAGTTTGTATAGCTGAAATCGCATCACATTCACACCAAAATGGTGCAGGACCCTTTTTTTGTACCAAAAATTCTCAGTACATTCGATGACTTGACAAATGTTGTGTGTACCAGGTTTTAGCCTTATTGGGGGTACTCTTTCATATTCACACATATGCTAAAAATCTTTGGATAGAGAAATAGCTTATTTTTTAGTGTAAGCTACACAGAAAGATTAGCCATTTTGGGGCAACTCTAGGCTTGTGACTGTGCACTAACATGGCGGGACATGCACACACCTACAGTAAGGGTTCTAAGATGTGAATAAGAGAATAACATGTTGTGTTTGTTTGCCTGTGGTGTTTGTTATAATATGGTGCGATGTTATTGCCCCCCCCAAGGATGGTGTTCTATGCCGCTGCCCACGGTACACATACAGTATCTCACAAAAGTGAGTACACCCCTAACATTTTTGTAAATATTTTATTATATCTTTTCATGTGACACTTTGCTACAATGTAAAGTAGTGAGTGTACAGCTTGTATAACAGTGTAAATTTGCTGTCCCCTCAAAAGAACTCAACACACAGCCAATAATGTCTAAACCGCTGGCAATAAAAGTGATTACACCCCTAAGTGAAAAGGTCCGAATTGGGCCCAATTAGACATTTTCCCTCACCGATGTCATGTGGCTCATTAGTGTTACAAGGTCTCAGGTGTGAATGGGGAGCAGGTGTGTTAAATTTGGTGTTATTGTTCTCACTCTCTCATACTGGTCACTGGAAGTTCAACATGACACCTCATGGCAAAGAACTCTCTGAGGATCTGAAAAAAATAGAATTGTTGCTCTACATAAAGATGGCCTAGACTATAAGAAGATTGCCAAGACCCTGAAACTGAGCTGCTGGTGGCCATGATCATACCGCGGTTTAACAGGACAGGTTCCACTCAGAACAGGCCTCGCCATGGTCGTCCATAGAAGTTGATTGCACGTGCTCAGCGTTATATCCAGAGGTTGTCTTTGGAAAATAGACGTATGAGTGCTGCCAGCATTGCTGCAGAGGTTGAAGGGGTGGGGGGTCAGCCTGTCAGTGCTCAGACCATACGCCGCACACTGCATCAAATTGGTCTGCATGGCTGTCGTCCCAGAAGGAAGCCTCTTCTAAAGATGATGCACAAGAGAGCCCTCAAACTGTTTCCTGAAGACAAGCAGACTAAAGACATGGATTACTGGAACCATGTTCTATGGTCTGATGAGACCAATATAAACTTATTTGGTTCAGACGGTGTCAAGCGTCTCCAAGTCCAATTAGGTGAGGAATGCAAAGACAAGTTTGTCTTGCCTACAGTCAAGCATGGTCTTGGGAGTGTCATGGTCTGGGGATGCATGAGTGCTGCCGACACTGGGGAGCTACAGTCCATTGAGGGAACCATGAATGCTAACATGTACTGTGACATACTGAAGCAGAGCATGATCCCCTCCCTTTGGAGACTGGGCCGCAGGGCAGTATTCCAACTTGATAACGACCCCAAACACACCTCCAAGATGACCACTGCCTTGCTAAAGAAGCTGAGGGTAAATGCGATGGACTGGCCAAGCATGTCTCCAGACCTAAACCCTATTGAGCATCTGTGGGGCATCCTTCAACGGAAGGTGGAGGAGAGCAAGGTCTCTAACATCCACCAGCTCCATGATGTTGTCTTGGAGGAGTGGAAGAGGACTCCAGTGGCAACCTGTGAAGCTCTGGTGAACTCCATGCCCAAGAGGATTAAGGCAGTCCTGGAAAATAATGGTGGCCACACAAAATATTGACACTTTGGGACCAATTTGGACATATTCACTTAGGGGTGTACTCACTTTTGTTGCCAGCGATTTAGACATTAATGGCTGTGTATGGAGTTATTTTGAGAGGACAGCAAATTTACACTGTTATACAAGCTGTACACTCACTGCTTTACATTGTAGCAAAGTGTCATTTCTTTAGTGTTGTCACATGAAAAGATATAATAAAATATTTACAAAAATGTGAGGGGTGTACTTACATTTGTGATATACTGTATCTAGGGCCTTCCATGCCTCTTCCATTGACATCCCGGCTGTGAGTTTCTCCTCTCTTAGTGAATCATGCCTGTGAGATGTAAATATTACTTCACCATAATAAAGTTATTGAATTTGAATATTTCAAGACAACCTGTTCATTTCAGCGAAACAAACTAAGTAAACAAGCAGTGTGCTTTATCTGAATAAATGGGGATTTAGTCTTCTTTATCAGTGGACTCATTTCCAATTATATCTTGTTAATGAGCACCCATCTGGTAATGAAGGACTCCTCTGGGGCTGAAGGGAGATTCATTTCATTTTAATTATTTCTTTGCCTTTCTCACTCTACTCTAATCCTTTCCAGCTTCTCACCCGTCTCACCCTTGGCAAAGACTTTGCAGTCTGAAATTGCATTTTGTTTGTATCACTTTGATCCTCAGCGACCCTCTTATCTCCGCTCAGAACGGGATGTAGAATTTTTCTTCGCCTTCTAATATAATGATGGGAAAAAAGAGACACTTGACTCTCTGGTGGTGCTGGATCAGGATTCAGTTCTGCAAAAAAAACATTGCAAAAATATGTATAAGTACCGGTATACCAAATGTACCATGCGTGACCCAGTTAAAAAAAAAATCAAATTGAACAGGCATACATTTATTATGGACACAGATAGTGTCAAAATCTTCTGCAGCACAGAACAGCGTGAGAGCACACAGAAGGGATACTAAATACTCCAAAGCTGTACTCCAAGTACAAAAACTTTAATATAAATATACTGTATTTCTTGATTACCTCAATGGATATAAATCAACTTTGAATGCAACAAATGCTTTTACAAACAAAGTTACCACCTTGTAAAAGTAGCAGTGACATTATTTACATACCTCCCAACCGTCCCGGATTCCCCGGGACTGTTCCTGGATTCCCCGGGACTGTCCCTGGATTCCCCGGGACTGTCCCTGGACTTGATGCAAGTCTTGGCTTCCCAGCGAATGAAGGCTTTGTCCCAGAGTGGAGCCAAGTGCTGGAACAAGTTCTAGCACTGGGCTCCAGTGGCTTGCCTGTGAGCATGCATTAGTGCGGGCACCAGTAACACCCGCCTTGCGGCTTGTGCGTAGTGTCTGGTGTCCCCAACGCAGCAAGCATAGCTGTGTAAATGTGACAGGCAGTTGGTAGTGAGAGATACTGACTGCCTCACACATACACAACTCACAGTGGCTTGTGGCTAAACCTGCCTCCTCCTCCTTGGCTGTGATGATTTCTTGCACACAGACAGGAGGGGGAGGCGGGGAGGAGTCATGGCAGGGGTGGACTGGGGGACAATTGGCCGCTCTGATACCTAAAAGACTGCAGACATGCCCCCCAGACACCTGTGAAGTTCCAGACAGGACCATGCGGCCTCACCTGATCGGCCAGCTCCCTCGCTCTCTTCCCTCTCACCTTCTTGTCCATGAGCACCGCCCACTGATCGCTTGAGCTACCTACAGTTAAGGTACCTGGATGGGGTCCCATGTGACCGGGGGGAGCGAGGCAGTCATCGGGGAGTGTACTGAATAAAAGGAAGGAAAGATTTGGGGGGTGTAAGGGGTTAGACTGGGGGGGGGGGGATTTTTGCTAGGAGGAGGAATGGGACAGAGGGGGGATTTTGGTTAAGAGGAGGAATGGGGGGGGGGGGGATTTGATCCCCTATACCCTGCCTTACTGACTCCGTCTTCCATTCTGCTGACCCCTGTACCCTGCCCTATTGACCCCTGTCCTCCGTCCTGCTGACCCGTGCACCCTTCCCTACTGCCCCCATGTCTTCCGCCCTGCTGACCCCTGCACCCTGTCCTATTGACCCCCTGTCTTCTGTCCTGCTGACCCCTGTACCTGCCCTACAGACTTCTGTCCTCCGTCCTGCTGACCCCTGTATCCTGCCCTATTGACTCCTGTCCTAATTCCTGCTGACCCCTATATCCTGCCCTATTGACTCCTGTCCTAATTCCTGCTGACCCCTATATCCTGCCCTATTGACTCCTGTCCTCTGTCCTACTGACTCCTGTCCTCCACCCTGCTGACCTCTGTACCCTGCCCTATTGACTCCCTGTCTTCCGTCCTGCTGACCCCTGTACCCTGTCCTACTGACACCCTATCTTCCATCCTGCTGACTCTTTTACACTGCCCTACTGACCCCCTATCCTCTGTCCTGCTGACCCCCATACATTGCCCTGCAGACCCTTTTCATATGACATGCTGATTCCTGTCCTCCACTCTGCTGACCCCTGTCTTCTGCCCTGATAACCTCTTCTCTCCATCCAGCTGGCCACTGTCTGGCTTTTGTTTAACCACACTCCTTAAGCCCCTCCCACTGTTAAAAGTTTGGCCACACCAACATTTTGCTGCACCGCTAATCACTCCCTCTCCCAAGTGTCCCTCATTCTCAATTTCAAAAGTTGGAAAGTATGTCATTACTGTGCTGTACATAGCCTGGACAGAAAGCAAAACTATGGGAGGGGCCCAGCAGGAAAGTGAGTGTGACCAAACATAGTGGGAGGGGCTTAAGGGCTGTGGTTAAACAAAACCTGGGCTTCCCTGTACCTATAAAGTATGCTTTGATTGCTGTGCCACAAGATGAAGTCTCAGGGATACATATAAACCTCAACACAATCATTTAGAAAAAACTTCTGATACATCTAGTTTTATATATACTGAAAATAGACAGAAAGTTTAACCACTTAAGCCCCGGACCAATTTGGAGCCAAAGGACCAGGCCCCTTTTTGCGATTCGGCACTGCGTCACTTTAACTGACAATTGCGCGGTCGTGCGGCGTGGTTCCCAAACAAAATTGGCGTCCTTTTTTTTCCCACAAATAGAGCTTTCTTTTGGTGCTATTTGATCGCCTATGCGGTTTTTATTTTTTGCGCTATAAACAAAAATAGAGCGACAATTTGAAAAATATTTTTTACTTTTTGCTAAAATAAATATCCCCAAAAAATATATAAAAAAACATATTTTTTCCTCAGTTTTGGCCGATACGTATTCTTCTACATATTTTTGGTAAAAAAAATCGCAATTAGCGATTATTGATTGGTTTGTGCAAAAGTTATAGCGTTTACAAAATAGGGGATAGTTTTATAGCATTTTTATTAATATTTTTTTTTTTACTAGTAATGGCGGCGATCAGCGATTTTTATTGTGACTGTGACATTATGGCGGACACATCGGACATTTTTGACACATTTTTGGGACCATTGTCATTTATACAGCAATCAATGCTATTTAAATGCATTGATTCCTGTATAAATGACACTGGCAGTGAAAGAGTTAACCACTAGGGTGTTTTTTTTACAGTAGGGGGGCGTGGCTAAACATCTGACGTCACTGATCGGCTTTCCCGATGACAGGGAACAGCCGATCAGTGACAGGCAGTGTAGGAAGCACAGGGAGAGGTTTGTTTACATATACCTCTCCCCGTTCTTCAGCTCTGTGACCTGATCGCGGGACACCAGCGGCGATCGGGTCCACTGGTCCCGTGGCCACGGTCACGGAGCTCAGGACCGGGTCGCGAGCGCGTCGCCGGCGGCGCGCGCGACCCACGGCTGGGCAATTAAAGGGGACGTACCAGTACGTGCTTTTGCCCAGCCGTGCCATTCTGCCGACGTAAATGTGCAGGAGGCGGTCCTGAAGTGGTTAAAACTGTTATGAAGGACCCGAGGAACCCTGGGATGGAGCCAAAGAATAAGTACTGCAGTGTGTGTAGCACATAGTACCAAATCATAGTCATGGTCAAGTTGCGCCTAACATTGGGAGTGGCTTAATCACTTAAGCCCCGGACCATTTAGCTGGCCAAAGACCAGAGTGTTTTTTGCGATTCGGCACTGCATTGTTTTAACTGACAATTGCGCGGTCGTGCGATGTGGCTCCCAAACAAAATTGACGTCTTTTTTTTCCCCCACAAATAGAGCTTTCTTTTGGTGGTATTTGATCACCTCTGCGTTTTTTATTTTTTGCGCTATAAACAAAAATATAGCAACAATTTTGAAAAAAAAAATTGCATTATTTTTTACTTTTTGATATAATAAATATCCTCCAAAAATATATAAAAAAAAATGTTTTCCCTCAGTTTCAGCTGATACGTATTCTGCCACATATTTTTGGTAAAAAAAAAAAAAAAAAATCGCAATAAGCGTTTATTTATTGGTTTGCACAAAAGTTATAGCGTTTACAAAATAGGGGAAAGTTTTATGGCATTTTTATTAATAATTTTTTTTTATTAGTAATGGCGGCAATCAGTCATTTTTATCGTGACTGCAAAATTATGGCAGACAGATCAGACACTTTTGGCGCGATTTTGAGACCATTCACATTTATACAGCGATCAGAGCAATTAAAAATGCATTGATTACTGTGTAAATGTGACTGGCAGTGAAGGTGTTTACCACTAGGTGGCGCTGTAGGGGTTAAGTGTGTCCTAGGGAGTGATTCTAACTGTGGGGGGGAGGGGCTGTGTGTGACACGACACTGATCACCGCTCTCAATTACAGGGAGCTGTGATCAGTGACAGTGTCGCTAGGCGGAAAAGGGAAATGCTTGTTTACATTAGCATTTCCTCGTTCTTCCTTTCCGTTAGACGATCGCGGGTATCCCTGTGGACATCGAGTCCGCGGGACCCGCGATCACGCTCGCGAAGCTCCTGGCAGGTGCGTGCGCGCGCCCGTAGACCGCCTCTTAAAGGGCAACGTACAGGTACATGATTCTGCCTGTGTGTGCCCTTCTGCTGCAGTATATCTGCTATATCTGCTTTGCTTCGTGGCTTGCGACAGGAGTTATATCCCCTGATTCATTACTGCTCACCAACCACGACCCATTCAAGTGAATGGAGACACTCTTTAAAGCACTACTTTTTCGAATCGTGCCACACCAAACTGCATAGTACTGCAGTACCATGTGATTTGGTGGCCACAAACATGCGGCCATTAACAATAATGGCACCCACATACATCTCACAAGGGCAGCATTGTTGCATGCACTGTGGGAAATGCACACAATATGCCCCCTTCCTGCACTGTGTTCCAGTGTGAACCAACCCTTAGGGAGAGAGATTTGAGAGAAGAGGGGGAAGGATCACTATGGTACATGAAAGATAGGAAGGAGGGATCACTATGGTAAATGGAAGGCTGGAAGAAAGGAAGGAGGTACATAGAAGGTACATAGAAGAAAGGAAGTATCACTATGGTACTTGGAAGGCAGGAAGAAACAATCACTGTGGTATATGAAAGGCGGGAAGAATCAATATGGTATATGGAAGAAATGAAAGGAGGGGTCACTATGGTACATGGAAGGCGGGAAAGATCAATATGGTACATGGAAGAACGGAAGGAGGGGTCACTATGGTACATCATACCTCCCAACATTTTGAGATGGGAATGAGGGACACCTACTAGCAAACATATGTAGGCATAGGACACGCCCCCCTGCCAGACCCCTTAAAGGGGAAATATATATATATTTTTTAAAGTGCTTCTTTTTACCACTACTATTCCTTTATATTGGCTTTTAAAATTGACAAATGCAGCAATTTAGAATTTGGATAAAAGTTTGGGAAACACTTTTTGAAAAATAAAAATATACAATATACAACTATATAGATCAGACCAAAATGAGGGACAAATGAGGAGGAAGGAGGGACAGAGGGACATTGCTCCAAATCAGGGACAGTCCCTCCAAATCAGGGACAGTCCCTCCAAATCAGGGACAGTTGGGAGCTATGGTACATGGAAGGTGGGAAGGTTCACTATGGTACATGGAAGAAAGGAAGGAGGGATCACTATGGTACATGGAGGAAAGGAAGGAGGGATCACTATGGTACATGGAAAAAAGGAAGGAGGGATCACTATGGTACATGAAGGAAAGGAAGGAGGGATCACTATGGTACATGGAAGGTGGGAAGGTTCACTATGGTACATGGAAGAAAGGAAGGAGGGATCACTATGGTACATGGAAGAAAGGAAGGAGGGATCACTATGGTACATGGAAGAAAGGAAGGAGGGATCACTATGGTACATGGAAGAAAGGAAGGAGGGATCACTATGGTACATGGAAGGTGGGAAGGATCATTATGGTATATGGAAGAAAGGAAGGAGGGGTCACTATGGTACATGGAAGGTGGGAAGGATCATTATGGTATATGGAAGAAAGGAAGGAGGGGTCACTATGGTACATGGAAGAAAAGAAGGAAGGAAGGATCACTATGGTACATGGAATGGAGGAAGGAACTTTAAAATTCCCGCCCACACAACCTCTTCACAGCTACAGGATTGGCTGCATGCTGGGGGTTGTGGGTGGGCACAGGGGGACATGAGGAGGAAGTGGAGCAGACCTAGCCCACCTCCTCTCCCATTCTGCAGTCTGCAGAGTGGTGGGGGAGCTAGCGGGAGGGTGAGTGTGCAGGGGAGGTGGGGGGCTGGGCAGTGCACGGCACGGCACACACCTGACTGGGGGATTAGTGGAGTACAGTGCTGGAACACTGGCTGTAGATCATATTGTACTCCTGTGACATGTCACTGCCCGCCGCCCCCGCTCCCTCCACAGCTCAGAGCTCCAGTGAGCGTGGGGGGCAGGGCAGAGAGCGTTGACTGACAGTCAGCGGCTCTCTGCTCAGGGAGCTCTGAGAACTGAGTGATCGGCGGTGTTAGGCTCGATTCAAACTAACGCGTTTTTTGATGCATTTTGTGCCTCTGCGTTTTTGGAAAGGGTCGGACTTTTTTTCATGCAAAATGCAGCGCTTTGCATGTAATAGAAGTCAATGGACCCACATCCAAAATGCAGGTACCGCGTTTTTACTGCGTTTTTACAGCGATTTGCGTTTTTTTTCCCATTTTTTTACACTGTATATAGCTGGTTGCTAAGCAACCACAGTGTAAAAAAAAGAAAAAAAAAAAAAAAAGCAAAACGCGGCAAAATCGCGGTAAAAATGTCAAATGTCAAAAGCAAAATGCATAGATGTGAATCGAGCCTAAGTCAGAGCCAGCGGCGTCGCTAGGGGGTGGCTTTTGGGGCCACAGCCCCCGAATCTGGGGCCCATAGCCCCGAGTCTCTGCAGGGGTCCCCAAGGAAAGGGGAGGCTCTCTGGGGACCCTAATGTAAGTGGGGGGATCTCTGGGGACCGTGATTTTAAGGGGGACGCTCTCTGAGGACTCTGATGTAAGCGGGGGTCTCTCTGCGGATATACACAAACACACATATTATACTGTATATACATGTGTATACCCACCCAAGCGTATGACTTTCTTTACTACGCTGCTATGGGCTCTAGCCCCAGATCTTTTGTAGACCTAGCAACGCCCCTGGTCAGAGCTACACAGTTTGTTTTTATCTACAAACACCCCTTACCTGCATAGGCTAACCCTTTAAGTGGCTGCAAAGAGGTTGGGGAAGATCAGCAGCAAAATAGGATGAAAAAAATGTCAGATTCAAAAAAACGAACTCTTCACTATGCTTTATAGCAGACCCTAGATCCAACCCCCACATGTCACACAGTACAATGGATGTGTTTCAGCAAAGTACAGAAAGGTGACGCATTGCAGTACAGCATGCTGTATTACTGTACTACAGTTATTTAAAACACATTTCATCGTTTTTGATGAGTATATAACGGGACTGGAGGGTGTCGCCTGGAGTTACACTTTATTAATAAGATCTCACATCTCCCTCTGGCAGGCTGATAAGGGAAGAACAAAGTGTTGTGTGACACCAGGGGGGCGCCGCAGTGTTGCTGCGATTCTCAGCCCGTTGGGCCTGCCTGGACCTGAGTGCTGTATCTGCATTCCCCGCCATTGATGTACAGTACAGCAGGAGTGTACCGAAGCTGTGATAATGACAAGTGAATCCATCAATTCTCTTCTACCACTCAGGCTTCTAATCTGCCCAAGGTCTCACTTCAAGCAGAAAAATGATTAAGGGAAGGTGCCTTCCTGCTCATATCTCCTCACATTTAACCTTCCACTTTCTCTAATTTCCCTTGGTTTCACTGATGTTTACAGCCTGCCCTGCCATCCCTTCTCCTCCCAGGAGGTGGCGCCCTTGTCTTATAGTACACCTGGGCACATTTTGTAATTTCATCCATAATGGAATTAGATCAGCATCAGCCTGTGCTGGGGAGGTAATGGAACCTGAATATGGATTACGATGAGGAAATCCATAAATTAGAGTGAAAAAAAAAAAATATTCCATGTAAATATCCGGACTTCATAAATTCACAGGTTTATGCATTTTAATGTTATTAGAATAGATGGCGCTGGGATTGTGCATGAATGTAACTAGCACACAGAACCCGTGATCTCATACTTCATTTTATGGGCATTTTATTAACCACCCTTGGAGGAAAAGTAGGTTTATTTCATGAAATTCATTTACATAAACTGACAAATTTACATATACTGTACTGCTAAAGGTTTTTTCTTTAAAGGTACAGTGACATCTTCTACAGAAGAGAATTATTACTAGATGCACTAAGCGTGTCTATGTATTCTTCCTGGCTATGTGCTGTTCATCTTTAATAATTGCCCTTCTGTTAAAGTTTTTCATTTTCCTACCAGAAATGAACCCAACGCTGATTTATGTAGTAGCTGACTGCATGCTTACTGCTCTTGCACAGCATTGCCTATCTGTGATTTGTCATTCACACCTCTCCAGCATTCAGGCAGGCCCGGTGCTACCACTAGGTAAGTAGGCAGCTGCCTAGGGCGCAACCAGGGCCGCCGATAGGGCAGTACAGATGTCACTGCTGTAACATTAATGATATTTTCCATCAGTTCACCAGGAGGGCCCAGGAGGCGAGGAGTAGAAAGAGACTCTTTTTTTTAAATTTTGGGTGCAGGCGGCCAAAGCCACGCTGCATTTTGCAATGGTGATCAGTGACGTCCGGCTGCGGCTGCTCAAAGCCTTTCAGTGGCAGAGTGATTATCCCTTCCTCCGCTGAGGAGGGTGGAATGTTGGGCTATAGCCCGGCGGCGGGAAGTGATTCAACAGAGAGGTGGCCGAGAGCACAGGCAGCAATGGGAACCCAATGCACAGGCAAGCTCACAATTTCTGTTTTCTGGGGCACAGAGATACTGCCATATGCTGTATACCAGGGGTTTCAAACTGGCGGCCCTCCAGCTGTTGCGAAACTACAAGTCCCATGAGGCATTTCAAGGCTGACAGTTACAAGCATGACTCCCAAAGGCAGAGGCATGATGGGACTCGTAGTACCGCAACAGCTGGAGGGCCACCAGTTTGAGATCCCTGCTGTATACAGACAGACATACAGTACCTTCTGTACTGTGTGATCATCATCATGATAACGATGACAATCACATGAGCACAGTTAGATGCTTCCTGTTAGTTCTTATGTGCAATTGTGTTTGAGGGACTTTAACCGCTTCAGCACCGGGCGATTTTACCCCCTTCCTTACCAGAGCACTTTTTGCGATTCGGCACTGCGTCGCTTTAACTAACAATTGCGCGGTCGTGCGACGTTACACCCAAACAAAATTGACGTCCTTTTTTTCCCACAAACAGAGCTTTCTTTTGGTGGTATTTGATCACCTTTGCGGTTTTTATTTTTTGCGCTATAAACAAAAGAATAGTGACAATTTTGAAAAAAAAACCACAATATTTTTTACTTTTTGCTATAATAAATATCACATTTTTAAAAAAAAAAACAATTTTTTTACTCAGTTTAGGCCGATACGTATTCTTCTACATATTTTTGGTAAAAAAAATCGCAATAAGCATATATTGATCAGTTTGCGCAAAAGTTATAGCGTCTACAAAATAGGGGATAGATTTATTTTTTTTACTGCATAGATGTCTATGGAAATCGTACCCCGAAGTCGCCAAAAGTAGTACAGAACCTACAGAATCGGTGCTGCGCCACAAATGCGTGGCAAATCGCATGCCAAATTGCTCCAATGTGAACCAGGGCTCAGGTGGTAAGGATCCAATAGCTATGCAGCCTCCAGATGTGCCCTGCCATGCTTCCCAGGCTCCACACTCCCATTTGCGGACCTGGGAACTGCCTGGTGGGCAGGGCCGTCTTTAATATTGATTGGACCCTGGGAAAACATTTTCTTGGGCCCCCCCTTCTCCATATAATTTCCCTCTCCACCTGCTCTGAGACATACAATAAATAGCAGCTAGACTCAAATCAGTTTTCTGAATCAGATCAGATTCAGCAGAAGTGATGGTGGATATGACCTCAGGGGGGCCATGATATACATATGAATGCTGCCTCTATTTACATATTAATGCAGCCAGTCCTTGGCTATTTACATATTAATGCCGCCGGTTATTTACATGTAAACACAGGGTCTGCAGGTGACTCACCTGTATGTGGCAATAGGGCAGAGCTGGGCAGCATTAGTAACAGAAATTCACACTGAGATAGCTGGACACAGCACAGGACTAAAACTTCAAGGGACAAGGGAATTTAAATGGGATAGTTGGCAAGTATGAGGCAACTGCTTTGGACCCCACAACAATGATGGGCCCAGGGAAGCTGCTCCTTTCGCCCTGCTCTAAAGACGGCCCTGATGGTGGGTGCCACCAGTAGAGGGGAGGGAGATCAACAAACACCTGTTCATTGATCTCCCCTTCCTGTTAATGACCTGGAAGTAACGTGTAAAACATCACTTCTGGGTCCTGGTGTTACTGTCCAAAGACAGGATTGGATGATGTTGGCTGGAGACAAAGTCGTCTCGTTCAAACTTCAGCTAATCCGTGAAGAAGAGGTATTCAGCCAATAGGGTGGCATGCAAGCCATGCTGCGCGCAACATCACTTACTCCAGTGCTGCCAGTCATCAGTACTTTTACAGGCAGCCAGTAAAAAATGGCCACTTTTCTTCTGCCAGTAAATACCACTGAAAAAGGTTGGCAGTTAAAAATATGTCTGTGACGCTCGGCTAGCAAGCAGGCAATCTCTTTACTGCAGAAGAGACATGCAATGTCTCTTCTGCTGCTTGCAGCCTTCTTTGAGCTGCACAAGTGCCAGTTTGCCTGGATGACTGCACTCCTGTGTATGTGTAGGAGTGATGTTATCCAGTCTCGGCCAATGAAGATGGCACCCAGAAGAAGCTGAGTAGAAGATGCCGGCGCTGGCAAGGGATACTGAACTGTTAAAGGAAAGGTAAGTTGACAGAGTTTATCTCTGCTTTATAGCTTTCCAAAACAGTTACATTCAAAGGTATGCTGTGTAAGGCTGTGTTCACATATGAGCCGCATGCGGCTCACAGCAGTGGTCCGGTGCATCCTGGTTCACCATTTCTGGGCTGATTTCAGCGCAAATTTTGGGCTGAATTCGGACCTGAAATGGACCAAAAAGACACACAGCATTTTTGTGCAAATCGCACCGGACCCGCTGCGGAGATATGTGAGCCAGCTCCATAGAGAGCTGGTCAAAATCTCCTGCTATTACAAATTAAATGCGGAGAAACCGCATCCAATTCGCAATGGTGTGAACCCAGCCTAAATCAATGTTTGTCAATTCCAGTCCTTTCCAACAGGTCAAGTTTTCAGGCTTTTCATTATTTTGCTCAGGCGATTTGATCAGTTTCACTGCCTTAGTAATTACCACAGCCGTTTCATCTGAGGGAAATCCTGAAAACATGACCTGTTGGGGGTACTTGAGGACTGGAGTTGAGAAACATTGCTGTGAGTGTAAATGATAACTGTCACAGTTGATTGTGGTCAAGCTATCAATGGCTGGTATCATAACAGGTAACACGTGCATCACCATGGCAACTGCAGGTTAAACAGGGGCTAAGATGGCAGCTTCCTTGACTGTAAAGGATTGGAGGGTTTAGTTCCGCTTTAAAATGTCCAGCACCAAATTCATGAAAGCCCTGTGACTGTTTTGATTAGAGTTCTGACGTGTAATACAGATTCAACTAGTTCCTATTTGCGTCTCTTTGAGAATCTATTGCTATGGTGCAGGGGTTAGTAAGATCACAATGTAGCGGGTGGGGCAAAGAGATTAGATACTGAAAGAGAGAAATAGCCAACAAGATTGGGTGGTGCAAGGGGTTGCATAATGGAAGGGATCAGCCAGATTGGAATGTGATCAGATATTGGCAACCATGTTCTGTCCGCTTTCACTGGAGAATGCTCCTAGTACACACAAGCCACCGGTGACCATTTTTACACACTGATGGAAACAGCCACCAGGGTAGCACCATGCAATCAATAAGGTTAATGAGAGGAGCCATGGTTTAGGATGAGATGACAGCTCTGCTGTATTGTTTCCAAACACCACAAGTCTATTCTCCATAGTGAGTGCTCGGCTTCCAGCAACATAATGAACTGGTCTTTAATCTGACAAACGAAGAATTGCAATTAGCAGTCAACAAAAAGTGCTGTAAAGGATGGAGGGGGGAGAGGGGAAGCAGGTGAGAGAACCAGCTGTAGGTAATTAAAATACTTCTTTTTATAGTTCCCTCTTCCTTTTTCCTGAGCGTTTCACATTTGTATTTGCTGGTTGAAGACAACGGATTAGAATGTAATTGGGTGCAATAAGATCTCTGCTTTGTCTAATGACTGCTACATGTAAAAACATACAAAAAAATCAAAAATCTAATTTCAGCACACCCTTTGGTGCTTAACCACTTTCAGACCGGACCAATTTGCAGCCAAAGGACCAGGCCCCTTTTTGCGATTCGGCACTGCGTCGCTTTAACTGACAATTGCGCGGTCGTGCGACGTGGCTCCCAAACAAAATTGACGTCCTTTTTTTCCCACAAATAGAGCTTTCTTTTGGTGGTATTTGATCGCCCCTGCGGTTTTTATTTTTTGCGCTATAAACAAAAATAGAGCGACAATTTTGAAAAAAATGCATTATTTTTTTATTTTTTGCTATAATAAATATCCCCAAAAAATATATAAAAAAAACATTTTTTTTTTCCTCAGTTTAGGCCGATACGTATTCTTCTACATATTTTTGGTAAAAAAAATCGCAATAAGCGATTATTGATCGGTTTGCGCAGAAGTTATAGCGTTTACAAGATAGGGGATAGTTTTATAGCATTTTTATTAATAATTTTTTTTTTTATTATTAATGGCGGAGATCTGCGATTTTTTTTGTGACTGCGACATTATGGCGGACACATCGGACATTTTTGACACATTTTTGGGACCATTGTCATTTTTACAGCAATTAATGCATTTAAATGCATTGATTTCTGTATAAATGACACTAGCAGTTTAGGGGTTAACCACAAGGTGGCAGTGTAGGGGTTAAGTAGGCCTAGGGGTGTGTTTTTTACTGTGGGGGGGCGTGGCTGTCAGCTAGTGAATGCTGATCTCTGCTCCAATCACAGGGAGCAGAGATCGGCGTCACTAGTTGCTAGGCAGAACAGGGAGATGCTGTTTATCTCGGCATCTCCCCGTTCAGCCGCTCCGTGAGACGATCGCGGGAGTCCCCGCGGCGATCGAGTCCGCGGGGGACCGCGGCCGGACTCACGGGGGTCCCGACCGGCGCGGGAGCGCGCCGCTCCCGGCGCGCTCCCGATGGCACGGACAGGCGAAAGGAGGGACGTATATATACGCCCTCCTGCCTGTACGTGCCATTCTGTCGACGTATATCGTCGTGCGCCGGTCGGCATGTGGTTAAAAGAGAAGTATGTTTTTTTTTTTTTTTTTAGATTCATACTTACCTAGGTGGATGCAGCATCAGACCGATGCTGCAGCTGTCCCCCGGTGTCTCTGCACTGAGAACCGAGCCACCGAACATCGCAGATGGCTCGTTTCTCTCAGCTCCCCGAGCGGAGAGCTGCTGCCTGTCAGTGATCACCTCTCCTGCTCTGATCCTCCACCTCCACGCTCAATTGAGCGCTGAGCTGTGGAGGGGTGGGGAGTGGCTGTCTCAGTGACTCACTGAGAGGCTGAGACTGCCATTAATCAAGGCACCTGGCGGATTCAGACTTCCAGTGACAGTGACGTCAGTGAAATGCAGACTGCAGACGTCTCTCCGCTGAAAACGGGTCACAGGATTGTAAAAAGAAATGCACTCCTGTGACCCTTAGGAGAAATCCAGCCTAAAAAGCTCAGGCTGGACTTCCCCTTTAAAGTGGAAGTCAGGTCAAAACCTAAGTAAGTTTAAAGTGATATTAAACCCTCCTTTTTAACTAAAGTAACAAACAGGTTATACTTACATTGTTTGTGCAATGGTTTTGCACAGAGAAGCCCCAACCCTGACTTGTGCTCCAGGCCCCTGCTCTTTCGACGAGTGCCCCCAACGAAAGCCACTTTCCCTGGGGGCACCCATGCATGCTCATTTCCCAGCTGCCCAGTCTGTGTCTATTGACACAGACCAGGCAATTCGGCCCCACCTCCTGCTCCCTCGTCACATCATTTGATTGACAGTGGGAGCCAATGGCTGCCGCTGCTATCAATCTGTCCAATGAGGGAGACAGTGGCGAGAGCCGTTTCTCTCATGCACATCGCTGGGTCGGATTGGGCTCAGGTAAGCAGCACAGAAGGTTTTTTTTACCCTAAAGGGGATGTAAAGGTTCATTTTTTTTCTAATAAAAATAACAAACATGTTATACTTACCTGCTCTGTGCAAGGGTTCCTCCTTTTCTGGGGTGCCCTGCTGGCACTTCTGGCTCCTCCCCTTCATCAGGTGCCCCCACGGAAAGCAGTCCCGTTGCTGCATCCATTGACACAGACAGCGAGACTCGGCCCGCCCCCTGCGCCCATGTCATTGGATTTGATTGACAGCAGCTGGGGCCAATGGCTCTTGCTGCTATCAATCTGTCCAATGAGGAGAGAGACAGTGGCTGGAGCCGCTGGGCTCATCGCTGGATCGAATCGGGCTCAGGTAAGAAAAAAGGGGGGGTCTGGGGACAGCTGCAGCAAAGAAGGTTTTTCACCTCTGCGATCACTTTAAAACTTCTCCCCCATTGTAAGCCCTATACTAACTACCCTGTAGAAGGAAGATGTTTATGCTTACCTATCCCTGGGGCACTCCAATCTGGTCACATGATCGTCTCCTAGCGGCAGCTTCAGGAGTACGGGGGGGGGCAGCAGACAACCGATGCCCCATAGTAAACCTATGGGTGATGTCCCTACCCAGGCTCTGCAGCTGTTATCACTGCTCTCTGCTCTCCCTTGAAGCTGGCCACTAGGGAGACCACATGACTGGACACCCAAGGAATTGGTAAGTATGCACATCTTTTCTTTAGCAGAGGTGTCCAACCCATAGCCCGCAGGCCACATGTGGGAAGAGGGCTCTGCATGCAGCCCAACACAAAATTGAAAAATTTGCTGCTGTGAATGTTCAGGACTGAAGAAATGCAGGGGATGCCATGTTTGGCATAAGTCCTGCACAGACAAGCAGGGTCCAGGAATGTCTGAAGGGATGCCAGGGATGCCGTGTTTGCAGTAGCATCGGCGGCACATGCAAGGACTCCCGCTAGCTAGTGCCAGCCAAGTAAGTCCCGCATGGCCAGATCTAACAGGAGGAGCCTGCAGATCAGGGGGCCCATATTTCAACTGCGCCCCCTCAACTTCCCTTCTACCCCCTCACACTGTGCATAGCCGTCTCCCCTCCCTGCACTGTAGACACACAGCCTGAACACACAAAGTTTAAATCTGATCATCTGCCCAACTTTTTCTGCTCATCAGCTATCCTTGGGCCCCATTCACACTTTACGATTTTGAATCAGGGGTAGAATTGCTGCTATTTTGCTGATTCCAAATGCAAAAGCACCATGCATGTTTGGTGCCATTCATTGTGGCGATCGTGGCAAAAGCATTGCAGAAAATTTGTTGCCCAAAAAGGAGCAGGAGCTTCTTTTGGGCAACAGCTTTGGGTGATGCATTTTGCTGCGATTGACATATAGGCAGAGGAACAAAGAAACTTGCAGAGCTGTACTGTGAATAGACCAGCTCTCTGCTTACAGTATCTATCGCTAAGCACCCTCCCCAGCTGCTTTTATCTCCTGTGTCCAAGAGCTTGTCAGAAGTTATCATGCTGATAACAGAGGAACGGAGCAGCAGAAAGACACAGGACTTAGAGCTTTGGAGAGAGATAAGTAAACATATGTGCCCAGGTCAGATTTCATGTATAGGGCTTACAACCACTTTAAGGGCCGCTTTCAAATGAGGCTGTCAGTGATTACATGTGGGGGTTCCTTGATATTAGCTTTGAAAGCAATGAGGGTCTGGCAGCTTCTGCATGCAAGCACTCATAGAGACGTTCTGCATC
Organism: Lithobates sylvaticus; assembly: GCA_028564925.1. Classification (NCBI taxonomy): domain Eukaryota; kingdom Metazoa; phylum Chordata; class Amphibia; order Anura; family Ranidae; genus Lithobates; species Lithobates sylvaticus. The sequence continues at coordinate 77,450,300 of CM053033.1, read as the reverse complement.
CAGGGGCCTCAGATGAGCAGTTGCATGCGAACAGCGGCAGCACTGGCATTATGTTTGTACAATCTTCTGACATGAATCTACTGATTTTTGCTGGAGGCTGCCTCTGGCCGTAGATAAACTGTCGTGTGAATGTAGCTTTAAGCCAACCAAGGAAGGATCAAAATGATTGCTGAACCAGCTGAATTTCAATCCATTGACTTTGATTCGACAGAGGAGCAGGAACTCTGTCATCTGACAGCCTCTCAACCAGAATGACCTCAGACAGCACCCGAGTTGGCACTAAGAGATCAGACATAGAAAAGTGATCCTGGTCTGACAATGATAGGGGTATCCAGAGTTAAAGGAAAACATTGCCATCTTGTGCTGAACTGAGTGGCTTTTAAGCTGAACAAACACTATACAATTTGATTGTACAGACCCTTCAGATCCATTAACACAGTATTGCAAGTATTTGCTCGTTTGGATACAAATTTAATACAAATTGTTTTGGTAAACTTAACTCATTGTTGCGCACTCCCTGAAAGACTGGAAGTGATGGCAGAGTTTCTAATCATGTGACCACTGTGATTGGCTGTTGCAGTGGTCACAAGATAAGGAGTCCACCCACTGGCTCCTAATCATAAATGGTGACCAGGAACTGCCAGTGGCAGGCTGGCAGCTTGGTCACTGTGCAGAACAGTGGAGCAGGCTGGCACATATATTCATACAGCTGGCATTATGTTGGCAGGAGGAGACTAAAGTTGTAGTTCAGCACGAGATGCAGATAGCTGGATCCTGAAGAAATCTTCAATTCAGGGATGCCCCGTCCTCTTCCTGCTTTTGGTCTAGCTGAATTCAACAGAAAAAGTTGTCAATGGGTATCCACTCCTTCACCTCTATTGAGAAAAGTCCTTAATTGCTTTTACTGCCTGTAATACAATATATGAATGGAAAGTGGGGGATTCTTTGACTCATTAGACATTCCCCTATTCAGAGATCCTGTTACATGCAGTAAAAGCAATGAAAAAACTTTTCTAAAATGGATGAGAGGAGTGGAGGGGTTAGGTCCTGGTCAGGAATGTGTTTATATTCAGTTCAGCCTGGAGTCCTGAAGCTATTAACCCCCTGCATGCTGAAAGTTTGGAAGCAGGAAGAAGACAGGGCATCGCTGCATTGAAGATTCCGCTGCCTGCACCATGTGGGACATACCTTGTTACAGGGAAGTTACGTCAATAAAGCTATAGAGCTAAAAATTATTTTTGGCTAAACTTCATATTTAACGAAGATTCTACAGAAATTGTAATGTGTATAGTCTCCCTCATATATATATATATATATATATATATATATACTGCCTAAATGAATAAGATAGAAAATAAGGACACATTTTGGGACAAATTATGTGTGGACATAGGACACACTCTTGCCCGCCACAGTGAGAGTCTAAGGCTGGGTTCACACTATTGCGAATTGGATGCGGGTTCCAATCCGCAATAGCAGGAGATTTTGACCGGGTCTCTATGGAGCCGGTTCACATATCTCTGCTGCGGCTCCTTTGCAAATTTGCACAGGATCCCTGTGTGTCCTTTGGTCCGTTTCAGGTCTGAATTCAGCCCAAAATTCAGGCTGAAATCGGACCTGAAACGGTGAACCAGGATGTACCGGACCCCCCTGCTGGGAGCCGCAGGCGGCCATGGTGTGAACCCAGCCTAAAGGTCTTTAGGTACATACCTGAAGAAAGGTCAGATTGAGAAACTGCCATGTTACGTCTTTGGGTATTTTTAGCAATGCTTTCGATGTTATAAAAAGGCAAGTTTGATGCATTTGTCTTCCACTAGATGGAAACCCACAGGTGCCGTTAATGTGTTTTATATGAATATGCATGAAGCAGAATGACCTAAATGAACAGATTTACATATGTAATATGCAGATGAAGTCACCGCTCCTAGATTAGAAAGATTGTGTTTTCTCTGTGAAAAGCTCTATTTTTAAAGAACAACTCTGTAAGCAAAACTGTGGCAGACTAAGATCTACATATTAGGGTTGATTTACTAAAGGCAAATCCACTTCACTATAGACCTGAGGGGAACAGGCAGGGCAAATAAAAAGCATTTTTGCTTGTACATGATTGGATGATATAAATCAGCAGAGCTTCCCCTCGTTTCAGATCTTCCCCTCAGATCTACAGCGACTGCACTTCCAAGTGCACTTGCAGTGCAAAGTGGAGTTGCCTTTAGTAAATCAACCCTATTATCTATGCTTTTAGAAACCTCACCTCTCTGGGTTTTTACAAACGCTGGAAATCCAGCACTTTCTTCAGTGTGATCATATTATACAAATTTGATACTATCTGGAATACATCAACATTTTCATTAAAAAAAGAAGTATAGAGTTTAAAAAAAAATACTTACATACTTACTTAAGTGGATGTAGCATCTGTCCCCCACCGCCTCTAAAGCCCCATACACACGGTCGGATTTTCCGATGGATTCTGTCCTATCGGACAATGTTGTCGGAAATTACGACCGTGTGTAGGCACCATCGGACAGTTTCCATCGGATTGTCCGACAGACAAAGTTCTATCTCCTGCTGGATAGATTTTCCGACAACAAAGTCCGATCACACCAATTCCGATCGTGTGTAGCGAATTCCGACGGACAAAGTGCCACGCATGCTCAGATCACATTACAAGACCAAAGCTATTGGCTACTAGCCTCTACGTAGTCCCGTCATAGGCAACAAACGTCACCACGTTCAGAATGATCGGATTTTCCGACAACTTTGTCCGACGGTGTGTATGCAACACCAGTGTCGGACTAAATCCGTCGGACCAAATCCGATGGATTTGGTGGTCGGATTTTCCGACCGTGTGTATGGGGCTTAAGACTGAGAACTGAGTGGTTAAAGAACGTCCCGGAGCAAGAGAACCCTAGTAGAGGGGCCACATGACTGGGGGATGCTGGGGAAAGATGCACCAGGAAGTGGGTACAGGAAGAGGCAGGGACAGTGTGGATACAGGGCGGTGCTTTTTTTGGTTATAGGCCCTCCGAACGATCGGTCTTATTTTGTTGTCCACCGTTCAACACGTTTTCCGAGTTTTTGGTGTTCTGCTGGCGCAGGACAAGACGGAAGGACTGTAACGGAGTGCCGGGCTATGAAGGGATTGGGAGTGGCTGTCTCAGGCTGTGAGTGGCATGCTGAGAGGCTGAGCCACCTGCCAGTCCAAGCATCTGGGTGGATCCCGACATTAAAGTCGAGATCTCTCCAGAGTGTGGACTTCCTGAGTGATGACTACTGGCAGTGGGCTTTAGCACAAGAATGCAGAACAAAGTGTACTCCTGTGATCTCCAGGAGAAGTATAGCTTTAAAAAGCTTTGGTCCTACTTCTCCTTTAAAACGCAACTATACTCACCTTGAATCCAGCGATGCACCATCCCTGGAACTCACTGCTGGCCGCTGACATCTTCAGGTGGCTGGCTTCCTGGTCTCGATCACCGGCCACTGTCATTGGCCGGGTCGAGATGATGTCACTCTTGCGCATGCGCTGGAGTTTTGTCAGATTTGACATTGCAGACATTGCACCTGTGCGGCATGCTGTATGGGGGTGGACAGGCAGGTAAGTAGCTTTGAGACAGAAAAACCAAAGCATGTCCCTTCTGCATCAAAATTCTTGCCTGTCCGCTCATTTTCATTTTGGAACCTAAAGCTCCACTTTGGTTTTCCAGCTTCTCTAGGGAGAAGGCTTCTTAATGCTGAATCTGTTAATTTATAAAAACACTAGAGAGAAAGTTTCTCATTCTGCCTTGGGGTTGTAAGGCCAATATCACTTGTGTCATTGCCCTTTCGCATAGTAATTCAAGCAAGCAGCCACATTCTTTTGTTAAAACATATTAAAAATAAAATAAATAGCTGACTGGCAGTAATATTTTGGCATACCACCACTATTATGAACAGAAATCTCAGTAACAAGCACACAAGGAATGATAGCTAGATAGATAGTAGAGCTGCATGATTCTGGATAAAATGAGAATCACAATATTTTTGCTTAGAATAAAGATCACAATTCTCTCACGATTCTTGTGGCGTAACATCATCTTTCACATTATTAAAAAAAATCGGACTAACTTTACTGTTTATTTTTTTTTAAATTCATTGACGTGTATTTTCCCCAAAAAAAATGCGTTTGAAAGACCGCTGCACAAATACAATGTGACATAAAATATTGCAATGACCGCCATTTTATTCTCTAGGGTCTCTGCTAAAAAATATATATAATATTTGGGGGTTCTAAGTAATTTTCTAGCAAAAAATACTGATTTTAACTTGTAAGCAACAAGTGTCAAAAAATGTTTAGTCTTTAAAGTGGATGTAAACCTGAATTTTTTTTTTTTTGTCTGGCACAATATAGAGTATGGGATTTCAGATCAGCTGTGCCCAGTCTTGCCACAGAGTTAATCCAGCTCTGAGCAATCTTCATATCTTTTTTCAGTGAAATAAAACGGACAAACTGTGAAAACTTTGTCTGTTCTCCCCCCTTGCTGTGCTTGACAGGTGATTTACATATCTCGTGCACTAACCTAAGACATGCATTATTTTTTAATTCCCACCCCCACTCATTTCTTCAGCAGCTCTGCAAGGATTGGCTGTTCCACACCTCAGCATGATTTGGCATGCTGAAGTCATGTGGGGACTTTTCTGGGTTTTGACTGGATGTTAGTGATCATAGCAGAACTTCTGGTTTCTTAGGCCATGGAAAAGATTGGAGCCGCTCTGGTCTTCGATCAGCTCTATGGTCAGCTGAAGGAACCACCGGCTGCATTATCAGGTTCCCCCGTGGGACAGAAGAACCTGAGAAAACCATGGAAGATGGCGGGGTTCCCTCCCACTGCTTGTAAAAGCAGTCTCCACCTCCTATGCTATCTGCTGCGCACTGCCATGAGGGATCGAACGGAGCTTGTGAGAGCGGAAGGCGGAGTGATCTGTGGGAGATCGGGTTGGCGCTGTGTGTCGGATGATGGATCATGGATACTGGTAGGTTACGGTAGCCTGTCAGGCGGTCTTCCTCCTCCTCACTAGCCCCAGGTCTGTGTGGTGTAAAAAAAATGCTGCCGAATGGGGTTGTGCTGTGGTGTACTTGGCTGGGTGGTCCCAGAAGATTGCCTGGTCACTAAGCGAGCGCAGCGCATCTCGCGCATGCACAGTGCGCACCCAGCTGTGAAGACGCAAGCTGTCACAGCCAGGTGCCAACACTTGCAATGCCAGCGTCACGGAGAGGCTGGGCAGAGGAGCGAGGCTTCGGGCGGTCACATCGCTGGATCATTGGACAGGTAAGCGTCTGTTTATTAAAACTCAGCAGCTACACTTTCTGTAGCTGCTGACTTTTAATAAACTTGCAAACGAGTGGAACTCCACTTTAAGTGGTTAAATTGACCTCATTTACAGACAGAAAGTTCTTCCCTTTAATCTCTAAAAAAACTAAAAGATACTTTGTATCTCTTCTCTTCTCTATCTCTCAGTGCTGAGGAATATTGATAAACATTTGTCGGCTTTTTTTTTTTTTTTTTTTTTTTTTTTTTTGACAGCTCGGCTCTGCACTGTTTACATCGAGGAAATGGCTGATTAGGATCGTGAGGGGGGTTGAATCGAGATCGCTATTTTTTAACGATTAATCGTGCAGCGCTAATAGATAGAGAGATAAAGTAAACTGCCACTTAATAATTACTAAGCCCAGAGAAAGATGTCATTATAAAATAGGCAGAATATGGCTGAAAGAATAGTTGCCTAGAGAAAATGGGGGCAAAATCCACCAAATGATACAGTGACAAAAGCAGATGCCAGGGGTATGGGTCCAAAAACCACTAAATTTCAGGGAATATGAGTTTGAGTTGGAGGTTCTTCAACCAGCCAATTGAATCCTAGCAGGAAGCATCTTGAAGCAGTATTAAACCCCTAAAAATGTAACAGTGTTCTGTTATTTTTCATCTTCCTTTAACAGGCCAAGAAAGTGTCAGTTAGAGGGTGGAGATGATTTAACTCTGATTAAAACCTTTATCCCAATTGGAAAAAAAAAACGGTTCCTCTTACTGCTTAAAAATATTAGCAACAGTTTAGCTTTAGTTTGTTAGTCAATTCAATCTAAATCTGCTAGATCATCTAACATCACCCTCTCCCCAGATGACTATAGCGCTGTCCAAAGGTATCCCTGTTGCTTATACATCCAGAGCGGAGACACCCTAAAACAGGAAGTGTGTCACTGGCTGGATCACCAGGTAAAAAATTGAAAAAAATCCTAATAAAAGGTAGAATAATACAGCAACTACATTTAAGGATTGGTAAGCTGAAATATATAAATTTTTTAGGGGTTTTGGGGTTTAATACCACATTCATGTTTTCCTTTGAAGGACAGAGGAAAAGACCAATATGACTTTGACCTCTGTGCCTGGCCTGAATGTATCAGAGACAATCACTGCAGACAATCTTTCAGATAGCTGAACTCACCACACACTTGGCATCCACGGATATCTTTATTGCACGCAGAGGGTAGAGGCAAGCAATATGATGTGGTAGATGTTGGCATTGAAGTGTTCAGAATATATTTCCTCTGTTATGGTATTATACTTTTAATATATTTTTTTCAGTTAGTTTTTTTAGTATGTTTTACTGCAGTTAAATATTGCTAGTAATATAAAGCTACCATTGGCAAAAAATTATATATGCAGGTAGTGGAATAATGTAAATGTACTATAGCTTTTACCATAACTCACCCAGTCCGGTGCAGTGCTCTACTATTCATTTCCAGTACTATCTGCTCTGTTTTAAATACCTTTTTATGCATTGACATACCTCCATAGATCTCGATTTGTCTGAACAGTATGGTCACCTGTTGACTTAGTACCCTCCGCAGACAGCTAAACTCTCCCAAAAAACTCTCTGCAAGGGAATTTGCTCCAGAACTTAGTAAACAAGGTAAAACTTCACTTTTCAAGGAATACTCAATTTCATACAAGGTAAATAAAAATAATAATTTTTGCTCGCACATAATTGGATGAAGGAAGTCAGCTGAGCTTCCCTTCATTTACTAGGCTGTGGAGCAGAGTGCAAGTGTGCTTGCAAAGTGCACAGAGATTGATTTACTAAAGGCAAATATACTGTGCACTGCAAGTGCACTTTAAGTGCAGTTGCTCTAGAACTGAGGAGAAGCTCTGCTGGTTTAATCATCCAATCATGTACAAACAATAATCCTTTTTTTTTTCTTGCATGTGATTAAAGCGGAAGTAAACCCATCGATTTAACAGTCTAAAAAAAAAAAAGGCATGCCGTGAATGCTAACTGCACATTGGCTGTGCTCTCAACCAAACAGTCAAACCATCCAATGGCTGGTGTCATAACGGATCACATGTGCAGCACTGTGGGAGTTGAAGATTAAACAGAGGCAAAGATGGCAGCTTCCTTGGTTGAAAACGATAGGGGGGTTTACTTCCACTTTAACCACTTCCCACCCAGCCACTGTACATATACGGCCGGGTGGGAGCCGTCTACTTCTGAATGGACGATCCGGAACGTCCTTTAGAAGTAGAGGGATCGCGCGCGCGCGTGCCCGCGCAGCGGCACGATCCCGATGCGGCCGTGTCACCCGGACACGGCGCATCTCGGATCGGCAGGAGGGCTCGGTGATTGGCCCTCCTGATCACATGACGGCCGTGTCAAATCACAGCCGTCATGTGATGTAAACAAACAGCCGGTTGCTAGGCAATCGGTGCTCCTCTCCTCACACGGAAGTCGTCGGTGAGGAGAGGAGAGCGAATCACTGCAGCCGGCTGGTGATCAGTGAGTATTAGCTGTTTTTTTACAGCTTTTTACTCACTGATCACCAGTGTAGTGTCCCCACAGTAAAACACACATGTCCCCACAGTAAAACACACATGTCCCCACAGTAAAACACACATGTCCCCAAAACACACATGTCCCCAAATAATAAAAACACATGTCCCTCACATATGTCCCAGTAAAATAACATGTGCCAATGATTATCTGCACACATATGTCCATGATCACCTGCACACACCTGTACATGATCATTTGCGTACATATGTCCGTGATCACGCGAACCAATTATTATACACTTAACGGAATTTTTTTTACAAAAAACATGTAGCAGAATACATTTTGGCTTAAATTTTATGACAAAATTTGATTTTATTGGATTTCTTTTGAAAAAGAAAGGAGAAAAAAGGAAAATTTATTATCAAATACTTACCGTAATTTTCCTTTCCTGATGGACTCCATGGCAGCCTACGTGTGGGTTAACCCCGCCTCCTCTCCAATGCTATAGGACCCCATTCAAATAAAAGAGCACTCACCCCATGATACTACGTTCCGTAACTAGCCTACTCAATAACCAAATGGGTGGGAACTCCGTCTGCCATGGAGTCCATCAGGAAAGGAAAATTACGGTAAGTATTTGATAATAAATTTTCCTTTTTCCTGACAGACTCCATGGCAGCCTACGTGTGGGAAATAACTAGCCAAACCACAAGGGAGGGTATGCTTAAACAAACAGAAAATGTATTTTGTCCTATCCACCGATAGGATCTTACGTCCAAAATCAACAGAAGACAGTGAGGCAGGCTCTATACAGTAATGAGACATGAAAGTATTGATAGAGGCCCAAGAGGCCGCTTTGCAGATGACATCTGGAGCCACATGCTGCGCCGCCACCCAAGATGCTGCCATTCCGCAAGTAAAGTGAGCTGTCACCGCCTCTGGGGGAGCCAAGCCCTTAGCCCTGTAAGCTTGCTGGATGACCTGTACAATCCAAGATGCAATTGTCCTAGTCGAGGCTTTCTTCCCTTTATTAGCACCAGAGTGAAGAACAAACAGGTGATCGGATCGTCTAAAAGAAGAAGTGATACTAAGATAGACTTTCAGGACCTCACCTACATCCAGTGGGTGCATCTCAGAAGAATCCGGAGACCGGAATGTGGGTAACACGATCTCTTGATTATCGTGGAACACCGATGTTACCTTCGGGTTCGAACCCAGCATCGGGATGAGCACAACTCGGTCCGGGAAGAACGTCAAGAAGGGTTCTTTATGACCCAAAGATCCAATCTCTGAAACCCTTTTAGCTGAGGTAATGGCTATCATGAAAGCTATTTTTGCCGAAAAGTCTTTCAGAGAAAGTGGGGAAGACCCCGTGGTACCGAGTCCAGATAAGTAATCCAGCACAAGTGGCAAGTCCCATTTGGGGAACCGTGGTCTCCTCTGAGGTTTGAGTCTTGACACTCCGCGAAAAAATTGCCGAATTAAAGGATGAACTGCCCAAGAGGTTCCTGAAAAGGCTGACAAAGCCGAAATTTGGACTCTGAGAGAGCTGATGGATAGCTGTAAGTCTAGGCCAGTTTGTAGGAAAGCAAGAATGTCTTGAATTTCCGGCTCTCTAAAGGATCTGCCCGAGGAGGAAGAGAATTCTACGAATTTTGCCCATATCCTACCGTAAACTTTATTTGTGCTTGTCCTTCTTGAACTCATCAGAGTAGCGATCACCTTGGAGGAGCACCCAAATGATTCCAGCCTTTCCCTCTCAAGAACCAGACCATCAGTTTCAACTGTGCCGGACAAGGATGAAGGACTGCCCCTTGGGAAAGAAGGTCCGGTCTGAGAGGAAGAGGCACCGGCTCTCGAAAACTGAGTTGGATCAGAAGTGGGAACCAAGGCCTGTTTGGCCAAAATGGAGCTATTGTCACCACTTCCACCTCCTCTGACTGAAGCCTGCTCAGAAATCTGAGTAGCACCGGGAGTGGAGGAAAAGCATACGCCTTCTTGAAGCTCCAATAATCCGTCAGGGCATCTATCCCGAACGCCTGGCTGCACCGACCCCGAGTGTAGAATTTCCCTACCTTGAAGTTGCAGGGAGATGCGAAGAGATCCACTTCTGGAGTAAACCCCATTGACAGAATCCACTCGAAAGTCTTCACATGCAGTGACCACTCGTTGTTGTCTAATTGGTTGCGAGAAAGAAAGTCTGCCTGGGAATTCTGGACCCCGGGAACAAATACTGCCGAAATGCCTGCCAGGTTCTTCTGAGCCCATGAAAGGATGGGTTTGACTTCCTGAAGGAGAGTGGTGCTCCGTGTGCCTCCTTGTCTCTTGACATAGGACACTGCCGTGGTATTGTCCATTCTCAATAACACTGACTTCCCCTTCAGGAGGTGAGAAAACGACTGGAGAGCACACCAGGCTGCTCGAAGCTCTAGCACATTCGACCCAGGGATGACTAGCTGAGTGGCCCATTTGCCCTGGGCAAGGGCTGACCCGCATAGGGCCCCCCAACCGGTACCGCTGGCATCGGTCGTGACTGTGACCCAGGAGATGGGAGCGATAGAGTGGCAATTCAACAGGTTTTTGCGAAGAAGCCACCAGAAGAGGCTGTTCCTCATAGCCGTGGATATCCTGATCGACTGATTCCTGTCGCCTGACTTCCATTGACGGAGGAACCCTGACTGGAAGGGCCGTAACCTCCATAGTGCCCACTTGACCATCTGAGTCGTAGAGACCATTGTCCCTATGATTTCTAGGCACTGAGAAGCCTTCAGATGTGAAGCGTGTAGAGCCCGCGAGATCCTCCCTTGAATCACTGGAATTTTCTCCAATGGGAGAGAGATGGTATTCCTCACTGTATCAAACTGGGCTCCCAGATATATCGGATGTCGAGATGGAACCAGATGGCTTTTTTCTAAATTCAGGAGCCATCCGAAGCTGGACAAGATGGAAATCACCTGTTCCCTGTGAAGCAGTAACTGCTCTTTGTCCTGGGACAACACTAAGAGGTCGTCTAAGTAGTGGTAGAGACGTATGCTTTTTAGTCTGACCAGGGCCACTACCGCCAACAGCACCTTTGAGAAAACTCGGGGGGATGTTGTCAGCCCAAAGGGAAGGCAGATGAATTGCAGATGTTCCTCCCCGACTTGGAACCTGAGAAATTTGTAAAACTTTCTCTATTGGGACGTGAAAATAGGCGTCCTTTAAATCGATAGAGATCATCCAATCCCCGGGTTGGATGGCCTGTTGAATGGTTGATAACATCTCCATTTTGAACTTTCCGTGCTTTATGAACCTGTTGAGGTAGGTTAGGTCGATGACTGGGCGCCAGGCGCCATTTTTCTTTTGAACTAAGAATAGTGGGGAGTATACCCCTTGAAACCATTCGTCTCTTGGAACATGCACTACTGCCCCTTGAACTTTTAGTATGTCCACATAAGACATTAGTACCTGCTTCTTTTCTTCTGAGGAAGAGAGTAGAGTGGATATGAACCTGGGAGGAGGGATACTGGAAAAGGCCCATCTGTGGCCTGACGACACTGTCTTGATGACCCAGTGATCTGAGATCGAGGCCACCCAGACGTGCCGGAAAAGGAGCAGACGTGCCCCTACCCGACCCGCCTGGGCGGGCACAATCTCAAAAGGACTTCGCCGGACCCCGACCATCAGATGTCTGGCTCTTGCTGGTTTTGCGGAAGGAAGTCTGGCCTCTACCCCAGTTTCTTCTAAAGTCATGACCTGGCTTGTAAGAGCGTGCTTCTCTTGAGCGCTCCTGGCTGTGTCTTCTATATTGAAACTTATTTTTTCCCGACAGACGTCTATCCTGTGGAAGGAAACCCAACTTACCACCTGTGGCACGGGATATGGCATCATCTAGTTTGTTTCCAAACAGAGAAGACCCTTCAAAGGGAATCCTGCAACAAGACTGCTTGGAAACTGGATCCGCAAGCCAAGGACGTAGCCACAAGGCCCGCCTGGCAGTAACCGATGATAACATAATACGCGCCAACAGGCGAATCAGATCAATGTATGCCTCCCCCAGGAAGACCGCCGCCAATTTCAGTTCTGCCGCCGCCGAGCTTCTGGCCAGTTCTTCAGATACTCCTCTCAAGAAGGAATCCACATTCTCCGTCCAGGCTTCCATGGCCTTAGACATGGTTGCTAAGGCAAGGGCAGGTTTGCAGGCTAAACCCGCCAGCCCATAGATCCTCTTGACATCCTGGTCTATCTTCCTTTCGAGACCATCTTTGAAGGACACAGCGTCCACCAAAGGGAGGGTGACATGCTTGGCCAAGCGCATTAAAGCCGCATCCACCAAAGGGGCATTCTCCAGGTGCTTGACCTCGTCTGCTTTAAAAGGATACAACCTGGCTGTCTTGTTTGACATAGAAGACTTCCTGTCTACCTTACTCCATTCTTCATCAATGATGTCTTTTAATTCAGTAAGGAGCGGGAAACTTGCTCGCTCTTTCCCCAATTGTTTAAAGAACTTTTTCTGCTTCGTTGGTGGGGCAGATGGTTCTTCCCAGTTAAGGGCTTCTTTGATCGCTTTGATTAAAGGCGAAATCAGGGAGGAGTCGAAACCAACACTCTCTTCTTCACCATCAATTTCATCCTCTGAAGAGTCAGGCAAAGAGGCGTAAGGCTGTGAAGGGCCTGCCATCTCGTGTGTATCGACGGCCGGGGAGCCGGAACGAGTGGATTGGCTCCGAGTGTGAGGTGCTTCTACCTCTTTCAGAGACTGATGCACCACGCGCCTTACTAGAGACTCCAAACTCTGGTTTTCTGTCTCCTTTTCCCCAACCGCTTGGGCATAGCACTGGTCGCACAAAGACTTGCCCTCCGGGACTCGTGTCCCACATCCCCAGCAGGCTCTGTGGTTAGAGCGGCTGTCCTGGCGGTGGGAGCGGTGTCTTGAGGAGGAATTAGAGCGAGTCTTCTCTGGTGGTGTATATCCGATGGAGATTCACGTCTTGATCTTGACGATGAATGATGCTGTGGTCTGGCAAGGTCTCTACTGGAAGGGCTGAAAAGAAAATGGGGGGGGGGGGAAACGCATCATGCATCAAAAGAGCGTACAAAAAAGCCATTGCGAAAAAACCTTAACCCCCTCCCCTCAACGGCACATACCTTGTGCGTGAGGGCTGGCCACTTAAAGGCGGTGACTTGTCCATACTGATTGGATGAACAAAAAATGACAGGCCTGCAGTCTGCGGAAAAAAAATCAGTGTACCCAGAATGAATTCTCTGGACTAAGCACAATCAACAGTATAAGCAAAAAAAAAAAAAAAGTTGCCAGTTCATTACATTGCTGTCCTTACATACATATATAAAACCTTTACAATATATATATAATATATATATATATATATATATATAAGGCATGAAAGACTCACCAGGCAATAGGGGGCACAGGACTTGACAAAAAACCAAAGGTTGTCTGCTGCTCAGCTGTTCAGTTGCTATTCCACCAGAACATATCCCCAAATGTCAGCAGCTGAGACAGCTTTTTAAATCTGCCGCCTATGACGTCACCGCCCATCCCCTAGCGCGCCTGCGCCGAAGGGGGTTCTCGGACTGCGCCTGTGCGGCCGCCGAGAATCGGGCCGTATCGCGCATGCGCAAGCCAAGCCTCGTTCCCGAGGAGGCCTACAGCGCATGCGCGAGCGGCGAAAACAGCCGCTATGCGGAAGTCACGGCGAGCTGGAGCGCAGAAGCGTTCCAGCTGCCATCAGGGGATAATTAACACACTCTGCATGATATTGTGGGAAAAAAGACAAACAACACAAACAACTTAGAAGCGACTGCCATGGAGAAGGGAAAAAACTGAATTCCAGACCTTGCCAGCCAGTGTGCGTCCACGGTCCCACCGTCATTGGTCCGTCAGGCAACCAGAGGCAACCACCCCACACCACTAGGGTATCCATGGGCCTCTCAAGCTACTCGCCCGCCCATGGCTGGGATCTGAGCTGCACCGCAAGGTATGCCGACTTTATCTTCATCCGACCGGACGCCAGTAGCATGTATATGGTCCATTGGAGGAGGACAAAAAAGGAACGTAGTATCATGGGGTGAGTGCTGTTTTATTTGAAAGGGGTCCTATAGCATTGGAGAGGAGGCGGGGTTAACCCACACGTAGGCTGCCATGGAGTCTGTAAGCAAGTGGTTAAGTATTCTTTTCAAAATGAAACTTTAGCTCATTTACTAAGTTCTGGAGTAAGTGCACTTGCAGTGCACAGTATATTTGCCTTTACTAAATCAACACTAATGATTCACCCAGCATTGTGCCTGCTATTAAGAAACTTATGCCGCGTACACACGAGCGGAATGTCCGACAGAAAAAGTCAGACGGAAGCTTTTCATCGGATATTCCGATCGTGTGTATGCCTCATCTGACTTTTTTTTTCGAAAATTCTGACGGACCTAGAAATGGAGCATGTTCTAAATATTTCCGACGGAACCAATTCCTATCAGGAAAACCGCTCGTTTGTATGCTGTTCCGACGGACCAAAAACGACGCATGCTCTGAAGCAAGTACGGGACGGCAGCTATTGGCTACTGGCTATTGAACTTCCTTTTTTTAGTCCCGTCGTACGTGTTGTACCTCACTGCGTTCTTAACGGTTGGACTTTGGTGTGATCGTGTGTATGCAAGACAGTTTCAGCAGAATTCCGTCGGAACTCCGTTAGAAAAACCTTCAGAGTTTATTCTGACGAGAAAACCGGTCATGTGTACAGGGCATAAGGGCTCATTTACACTTGCTTTGGCTTCAACACGCAGTAATGGCTAGTTTACACTTGCTTCAAAACAAGGCTTCGGACAGGCTTTGTTAAAGCTCTCTAAACGCTGTCACTAAATAAAATGGTTATCCTTTTTAAATCCTTTTTATACCTTGCTTTTGCTTTGCTTTGCTTTGGCTTTGCTTCAAAAATTATACCCCATGTAGCTTTTGTGGTGCTTCAAAGCGTCTTCAAAGCCTCCATAGAAGTCTATGGCAAAGCTCACTTGAAGCCCCACCGAAGCCCCACCGAAGCCCCACCGAAGCCTCACCGAAGCCTCATCGAAGCACCAAGCAAAAGCAAAGTGTAAACGGGACTGTAAGCTAACCATTTTATTTAGTGACTAGCATTCAGAGAGCTTTAACAAAGCCTGTCCGAAGCCATGTTTTAAAGCAAGTGTAAACTAGACCTTACTGAATGAAACAGTGCTGGCAACCTATATTAAATAATATACATCCTAATAAACGGTGCCTTATACACAGGGCTTTTTTTCTGGTGGAACGCACCGGAATGACGTTCCGCCACCTATGCCAGGCATTCCTCCTAATCCTAACTGTATAGCCTGCGTCCTGCCTCCCGCAGAGGGATCAAACAAAACCACTGTATCTATATAGTCCCGCCAGGCTCCTCCTCCACCTCCTATGCCATCTGCTGCGCACTGCCCCGAGGGATCGAACTGAGCTTGTGAGAGCGGAAGGCGGAGTGATCTGTACTCCGTGGCTCTGCCCCGCCCCTCAGTGCTGTGCAGGAGATCGGGTTGGCGCTGTGTGTCGGATGATGGATCGTGGATAGGTTACAGTAGCCTGTCAGTCGGTCTTCCTCCTCCTCCTCATCCTCACTAGCCCCAGGTCTGTGTAGTGTAAAAACCAACCCCCCCCCCCCCTGTCAGCTGATCTAGTAACTATGCCCTTTTTCTTTTCCAACAGCTCTAAACCTCTTTCTAAATCTTTTTTACATCTACTTGGACGAATATCTAGTTTATCCAAATCTTGCTCAACGAACGATTTTAACACTCCCACAAAGTGATTGTTGGTAATTTTGGGATTAAAAATAGAATTGTTTTTTTTAAAGAGGTATGCTGATACTCCTCAGTAGATTGATCCACTGGTGGACTACTCTTAGCATAAAACTTTTTAATGTTAATTTTTCTTACATAATTTTGGAAATCAATAAAAATATCAAATTAGTTTAAATTCCTGTCTAACGCACATTTAAGAGCTAATTCTAAAACTTTGAGCTCATCTTCTAAGAAGGTAGCATTGCTCAAATTAAAAATTCCTTCCATTAGGTTTCTCTTCTTCTTTTGCCTCCCTTGCATCCTCTTGTCCTTCTCTTCTTTCCCCATCTAGATATGTTTGAGGTGCCATGGGATACCACGGTCTCCATTCCTCCTCTCTCCTGTCTGGTGGATTGTAATCCTTCCCACATCCCCTGGGAGTCGGTCCCCCTCTTCCCCTCATGGGAGGCCCCCCAGAGCCCCCCCCTCTGAAAATACCCTCAATAGTTATTAGGATACCATCCTCAACCCCTATGAGGGGGAGGGTAGTAACTGGAATGGTTGGGAGTCCAAGAAAGACCACCATAGCCTCCCCTATGGTCATAACCTCTCTGGTTATAAAACCCTCTATTGGATGGATGGGGATGATCATATCTGAGGGGTTCAAATCTATTATAAGTTGGAACTCCACATTGGGGGGTCCCTGGTTTGGAATTTTCCCGACCATGGTGGTCTCCCCTCTCATAGTCTCTCTGAGATCCAAATGGGGGTTTTGGGATTATCTGGAATGAATTCCCTTTCCTCAGTTGAGGCTCTAGAAATGGTGCTTTGATCTTCATTAGCTTCCTGCCATCTATAGACTTTGTTGGATTTATAATCATTGGTGCCCCTAAAATATTTCTTAATTTTTTTATTTTGCATTTATCTAATTTATCTATGTCCTGACGTTGTTTCAATTTATCTTTTTGCTCCCCTGATGCTAGTGAAGGACCTAATTTGGATTTAATGGCATTATTATTAGCCTCTATGAGCCATAATTTTTTCTCTTTCCTTGCTATTAACATTTCCAATAGCTTTCTTTCTGAGTGATTGAAAAAAGAAAACCATTCATCCTCTAAATCTTTATCTACTAAACCGTCATTGGGAGAAATGTCCCATCTTAACCTCCTAGGTGTAATTTTATCCTTAACATATTTGCCAAGGGTAAACACATCCCACCAAGTTCTAATTTGCTTATCTAAAGCGTTTTGAGATGTTTAAAATCCTGATTCACATCAGAATTATCATTTGTTTGTGAAAAAAAGTTATCTGCATTAAAACTTCTATTGTGAACAAATGTGAAAATCTCCATAGCTGCTGAGTGCACTCCCAAATGAGAGAAAAACAATAAATCTAATTCAAAAACTTGTGCTGAAATGTTAAATCAAAAATAAATACAAATGAAAAATGAATACAAATGTAAAAGGAAGAGACTGCAGCTGCTGCACAAAAATAAATGGTGCCTTACTCTTAATGTAATTGTGACATAAGAAATCGGAAATAAGAAATTTTTCATTTTTATTTTACTTTGTTTATTTTTATTTATTTTATATTTTTCTTAATTGTTTATATATTGTTGACCATGTATTGGAAATATTTTGCATATGTCTATCGCATTATGTGTTTTATTGTAGTTATATAGCTGAACAGGCAATTTTGTCTGTTTGGGCTTTTGTTGTTATTAAAGTTTTATATTTGGCAACAGGAAATGATGTAAGACGAGGAAGTGAGTGGGTGTTTTTCACACACTGATCGTAATTGGTCATTTCATCCTCCCCAGAGGGAGGAGTAATCTTCCCTTGGGTTAAATAGAGTGCAATGGAAACGGAAGTGATGTCCTTTGATTACGCCCTGGAGGAGTGACGAAACGCGTCAACGTACTTCCGGTTCGTGCTAACCAGTGACACAATTTCCACCTTCATGGAATGCGCACCGCACAGCGGCGAACTTGGATTTTTTTTACTGATGCCTGTCTGCCAAATATCCTGTATGTTGCGCATTTAATGCGCTTGATAACTCATGTTAAGCGATATTTCACTACGAGTTCTTTCTCTGTTTTCCCATCTATGGAGTGTTGTATATCCTTCCCATCATAAAATATCTTCCTGGAAGAGTGTGCTAAAGAACCATTCTGCATATCCACAGATCATTATATCACTGATTTCTTGATCCCAGACTGCGAAGCTGAGGATCTAATATTTCTGGTGAGTGGGGTCACAGAAGGGGGAGTCCCCTCACTCGTTCAAAGTTTTGGAGCACCTTTTTTTTTACAAAAGCACCAAGCACTTTTCAGATTTTGTGTATATTTGTTTCTTATGTCACAATTACATTGATGTATAAGGCAACATTTATTAGGATGTATATTATTTGATATAGGCTACAAGCGCTGTTTCATACTTTATATTGGTTTAAAGCAGAGCTCCACCCGTTTTTAAGACATAGATGTAAAATATAATACTCACCTTCCTCGATCCAAAACGGTAGGTATTTTTTTTTACTTACCTTTTGTTGTTTTCTTCTTGCCATCCATCGCTTCCAGTTCTCCTTCCCTCGGATATGGGCGGGGATATTACGGCTATTTCGTAATATCCCCTAGCCCGCACTGTCTCCTGGGAGCTTGTGTCATAGCTCCCAGGAGTCAGTGCGGCGGCCGATTCTCTGCTCTCACAACAAGGCGGGATCCCCGGGTTGGATGGCCTGTTGAATGGTTGATAACATCTCCATTTTGAACTTTCCGTGCTTTATGAACCTGTTGAGGTAGGTTAGGTCGATGACTGGGCGCCAGGCGCCATTTTTCTTTTGAACCAAGAATAGTGGGGAGTATACCCCTTGAAACCATTCGTCTCTTGGAACATGCACTACTGCCCCTTGAACTTTTAGTATGTCCACATAAGACATTAGTACCTGCTTCTTTTCTTCTGAGGAAGAGAGTAGAGTGGATATGAACCTGGGAGGAGGGATACTGGAAAAGGCCCATCTGTGGCCTGACGACACTGTCTTGATGACCCAGTGATCTGAGATCGAGGCCACCCAGACGTGCCGGAAAAGGAGCAGACGTGCCCCTACCCGACCCGCCTGGGCGGGCACAATCTCAAAAGGACTTCGCCGGACCCCGACCATCAGATGTCTGGCTCTTGCTGGATTTGCGGAAGGAAGTCTGGCCTCTACCCCAGTTCCTTCTAAAGTCACGCCCTGGCTTGTAAGAGCGTGCTTCTCTTGAGTGCTCCTGGCTGTGTCTTCTATATTGAAACTTCTTTTTTCCCGACAGACGTCTAGCCTGAGGAAGGAAACCCGACTTACCACCTGTGGCACGGTATATGGCATCATCTAGTTTGTTTCCAAACAGAGAAGACCCTTCAAAGGGAATCCTGCACCAAGACTGCTTGGAAACTGGATCCGCAAGCCAAGGACGTAGCCACAAGGCCCGCCTGGCAGTAACCGATGATAACATAATACGCGCCAACAGGCGAATCAGATCAATGTATGCCTCCCCCAGGAAGACCGCCGCCAATTTCAGTTCTGCCGCAGCCGAGCTTCTGGCCAGTTCTTCAGATACTCCTCTCAAGAAGGAATCCACATTCTCCGTCCAGGCTTCCATGGCCTTAGACATGGTTGCTAAGGCAAGGGCAGGTTTGCAGGCTAAACCCGCCAGCCCATAGATCCTCTTGACATCCTGGTCTATCTTCCTTTCGAGACCATCTTTGAAGGACACAGCGTCCACCAAAGGGAGGGTGACATGCTTGGCCAAGCGCATTAAAGCCGCATCCACCAAAAAAAAAAGACAAACAACACAAACAACTTAGAAGCGACTGCCATGGAGAAGGGAAAAAACTGAATTCCAGACCTTGCCAGCCAGTGTGCGTCCACGGTCCCACCGTCATTGGTCTGTCAGGCAACCAGAGGCAACCACCACACACCACTAGGGTATCCATGGGCCTCTCAAGCTACTCGCCCGCCCATGGCTGGGATCTGAGCTGCACCGCAAGGTATGCCGACTTTATCTTCATCCGACCGGACGCCAGTAGCATGAATATGGTCCATAGGAGGACAAAAAAGGAACGTAGTATCATGGGGTGAGTGCTGTTTTATTTGAAAGGGGTCCTATAGCATTGGAGAGGAGGCGGGGTTAACCCACACGTAGGCTGCCATGGAGTCTGTCAGGAAATATTGTTTTTTTTCAAAATTTCCGCTATGTTTTCGCTTATATCGCAAAAAATAAAAAACGGAGTCGCGAATAAATACCACCAAACTAAAGCTCTATTTGTGCGAACAAAATGATAAAAAATTCATTTGGTTACAGCATTGCATGACCGCGCAATTGTCACTGAAAGTGCAAGAGCGCTAAAAGCTGAAAATTGGTCTGGGCAGGAAGGGTGTTCAAGTGCACAGTAAGCAAGTGGTTAAGTATTCTTTTCAAAATGAAACTTTAGCTCATTTACTAAGTTCTGGAGTAAGTGCACTTGCAGTGCACAGTATATTTGCCTTTACTAAATCAACACTAATGATTCACCCAGCATTGTGCCTGCTATTAAGAAACTTATGCCGCGTACACACGAGCGGAATGTCCGACAGAAAAAGTCAGACGGAAGCTTTTCATCGGATATTCCGATCGTGTGTATGCCTCATCTGACTTTTTTTTTCGAAAATTCTGACGGACCTAGAAATGGAGCATGTTCTAAATATTTCCGACGGAACCAATTCCTATCAGGAAAACCGCTCGTTTGTATGCTGTTCCGACGGACCAAAAACGACGCATGCTCTGAAGCAAGTACGGGACGGCAGCTATTGGCTACTGGCTATTGAACTTCCTTTTTTTAGTCCCGTCGTACGTGTTGTACCTCACTGCGTTCTTAACGGTTGGACTTTGGTGTGATCGTGTGTATGCAAGACAGTTTCAGCAGAATTCCGTCGGAACTCCGTTAGAAAAACCTTCAGAGTTTATTCTGACGAGAAAACCGGTCATGTGTACAGGGCATAAGGGCTCATTTACACTTGCTTTGGCTTCAACACGCAGTAATGGCTAGTTTACACTTGCTTCAAAACAAGGCTTCGGACAGGCTTTGTTAAAGCTCTCTAAACGCTGTCACTAAATAAAATGGTTATCCTTTTTAAATCCTTTTTATACCTTGCTTTTGCTTTGCTTTGCTTTGGCTTTGCTTCAAAAATTATACCCCATGTAGCTTTTGTGGTGCTTCAAAGCGTCTTCAAAGCCTCCATAGAAGTCTATGGCAAAGCTCACTTGAAGCCCCACCGAAGCCCCACCGAAGCCCCACCGAAGCCTCACCGAAGCCTCATCGAAGCACCAAGCAAAAGCAAAGTGTAAACGGGACTGTAAGCTAACCATTTTATTTAGTGACTAGCATTCAGAGAGCTTTAACAAAGCCTGTCCGAAGCCATGTTTTAAAGCAAGTGTAAACTAGACCTTACTGAATGAAACAGTGCTGGCAACCTATATTAAATAATATACATCCTAATAAACGGTGCCTTATACACAGGGCTTTTTTTCTGGTGGAACGCACCGGAATGACGTTCCGCCACCTATGCCAGGCATTCCTCCTAATCCTAACTGTATAGCCTGCGTCCTGCCTCCCGCAGAGGGATCAAACAAAACCACTGTATCTATATAGTCCCGCCAGGCTCCTCCTCCACCTCCTATGCCATCTGCTGCGCACTGCCCCGAGGGATCGAACTGAGCTTGTGAGAGCGGAAGGCGGAGTGATCTGTACTCCGTGGCTCTGCCCCGCCCCTCAGTGCTGTGCAGGAGATCGGGTTGGCGCTGTGTGTCGGATGATGGATCGTGGATAGGTTACAGTAGCCTGTCAGTCGGTCTTCCTCCTCCTCCTCATCCTCACTAGCCCCAGGTCTGTGTAGTGTAAAAACCAACCCCCCCCCCCCCCCCCCCCTGTCAGCTGATCTAGTAACTATGCCCTTTTTCTTTTCCAACAGCTCTAAACCTCTTTCTAAATCTTTTTTACATCTACTTGGACGAATATCTAGTTTATCCAAATCTTGCTCAACGAACGATTTTAACACTCCCACAAAGTGATTGTTGGTAATTTTGGGATTAAAAATAGAATTGTTTTTTTTAAAGAGGTATGCTGATACTCCTCAGTAGATTGATCCACTGGTGGACTACTCTTAGCATAAAACTTTTTAATGTTAATTTTTCTTACATAATTTTGGAAATCAATAAAAATATCAAATTAGTTTAAATTCCTGTCTAACGCACATTTAAGAGCTAATTCTAAAACTTTGAGCTCATCTTCTAAGAAGGTAGCATTGCTCAAATTAAAAATTCCTTCCATTAGGTTTCTCTTCTTCTTTTGCCTCCCTTGCATCCTCTTGTCCTTCTCTTCTTTCCCCATCTAGATATGTTTGAGGTGCCATGGGATACCACGGTCTCCATTCCTCCTCTCTCCTGTCTGGTGGATTGTAATCCTTCCCACATCCCCTGGGAGTCGGTCCCCCTCTTCCCCTCATGGGAGGCCCCCCAGAGCCCCCCCCTCTGAAAATACCCTCAATAGTTATTAGGATACCATCCTCAACCCCTATGAGGGGGAGGGTAGTAACTGGAATGGTTGGGAGTCCAAGAAAGACCACCATAGCCTCCCCTATGGTCATAACCTCTCTGGTTATAAAACCCTCTATTGGATGGATGGGGATGATCATATCTGAGGGGTTCAAATCTATTATAAGTTGGAACTCCACATTGGGGGGTCCCTGGTTTGGAATTTTCCCGACCATGGTGGTCTCCCCTCTCATAGTCTCTCTGAGATCCAAATGGGGGTTTTGGGATTATCTGGAATGAATTCCCTTTCCTCAGTTGAGGCTCTAGAAATGGTGCTTTGATCTTCATTAGCTTCCTGCCATCTATAGACTTTGTTGGATTTATAATCATTGGTGCCCCTAAAATATTTCTTAATTTTTTTATTTTGCATTTATCTAATTTATCTATGTCCTGACGTTGTTTCAATTTATCTTTTTGCTCCCCTGATGCTAGTGAAGGACCTAATTTGGATTTAATGGCATTATTATTAGCCTCTATGAGCCATAATTTTTTCTCTTTCCTTGCTATTAACATTTCCAATAGCTTTCTTTCTGAGTGATTGAAAAAAGAAAACCATTCATCCTCTAAATCTTTATCTACTAAACCGTCATTGGGAGAAATGTCCCATCTTAACCTCCTAGGTGTAATTTTATCCTTAACATATTTGCCAAGGGTAAACACATCCCACCAAGTTCTAATTTGCTTATCTAAAGCGTTTTGAGATGTTTAAAATCCTGATTCACATCAGAATTATCATTTGTTTGTGAAAAAAAGTTATCTGCATTAAAACTTCTATTGTGAACAAATGTGAAAATCTCCATAGCTGCTGAGTGCACTCCCAAATGAGAGAAAAACAATAAATCTAATTCAAAAACTTGTGCTGAAATGTTAAATCAAAAATAAATACAAATGAAAAATGAATACAAATGTAAAAGGAAGAGACTGCAGCTGCTGCACAAAAATAAATGGTGCCTTACTCTTAATGTAATTGTGACATAAGAAATCGGAAATAAGAAATTTTTCATTTTTATTTTACTTTGTTTATTTTTATTTATTTTATATTTTTCTTAATTGTTTATATATTGTTGACCATGTATTGGAAATATTTTGCATATGTCTATCGCATTATGTGTTTTATTGTAGTTATATAGCTGAACAGGCAATTTTGTCTGTTTGGGCTTTTGTTGTTATTAAAGTTTTATATTTGGCAACAGGAAATGATGTAAGACGAGGAAGTGAGTGGGTGTTTTTCACACACTGATCGTAATTGGTCATTTCATCCTCCCCAGAGGGAGGAGTAATCTTCCCTTGGGTTAAATAGAGTGCAATGGAAACGGAAGTGATGTCCTTTGATTACGCCCTGGAGGAGTGACGAAACGCGTCAACGTACTTCCGGTTCGTGCTAACCAGTGACACAATTTCCACCTTCATGGAATGCGCACCGCACAGCGGCGAACTTGGATTTTTTTTACTGATGCCTGTCTGCCAAATATCCTGTATGTTGCGCATTTAATGCGCTTGATAACTCATGTTAAGCGATATTTCACTACGAGTTCTTTCTCTGTTTTCCCATCTATGGAGTGTTGTATATCCTTCCCATCATAAAATATCTTCCTGGAAGAGTGTGCTAAAGAACCATTCTGCATATCCACAGATCATTATATCACTGATTTCTTGATCCCAGACTGCGAAGCTGAGGATCTAATATTTCTGGTGAGTGGGGTCACAGAAGGGGGAGTCCCCTCACTCGTTCAAAGTTTTGGAGCACCTTTTTTTTTACAAAAGCACCAAGCACTTTTCAGATTTTGTGTATATTTGTTTCTTATGTCACAATTACATTGATGTATAAGGCAACATTTATTAGGATGTATATTATTTGATATAGGCTACAAGCGCTGTTTCATACTTTATATTGGTTTAAAGCAGAGCTCCACCCGTTTTTAAGACATAGATGTAAAATATAATACTCACCTTCCTCGATCCAAAACGGTAGGTATTTTTTTACTTACCTTTTGTTGTTTTCTTCTTGCCATCCATCGCTTCCAGTTCTCCTTCCCTCGGATATGGGCGGGGATATTACGGCTATTTCGTAATATCCCCTAGCCCGCACTGTCTCCTGGGAGCTTGTGTCATAGCTCCCAGGAGTCAGTGCGGCGGCCGATTCTCTGCTCTCACAACAAGGCGGGACTTTCGACGCCGCCGTTGTGATGGCAACAGGAGCTGCTGACGGCGCTCCTATCCTGTACTGTGCATGCTCGAGATTAAAATGAATGGGTGTCAATGAAATCCAGGAAGAGAATGCCTGGAGGTTTCAAATGCCCACAGGCAAGATGGAGAACGAACCGAGGATTTTTTATAAAGTCTTTTTAGAAGATAAAAAACGAAAGGCACAAGTGATAGAAACAGGACAGGTGAGTTACTCAATTAAAAAATGTATTTCTTTATTAATGACCATTGAAATAAAAAACGTCAGGGGCAGTGGAGCCCCGCTTTAAGGTTCTAGCACCTTTTGTGCAGCAGCTGCAGTCTCATCATTTTCCATTTGTATTAATTTTTCATTTGTATTTATTTGTTTTTGATTTAACACTTCGGTGCAAGTTTTTGAATTAGATTTATAGCCCTTACTGAAGGAATGTGGAAAATGATGGGGAGGGGTTAATTAAACTGTACCATATAGCACTAAACAGGAAGGAACATAACAAATGCTACATAAATAATCTAATACTAGATGTCAGCATAGTTAATAATATTAGTAATATGAATGCTAGACATAGCAATAACAGAACATAACATCATAGGTGGGACACAACAGCATCCCAACGCATTGATGCAACACACCTCCTCTGCAGTTCACCACAACACATGATGTACATTGCAGTCTGCTATGGTGGAAAAAATGAGCATGAATGATTTTACTTGTGTTTAGAGACCATTTAGAATGGATTGGCTGCAGTAGCACAGTATTCCACAGTACTACAGCATGCTTTGTGTTGGTGCTGCATTACTGCAAAGCAAAGCACAGCGTGAATTGGCTGTAAAGCAAGCCTTTGCTGTAGACGCTGTGGAGAAATAATCCTCAAATTTTATAACCGAGACCCTGAAATTGCAGCTTATCTCCCTTTGCTTTCTCTGGCACTAGGAATTTAGTAGCATACAAGCCTTCTAATGGAAACAAATAGCAGGTGCTGTAAGCTCATTTAGAAAGCAACTAAACATCAGTATTTCCCTTGTGATCTTTGGGGATTCATTTTTCTACAGTACCTGCAACTAGAGGTCAGTAAAGGCTTGTTTTAAGTTTAATTTACAAATGTTATTAATATGATTAGAATATGTAAATACTCCATAGCCCAACTCACTTACTTACTCTGTTAGTAAGTATTTCAAATTTGGCTGGCCATTCCTGCATGCATAGATGCATTTTTATAAGCTACCATTCACACTTGAGCGTTTTGTAGTGTTTCCCAATGCCTGACAATGCTCAAAGTGATTGTAAAGGATTTCCCCCCCCCCCCCCCCCCCCTAAAATAACAAACATGTTATACTTACCTGCTCTGTGCAATGGTTTTCCTCCTCTTTTGGGGTCCCCCGCCGGTGCTCCTGGCTCCTCTCGCCCTCTGAATGCCCACCCATAGCAAGCCACTTGCTATAGGGGCATTCTTGCAGGCTTGATCCCAAGCTAGGCTCTGTGTGTCCATTGACACACACACCGCGGCTCAGCCCTGCCTCCTGCTCCCTCCTCACAGGCTATGATTGACAGCAGCAGGAGCCAATGGCTTCATGTCCAGTAAGGAGGGAGAGAGAGGCGAGAGCTGACACTCTTAGGCACAGTGTTGTATCGAGATGGGGTTCAGGTAAGTTTTTAGGGGGCTGGGCTGAAAACAAAAGGCTTATTACCTTAAAGTGGATGTACACCCACTGATCACCCAGATTAAACTAAATTCAGAATATAAAGCTGTCCATACATATGATATAAACCTCCTGCATGTATCCTTACCTTTCCAATCTTACTCCCTTCGGGTGTAGGAGCCTCGCAAAACTCGGGAATCGGTGGGCGGGTCTCTTTGCCAGTGCTCGGGGTGGAGTCCTGACATCACATGACTCCCCGCCCACCTCTACACTCCCTGTCGCCAGGCAGCCTCGCAAGACCAAACCTCGCGCCTGGAGAATGGAAAGTGCCCGCAGGTCAGTCCTTATTGCGCACAGTACAAGCAGAGCGCGCGCTCCCACCATTGTGCGCATGTCACATCTACTTGGCGCCGCTTTGACAGCTAATCAGACACACTCCCTCTGCTCTCATGCTCGTGTATAAGAGAAGGAAATGAGATGTCAATCACAGCAGTGGGGGAAGTGGCGACACACATTTATCTGTGTGTCGTTTTTTTAGCTTAGTAAAAAAAGGCTGTATTAACTCTTCGTGGCAAGACTGGGCACAGATGACTTGACATCCTCTACTGTACCACGTAGAAGCCTTCATTAAAAATTTTTTTCCAAGTTTACATCCACTTTAAGGTAAAAAGCCTTCTGCATTTAAAACCAATTTAACATTAAGTAATCAATTGAATGTAATTGTGTCTGTTCACATTTCATTGCTCACTCACCTATATGCTTTACTTCCTACACTCAAAGAAGTACAGGACCAATTTTTTAGTAGTCAGGCATTTTTGACCCTATCACCATCAATGGGAGTGTGTGTCAAATGCAACATGCCTAGAAATGCCCACTCCTCCAGACTGACATCCTCCTGTGATAGATGGGTATAAGTTACTGATGTACCTATACCCATACCCACCTATACCCATCTCTGATTGTTAAGGAACATTACTGTCTCCTAGTGTTTTATTCCACGTTACACTTTAAAGCAATTTATATACCTGCCAACATCTTAATTTCAGTCCCCGGGACACTGTCACACCTGCCAATGACCTACACATAACATGGCCCCCTTACAGGTGGTCCAGCCCAGATCACACCCTCTTTCTTGGCAGTCCTATTTATGTGAGAACCGCCCACAATTATCATAGCCTTTGACAGGCTGCAGGCAGCAGGGCTGGGCGCTGCACTTGTGTTTCTGCTGTGCACAAAAATGCTGGGATTGGTCACACAGATGCTAGAAGGCCAGTGTGCATGTAGCCTTGGTCTGTTATTATACAGCGTAACACATGTAAATGTATGTAAATGCAAATACACCAAACGCAAGAGAGACGGAACTGGGAAGAACAACATTTGTTTATACTTACTAGATCAATTTCTCCTGCTCTAAATATTGAAGGCCTGTGTGCATTAGGCCTATTTGACTCTGCTTGAATTTCTGCAGTTGAATGTATATGAATCTGAGTGATGATCTGTGATTTTATCTCCTTTTTCCCTGAGATCCTTTGGCAGCAGTGCCGTTATCTATAAATGTATTGAGGTGTCTGCAAGGTGAGAGAAATGTAATAAATAAGGTACAAGACTGTGTAGAGAGAGACACTTTTCCCCTCCAGGCTCATCTGGTGCAATGCCGATAAACTTTAGAGATGCCATTAAAATGCTATATGCATGTATAAATGTCAAAATGCAAGGGCATGACTGGTCCACCGTTTACTTCTCCTTACGATTAATCTAAAAAAATCACACGGACAACAAAATTCTTTTTCGACTGGGTTGATACTTTTATTACTTAGGTATCGGCTACAGCTTGCCAACTGTAAATTAACCCATCAAACCAGTAAACATATACATGTAAAGCCAACACCAGATCCCTTTAGCAGTGCTACGTGGTGAATCTCAACTTTCCTTACTTATTAGGAGCCAATTCAGCCCCCAGACGTCTAGGTTAGGCTCAGGGGGCTTACTAAGGGCTTCCTGCTCCTCATTCAACTGACTCCATCAGCCCCCTGCCACCTCAGCCTGCAAAAGGGATAACCGCCACCATCAGGAGATCGATGATTATCTTATCGACTCCCTGACTGCCACAAAGACAGAGCCCATTAAATCCGGTCCTGCAGTAATAAATTGAACATGTCAAGGCCCACATCATTTAGATGGACCCCATCCGCACAAAAATAACAACACCTACCCTCCAGATCCACATGACGAGCGACCAGGCCATTCCATGACGTGGTAAACTTGGAAATTGCCCTAGTCACTTTAATATGTGCCTTGTCAAGGGCTCTGAAGTCCCTGGCATGACGCTAGAAAAAATGGGGGAGGATCTCCGACCAGACCAGAAGAACATATGGATGTTCATCCAAAAAGGCAGTCACGTCATTACGCATCGCCCAAAGAAGTGCTCGTAAGGAAACAACCCCAGGGTCATTACCCCCCCATATGCATCAGCAAAACATCTGGAGGTCCCTCCAGCATCCCACGATTGTGAAGTAAGGGCGGAACCTCGGCCCAAAGCATACCCAGCCACACCAATTTGACTTGGGATGCTGGGAAACCCAGTTGCAAATAAAAAAAACAAATACAACACAGCAATGTAATAATTCAACAGATGGAACCCGGAGGGCAGCAGTCAAAAAATCCCGATACCTCCTAATCGTACTGAGTCGCCCTTCAAACTGGTCATGTTTCCATTCTGTGAGATCTCACATATGTGCGATAGCGAGAAGACTCCCACCAGCCGATCCTCTGAACCGCATCCCTGGACATGCCCAATCTGGCAGCCTCCATGGCAGCCCCAATGCGGAAGGAGTGTGTTCCATAATCGGATGCCGACAGACCCATTTCAGATAAACAAAGTCGCAGGATGACATGCTGCTCATGTTGGGTGACACAGATGTTTCATTGCAGGAGGCCATGTCGACTATTATAAAATTTGGTGACTTCTCAGGACTGAGAATAAACTGGTCAAAATTAGCCTTATTGCTGGTGGATGGCGATGCCTCACAACCGGTGGCCTCTGTGTGCCCAATACCCATAACTACATCCTTCAAATATTTGGGAATTCAGGTTACCTAGAACCCGTGGGATTTTAGACATCTAAATATTTCCCCTCTCCTTCAAAGGTTTAGAGACAAGGTTAAAACGTGGAATGCTCTTTGCCTATCGGTGGCAGGGAAAGTAAACTGGAGCATCTGGAATATGCAGTTCAGTTTTGGGCACCAGTACTCAAAAAGGATATCGGGGAACTGGAGAATGTACAGAGAAGGGCAACCAAACTGATAAGAGGCATGGATGAACTCCACTATGACGAAAGTTTAGAGGAACCAAATTTATTCTCTCTTGAGAAGAGGAGATTAAGGGGGTATATGATCAACATGTACAAATACATAAGGGGTCCATATAGTGAACTTGGTGTTGCATTATTCACTTTAAGGTCATCACAGAGGACAAAGGTGCACTCTTTATGTCTAGAGGAAAATAGATTTAATCTCCAAATATGGAAAGGATTCTTCACAGTAAGAGCAGTGAAAAGGTGGAATAGACTCCCTCCAAAGGTGGTTCTGGCCAGCTCAGTATATTGCTTTAAAAAAGGCCTGGATTCTTTCCTAAATGTACATAATATAACTGGGTACTAACATTTTATAGGTACAGTTGATCCAGGGAATATCCGATTCCCTCTCAGGGGACCAGGAAGGATTTTTTTCCCCTGCTGTAGCAAATTGGATCATGCTTTGCTGGGGTTTTTCACCTTCCTCTGGATCAGCTGTGGGTATAGGATTGTGTATATGGGATTGTATGGTTGTGTTTTTTTATTTTTTTTATTTGATGAACTAGATGTTGTTTTTCAACCTAACTATGCAATCATGACTCCTGTATGTACGCCCCTGGCTTGAACTTGTGCAAACATTTCTGTACACCTAGCTTGCTTTCCCCTGCAACATCCTACTCATGGCAGGTGTCTCTCCCATTCCAGCTCACAGAATCAACCCCCTTTTGAGAGTGTATCGCCTGTGCTGCACCAGAGTGTCAAGTACCCAGCTGCCACTATGTTGCCCAGAAGGCCAGCCCTGCCCTGCCCTCCACCAGCATGTGAAATGTAATATGTCTGTTTTGATGTGCCATGTTATCAGTGGCATTGTAGACATGGCCATGTAGTCCAGTAAGTACATTAAATATGCTTCAAAGCACACTGGGTCAATATTATGGCAGCTGGAAAGCATGCAGGACAGGACACACAGCTGGGGCTGGTGGTGCTACAACATGTCTGATGGTGACAGCACTGTTACCTGTACTCCCTTCTCCTTATGAGCCTCATTCTCTAACTTTTTGGAATCAGCAGCCCCACTCAATCACACCAAAGCATATGCAAGGTACCAGGCTAAACGCAGCAATGCTGTGCTATAGCTCATTTGCCTGGGGGACAAGAGTCACATGGTCATGAGTAACAATGGCAATAACTTGTTGGCTGCCCTTTGACTTGGAAAAATCACACTTTCCTTGCCTGGAACATGTGCTCAACTGGGTGGTGCAGTAGTTTATCATAAAGTACCTTGGCTTCCAGGAGGTCCTTTGTCAGAAGGATTTATGACCAATTTAGTGTTCCCCTGGCAGAAATGCAGCTTCAACACCAGCTGCTTGCTACCTGCCTCCTCTGTGACACCCCCACTTGCTAAAAATCTATTTTGGCCATTCTGCACCAGCTGTACCAGCAGCAGCATGCTATCAATGAGTACCTGTGCTATTCTAGCATGAAGACAGGCTTGGAGGAGTGCGGGTTCTTTTCACTGCATTAATGGCACAGAAAGTGTGCAGCATTGCAGCATTTTGCACCCATTACCCCATAAGTTTGGGACCAGATGCAACAAGTAAAATCAAGAAAATCAGAAGACAATCTTAAAACCGCTGTGCTGCTAGAGATGCTTGGACCAGGTTTGCACAGGAAGCTGGTATGCAGGTCAGGCACAGGCACAGGAACTTGCAGGTGCAAGGAAAAGAATTGCAGACATAACAAGCAGAGTCAGCAACAGAGGAACCAATTTAGAAGCAGTAGCAAGGTTAAAGTCCATGCCAAGGTCAATAAGAGCAGAGGTACCAAGACAGAAGGCAGATGGTGTAGTCAGGATACGAGCCAAGGTCAGCAATAGCAGACCTGGATACAGCAGAGTCAAGAGACAAGCAAGGTCCAACAAAGGATAGCAGAACGCAGGTCTGGCCACAGGACAGACCACTCAGCAATTCCCCTCAGTTGTGCTGTGCTATAAATAGGGCTCTTGGTGCCAAAGCTAGTGCTAGATGTGCACGCTTATTCATGCTAACATGCAAGCACAGATGTAACCCAATGCAGCAGACCACAAGCTGTAATATGCACTTGCACTAATCTCCAGGCATTCAACTTTCCTTTTCCCTGGAGTGCACACTTCAAAACCTGATAGAACAGGCACTGGGAGCACAACAGCAAGAGGAAGAGTAGGACTTGCTGTTGTCTCAAAGGCCAGCAGGATCATTTGCCTGGCAGTTGTATGTGGGTGGGATAAGATTTTTGAGGACAGTGTTGTCCTCAGGAACACTGAGTCCTCTGCTGCAGGCAATTTGTGGCTGAATTTCCTGATGGTGGCAGGATCCCCTCTGACAACGAATGTTCCTCTGATCCCCAAAAGAAGGAGGGATGTAGCAATAGAGCCTCCCACGACCAGTAGGATAAGTACACAAGCAGGTCACCCACTAACCTGTATTCACCAGAGCTCCTGATGGTGGAGATGGATTTGGCTGCATGTTAGTACCAGGTTTTGGTCCTCAGCATAGGCATGGAGTCAGCTGGCAGAGTCTGCTGAATGCTGAGAACAGGGGAAGCAGAGACGAGGTGGTGCTGTGACTGCACAGAGAGGTGCAGGATCTGCAAAAGACTTGAGACAGGACAACAACCCTAAACATACAGCCAGAGCTACAATGGAATGGTTTAGATCAAAGAATATTCATGTGTTAGAACGGCCCAGTCAAAGTCCAGACCTAAATCCTTTTGAGAATCTGTGGCAAGACTTGAAAATTGCTGCTCACAGATGCTCTCCATCCAATCTGACAGAACTTGAGCTATTTTGCAAAGAAGAATGGGCAAAAATTTCACTCTAGATGTGAAAAGCAGGTAGAGACATACCCAAAAATACTTGCAGCTGTAATTGCAGTGAAAGGTGGTTCTACAAAGTATTGACTCAGGGGGGCTGAATACAAATGCACGCCACACTTTTTCACATATTTGTATAGAAAAAACTTGAAACCCATTTATCATTTTCCTTCCATTTCGCAATTATGTGCCACTTTGTGTTGGTAAATGTAAAATAAAAAGGTAAAAACACTTCTCTCCTACCACTGCCAAATTCTCTAAGATACTCAGCATTTTGCTACCTGTGTGACATTCAGTAGGTGTTTATCAGAATTGTCAGTCAGCCTACAAGCTCTACAAAAATCTCACACTATGTAGTTTGTCAGCAGTACTTCTTTCTAGCTAAACCACTCACTATGGTTTCACAGCTAAACCACATTGTCAAAATGGCTGCTTTGACTTCATTATTTTATTTAAAATCCCCCTTATTAGCCATTCTAAGCCAGCTGAGCTGATCTACTGTAAGTTCAGATGCCAGGTAGTGCAATATGGTTACAAAGAATTTGGTCTAGCGACTTCCCACATTAGTTTGCTGTGACTGTGAACCTTGAGCATGCAGGGTTCACTTCGAACCCATACATACCTCCCAACATTTTGAAATTGGAATGAGGGACACCTATTAAAAAAGTATATAGGCATAGAACACACCCCCTTTCCACGCCCTCTAGGGTGAAAAGTTTAGCACTGGGAAACACTTTTTGAAAGACAAAAAGTGCATTTTATATACAAATAATAATATATAAATCAGACCAAAATGAGGGACAAATCAGGAGGAAAGAGGGACAGAGGGACCTTATTTCAAATCAGAGACAGTCCCTCGAAATCAGGGACAGTTGGGAGCTATGCCCATGGTAGCAGCTTTATTCACACAGCCGTAGGCCCTGAGGATTTACTTAAGCCTGTTCTGAATTTGGCTGGTGGCTTAAAACTTGAGTCCACGCTACATCCTCTTCAGGAGTCATGCATATGTCTTGGCCCACAGGGGAACAGACCTCAAACTGGAGTTTATTTTTATTTATTTATCTATTCTTTTTTATTTATTTTTTTGCAGCTGAGCCTCTGGCAAAGTTCTTAATGCTTTTTTAATGCTGTCTTTTTTTTCTAGGCTTTTTCTAAATGCATTTTCTCACTTTGGGAAATTAAAATTTGCATGTTTTATTTATTAAGGATAAAATTAGTTGAAAAGCCGCTGCACTGGTCTCAGGGAGGAAGGTGAGACACACAATGGCTGTTAACGCTTTTAGATCGCCAGATTGCTCCCTCATGTGTTAGAAAAGTGACTTGCATTATTTAAAAGCGTTAAAGTGGAGGGGCCATTACAGATGAACACTTTCTGGTTCAATAAATAAATGCCTTCTGATTTAAAGGGATGCAGTCACTGCAGTATCATCCTTAGAAAATCTATTTATAAAATAAAATAATATAAAAAAAATGCACAGTTTCAAAGATTTGTATTTGTATATTATTCAGTTATTCTTGCATGTTATATTTTGAGTCCATTGTAGTGTGAAATTAAAGCAATGCGCATTAATGTGCAACATAATATGCAACAAAATGCACATTAATACGTGTGTGTTAACGCACAGAAAGGAACCAGCTATGCATAAATAGGTCCTAGGGAACATTGTCCACTCTAGGTCCATTTAGGTTACACAGTCTCTCTTATACACATATAAGAAAATTCTGTATTTGTCACAAAGCAAATAAAATTCCCTACTGTGAACCCAGAAAGATGAATTTTTACCACCTAAGTCTAAACGCAGCTATAGATACAAAGTTGTTTTTAGTCCTAAAACCTTTTCTTGTGTTAAAACGGCAGAGAATAAAAACAGGTCTACTAAAAAGTGAAACATCTAGATTCTAAACTATGTAATAGAGCCGTATGTGAGCTGAGAGACCGGTGGCGGAGTCTCCAGTATAATATACAGTTGCCAGTTTAAATTGTCACTGGAGAGGTCAGTGAATTCTGAGATAGAGAAAACGCCTCCTCTGGGAATCCTCTGCAGAACCAAAGCTGACATAAGCCACGTAAGTGAAAAATAGAGAGAGACATTTTTATTAAGGGGAAAAAAACAGTTTGGCTGCTGCAGAGAGTGAGCTAGAACGCACAATTTGTATTGGTTTTTCAGTGACGGGCTAGCACCCAAGATGACAATGGACAAAAGGGAATAAATGAACAAGCATCGGAGAGTTTTATGAAGATTAAGCAATAACATTTAGTATTACACTGCCTCTCTTGAGGTGTAATAAGTGAATAGCTAACAAATGTGCATTGTAAACTATTATGGTGAACAGCAGGTGGCACCACAAATGTTACTCTGTCCAATCCTACAGTCTGGGCTATCCCTGTTGGATGGGAAATATACTTCTTGATACTGAACACTGGATACTGAACACATGCCAACACATGCCAAGCACAGAAGAAATTACAATAAAACATTGCAATGAAAATGAAGAACCAGAGATAATGCAGTAAAGTAATTTAATCAAAACATATTAAAACATGTTTTTTTTTGTTATCAACTACAAGGTCATTATCTGTCAGTGGCATACCTAGCAATTTTGCCACCTGGGTTGAAAATTTAATTAATAGACCTCTCTATGCATCAAAATTATTTTCATTGAGATGACGTGGCAGACAATCTGGTCCCAGAGCTCCTTTTGTACGCTCTACAAGGAAAATGCCTATAAAATCCTTTATTTTTACTATCCTTACTATTTTACTATTTACTAATTTACTATTGGGTACTAGACAGGAGTCATTAACACCAATTTCAGCTGTTTTAAATGGCCTCAATAAGCACCGGCCATATTGGTTGTATAGATGCACAATCATCACCTAATCCAGCCAGAAACAGCCAGACTGGGTAACTGTCACGTCATGGGTGGCTGTTTTTCCTTTGTTCTCTGCATACTGTTTACATTAATATTAAAAAAAAATTCCACTTGGAAGTAAAAAAAAAACAGTGCACTGGTGTGTAAACAAATGAAAATATATTATAATGAAGGTTCCTATGAGATGACGTCGCAGACAATCTGGTCCCAGGTGGCTAAGAGCTCCTTTTGTACGCTCTACAAGGAAAATGCCTATAAAATCCTTTATTTTTGGTACTTGACACCGGACGTACTCCACGTTATCTATCCCTCTAGCTCTGATTGGTGCTGGCGCTGTCAGGGGGACAAAGGTACCCTCTACCATATTTACTGGAGTTGCCCCATGATAGTGCCCTTCTGAACTACGACGCAGCGCTTACTGTCCTGCCTCTTTGAGGTACAGGTCCCCATGATGCCAAAATTCTTCCTGCTTGGTGTGTTACCATTACAAATTGGCATACCATCCAAGAAACCATTTAGACATATCCTTACAGCCGCATGATGTCTGGTTGCCCTCAACTGGGAGCGGCGCTCCCCACCCTCCCAAGACACTGTATGCCAGAATAAAAGACGTGGAGCTAATGGAAATAATGTCCGCTAAAATTGCAGGATAGGCTGGAAATGCATGATAAGGTCTGGGAGCTGTGGCATCGTCAGGAGGACTTGCCTTGAGCTGATGGTTGAGCTACTACTTTACTTTCCCATTTCTCCTTTACTTTCTTATTCCTTCGTTCATCGCTCTCTCTCCTCCTTTTCTCCTACGTCTTCCTTATGTTCCATAGGCTCTCACATAGCTTATGGCAAACCTCATTTACCGTCTAACAGTTCATAGTATGACTTAGCAATGATCTAGCACCACTTACTGCTAAAATGTCTGCACTTGCTATATCCCTGTTCTAATACTACCCAGAATTTACTGTGTTCTGTTTTTGTTCTTTTATCTGCTGAGATAACTAATAAAACTGTTATTTGGAAAAAAAAATTTAAAATGATTTTCACTAATAATCATGAAATTAAATGTCATGTATTCTGTGAGTAGGAGCAGAATTTACCGGTGTAAGGTGGACAGCAGAAGCTGTAGGTATGACTGCAACTTCAAGCAGAGAGAATAAACTTATCCTTCCAATCTGCCCACTGGTCAGTGGGTCAAAGATTTTATCACTTACATAAGTGCCATCATTTGAAATTACTAACACCATGCCCGCTGAACACCTGGCGACAGGTGCATGGTTTCTATTGTGGAAGTAAATCTACACTCATACTGGGTGTCAGTGGCAGTAATAGTAACCCCCAGCATTAGTGTCAATGGCTATAATAATCCCTTTTTCAATAGTGATCAGTGGCTATAAAAATAACCCCCCCCCCAAACATTGGTGGTATTTGGCTGGCTGAAACAATACAGTAACCCCCCTAGCTTTGATGTTCATTGTGTACCCGCACTGTTATCTCTCTACCTGCCAGACAGGACTATACAGCTCTAGCTTCTTTCAGTGCAGGATGCTGAAATGCAGAGAACATTCCAGCGCAGCACACTGTTGGCACTCTGCATATCATGGACGGCTGCACCTGGCACCCTCTAATTGTCATTCCACGTGTGGATCGCAGAACGCAACTGTCATTTATTAAGCACTGGCATATTACAAAACAGTTTATCAAGTGCATACATTCATTCCCATCTGTCCTTGCTCCCCCTTTATTTTCAAAGACGCTCGCAATTCAACTTCCCTACAACATGCTATGGCTGGTAAAACTACCAGTATGTGACTCCATTTAACTGAGAAACACCATACAAACTCCATTCACATATGGTCCAAATTAGAATTTAAACATGAAGCTGTAAAATCAAGAGTGATCACCACTTTTCCACCGTGCTTTTGCCTTCTTTGATAGTTCTTTGAAGTCAGAGTTCATCTTCATGGCATTGTCTACTTCAGATCCACCCCAAATCCTTTATTTTACTTGTTTATTACTTGTTACCTCTCTTTTCTCGTTCAATGTCCTTTATCTCTACACCACCTTCCACATTTCTTCTACTCCTCCCTTTCCAAAAGAAAAAAGGTGCTATTGGCTCTCCTCTTCATTATGTAATTTACTATTGGGTACTAGACAGGAGTCATTAACACCCATTTCAGCTATTTTAAATGGCCTCAATAAGCACCGGCCATATTGGTTGTATAGATGCACAATCATCACCTAATCCAGCCAGAAACAGCCAGACTGGGTAACTGTCACGTCATGGGTGGGTGTTTTCCCTTTGTTCTCTGCATACTGTTTACATTAATATTAAAAAAAAAATTCCACTTGGAAGTAAAAAAAAAATCAGTGCACTGGTGTGTAAACAAATGAAAATATATTATAATGAAGGTTCCTACTGAACATTTCATTTCAGATCTGTTATTGCTTATAAATATTCACTGAAAAGGTGTCCTGTAGCCTTCCAGAATTTGCGTCAGCTTTTTTCCTCACCGCCTCCTGAAAGGGGCTCCATGCTTCATTCTCCGGCTAATTACAGCTTGAACAACTGTTGTAATCCATCAATATTCTCATCATAACTTCCGCTTTCTTGTTCTTCCCTCCATTAGAGCTGCATTTCACAATTAGTGGAACATTATTATGCCGAATATAAGCTGTCCCAGTAAATACTTTCCTCCAGATGTGGAGAATCTTCAGATTCAATAAAAGCTGCTAATTTTCCTATTCTAGAAGTCTTTATAACAACAAATGCTGTGATAGGGTGAAAGTATTTATTATCTCTATAAGGCATCATTAAAAAAGTTTTGTTTCGATTGTCGGGTTGGGAGAGGATATAGAACCAGCTGTCAGGTTTTTATTGCTGTCTGTGTCCCCAGTCGGGAGATTGAACCTTACTTCCCATTACAGGGAGGGACAAGAGGTAAAGTAAAAACTCCTCAAATGGGGGCACAGACAGCAACAAAAACCCAACAGAGATTCTAAACTTTTCTCAGTCCATCTAAAATTAGAAAGAACTTTTTAGGTGAAGGTTCACATAAACTAAAAGCATTCAGCACTCGGGTACCTTTTAGATACAGCCAGGGCTATACTGTCAGTGAAAGAGAAAATCAATCTACGGTGAGGGAAAAAAGTATTTGCTCCCCTGCTGATTTGCCCACTGACAAAGAAATGATCAGGCAATATTTTAATGGTCGGTTTAACAGTCAGAGACAGAATAACACCAAAAATATCCAGAAAAATGCATTTCAAAAAGTTATTAATTGATTTGCATTTTAATGAGTGAAATAAGTATTTGACCCCTTCCCAAAATGTAGTACTTGGTGGCAAAACCCTTGTTGGCAATCACAGAGGTCAGACGATTCTTGTAGTTGGCCTCCAGGTTTGCACACATCTCAGGAGGGATTTTGTCCCACTCCTCTTTGCAGATCCTCTCCAAGTCATTAAGGCTTCAAGGCTGACGTTTGGTAACTCGAACCTTCAGCTCCCTCCACATATTTTCTATGGGATTAAGGTCTGGAGACTGGTTAGGCCACTCCAGGATCTTAATGTGCTTCTTCTTGAGCCATTCCTTTGTTGCTTTGGCCGTGTGTTTTGGGTCATTGTCATGCTGGAATTCCCATCCATGACCCATTTTCAATGCCCTGGCTGAGGGTAGGAGGTTCTCACCCAAGATTTGATGGTACATTGACCAGTCCATCGTCCCTTTGATACTGTGAAGTTGTCCTGTCCCCTTAGCAGAAAAACACCCCCAAAGCATAATTTTTCCACCTCCACGTTTGGCGGTGGGTATGGTGTGCTTGGGGTCATAGGTAGCATTCCTCCTCCTCCAAACACGGCGTGTTGAGTTGATGCCAAAGAGCTCGATTTGTCTCGATCGTTCATTGTTGAAGTCTCATCTGACCACAATGTTCGAGGACCGAGGGAAATTGACAGTTATTTTGTGTTTCTTTCATTTGCGAATAATTGCACCAACTGTTGTCACCCTCTCACCAAGCTTCTTGGCGATGGTCTTGTAGCCCATTCCAGCCTTCTGTAGGTCTACAATTTTATCCCTGACATCCTTGGACAGCTCTTTGGTCTTGGCCATGGTGGAGAGATTGGAATAAGATTGATTGCTTCTGTGGACATGTGTCTTTTATACAGGTAACAAGCTGAGATTAGGAGCACTCCCTTTAAGTACCTGTATAGAACCTGGGAGCCAGATTGATAGGGCATGAAATACTTATTTCACTTATTAAAATGCAAATCAATTAAAATGCGTTTTTCTGGATATTTTTGTTGTTGTTCTGTCTCTCACTGTTAAAATAAACCGACCATTAAAATTATAGACTGATCATTTCTTTGTCAGTGGGCAAACGTACAAAATCAGCAGGGGATCAAATATTTTTTCCCCTCACTGTAGATCCACTATTTACTGGGCTGGACTGATTAATGACACTTAGGACGAGTTTCTTTGCTCTATTGCCATTCATAGTTATTATTTGCTATTTTATGACCCCTTCCTGCCCAGAGCCGTCATCACTTTAACTGGAATGTTATGCCCAGGGGGTGGGAAGGTCTGCCTGATTATATGATCACTGTGATTGGATGTAACACTGGTCACATGATTGGGAGCAGGTCCCACTGGCCTCTATTAATAGAGATCAGGAGCTATCTTTGAAAGCACAGAAATCTCTGCCTTCCATATATGCATATGTACTCCATGTGGGCATTAAAGCCCATCCTCTTTGCTTTTGCACACATTAGGGATGAGCCGAACACCCCCCCGTTCGGCTCGCACCAGAACCCGCGAACGGACCTAAAGTCCGTGCGAGCTTTAGAACCCTATTAGTTTTAATGGATGCGAACGTTCAAAATTAAAAGTGCTAATTTTAAAGGCTAATATGCATGTTAATGTCATAAAAAGTGTTTGGGGACCTGGGTCCTGCCCCAGGGGACATGTATCAATGCAAAAATTTTTTTTTAAAAACGGCCGTTTTTTCAGGAGCAGTGATTTTAATAATGCTTAAATTGAAACAATAAAAGTGTAATATTCCTTTAAATTTCGTACCTGGGGGTGTCTATAGTATGCATGTAAAGGGGCGCATGTTTCCCGTGTTTAGAACTGTCTCTGCAAAAAGTGTCATTTTTGCAAGTAAAAAAGCTATTTAAAATCACTCGCGGCTAATGTGAATTGACGGCTCCCGTAATACAGAGAACAGTCATTCATTGAAAGTCATTCATAAAAAAAAAGTCATTGATAAAAAATAAAAAAAATGAAAAAAAAAAAAGCGTGGGGGTCCCCCCAAATTCAATAACCAGGCCCTTCAGGTCTGGGATGGATATTAAGGGGAACCCCAGCCAAAAAAAATAAAAAATGGCGTAGGGTCCCCCTCAAAATCCATACCAGACCCTTGAGGTCTGGGATGGATTTTAAGGGGAACCCTAGCCAAGAAAAATGGCGTGGGGTCCCCCTCAAAATCCATACCAGACCCTTATCCGAGCACGCAACCTGGCAGGCCGCAGGAAAAGAGGGGGGGACGAGAGCGCCCCCTCCCGCCTGAACCGTACCAGGCCACATGCCCTCAACATTGGGAGGATGCTTTGGGGGTCTAAGACCCCCAAAGCACCTTGTCCCCATGTTGATGAGGACAAGGGCCTCTTCCCCACAACCCTGGCCTGGCCATTGGTTGTGGGGGTCTGCGGGCAGGGGGCTTA
Source organism: Lithobates sylvaticus (assembly GCA_028564925.1). Taxonomy (NCBI): domain Eukaryota; kingdom Metazoa; phylum Chordata; class Amphibia; order Anura; family Ranidae; genus Lithobates; species Lithobates sylvaticus. The sequence continues at coordinate 77,409,567 of CM053033.1, read as the reverse complement.
TCGGAATCTGGAAGCCCCCTTTAACAAGGGGACCCCCAGATCCCGGCCCCCCCCTGTGTGAAATGGTAAGGGGGTACAAAAGTACCCCTACCATTTCACCAAAAAAGTGTCAAAAATTGTAAAAATGACAGGAGACGGTCTTTGACAATTCCTTTATTAAAATCTTCTTTCTTCTTTCTTCATCCTTCGGTTTCTTCATCTTCTCCTTCCGTCATCTTCTTCCATCTTCTTCTTCCATTTTCTTCTTCCTCCGATCCGCTTCTTCTTGCGCTGGTCTTCTCGTCCTTCTCGTCCGGCATATTCTTCCATGGCGTCGGTGTCGGTGTCTTTTCTTGGGCCGCTCCTCGCAATGGGAGGCTCCCGCTGTGTGAGGCTTTGCTGCGTCTGACAGGTCTTTTATAACGGAGGGCACCTGGTGACCCCGCCCCCCTCTGACATCATGGGGAAAGCCATAGGGAATTCCCCATGATGTCCCCGTGTGTCAGAGGGGGCGGGGTCACCAGGTGCCCTCCATTATAAAAGACCTGTCAGACGCAGCAAAGCCTCACACAGCGGGAGCCTCCCATTGCGAGGAGCGGCCCAAGAAAAGACACCGACACCGACGCCATGGAAGAATATGCCGGACGAGAAGGACGAGAAGACCAGCGCAAGAAGAAGCGGATCGGAGGAAGAAGAAAATGGAAGAAGAAGATGGAAGAAGATGACGACGGAAGGAGAAGATGAAGAAAAACCGAAGGATGAAGAAAGAAGAAAGAAGATTTTAATAAAGGAATTGTCAAAGACCGTCTCCTGTCATTTTTACCATTTTTGACACTTTTTTGGTGAAATGGTATTTCACACAGGGGGGGGCGGGATCTGGGGGTTCCCTTGTTAAAGGGGGCTTCCAGATTCCGATAAGCCCCCCGCCTGCAGACCCCCACAACCAATGGGTTGTGGGGAAGAGGCCCTTGTCCTCATCAACATGGGGACAAGGTGCTTTGGGGGTCTTAGACCCCCAAAGCATCCTCCCAATGTTGAGGGCATGTGGCCTGGTACGGTTCAGGCGGGAGGGGGGGCCGCTCTCGTCCCCCCTCTTTTCCTGCGGCCTGCCAGGTTGCGTGCTCGGATAAGGGTCTGGTATGGATTTTGAGGGGGACCCCACGCCATTTTTTTTGGCTAGGGTTCCCCTTAAAATCCATCCCAGACCCCCACGCTTTTTTTTTTGTTTTTTATCAATGAATGACAGTTCTCTTCATTAGCCGCGAGTGCTTTTAAATAGCTTTTTTCCTGCAAAAATGACACTTTTTGCAGGGAAAGTTCTAAGCACAGGAAACCTGCCCCCCTTCACAGGCCACCTATAGACACCCCCCAGATGTGATACTGCAATGCTGTTCTAACAGCACACACACACAAATCCCCAGAAATAGAGCATATATTGTCAGCAGTCAGCAACACACTGACACGCTGACACTGAAACATAATATGCGAGGCCACCGCAGCGGCGGCCTCTTATACCGTGGGGCGTGTACTAAAGCCCCTGAGCTATAATTGGCTACAGGCATCCTGCCTGTAGCCAATTATGGCTCTCCTCGCTGCCGGCGCTGTGATTGGCCAAGCATGCGGGGTCACAGTGCATGCTTGGCCAATCATCAGCCAGCATTGCACTGCGACTAGCGCAATGCATTGCGGGCCCCTCGCATCACACGAATTTGATGCGAGCGGCCCCAATAGTTCTGGGCTCGCCGAGCGGGCGAACGCCCAATGTTCGATTCGAACATGGGTTCGAATCGAACACCGGGCCCATCCCTAGCACACATGCGTTATGTGTTTGGCAAGAGGTTAATTATAACTAAAGTTCATTTTGCCATATTTTGTTCCTACTTTTTTGTCCTCATCAATATGCTAATAAAATGTTTAACTAAAAGATTTCCGACCTGGCTCCTAATTTCTCTGCCCTTTTACCTGTACTGGGCAATTACATTCTGGTGTTCACTACGAGGCTTTCTCCCATTGAAACCAGGGAATAAGATTTAGGCACTACTTGCATTGATTGTCTTGGATGGCTCCCCACCAAATATCCCAAAATCCAGATTTTTTTCACCTTAGGTCCTTTCCAAATCCTGTAACTGACCCACTTTCATCTCTTCTGACAAGATCCACAAAAAAATGTCTAGAATCTTCACACCCTTTAAACAAGAGTACCAATCACCCTCATCTCTCTGGCATATATTCTCTTGGACCTATAAGGTTTTTGCTAGCGACATCCTCTATATCTCTTCTGAGATTCCTTACACAATGAGTAAAGGACTTGTATATCTATTTCACTCCCAAAAACAGGTCTAGAATTCTCTTTCTTTTACAAGTCATTGATTTGCAGTAAGTATCTGGGTATAAGATCCTCACCCATTGGTATCATACCCCAACAGTACTTCATGTCATGTACCCACCTCTACCACTACCTTCTGGTGCTGTGTTGCACCCAGGAGACATCTTACACATTTTCTGGTCCTGTCTGTCCTTTGATACATTTGTGACTCAGGTACTCAAACTTTCACAACAAATCACTGACACGGTGATACCCAAATCTTTTTTCTCTTACATCACAATTCTTTTCAACAAAGGTTTACAAAAATTTGGTATTCAGACATTTGGTAAATGCTGCCTGTTCATGAATCCCAGCAATGTTGAAATCCATGTCTCCTCATGCTTTTTAACAGTGGATCAGAAGGGTGTAGGATATTAGGATGATGGGTGATCTCACTAGTTGAATAAAAAACATCCACACGAAATTCAGTATAATTTGGTTTCCCTGGATTGAATTCTTGTTCACAGACGATTTCAAGCATCTGTAAGCCTCATGACATCTTGGCTTATACCATTACATTTATATGCCCCTGTGTGGGTAGGTGGTGGCAGTAAACACTTTGATATCAGAAACAGAACTGTATTGAAATAGAGGTTCAGTAATGCACAACAAGCATGGCGGGAAGACAACCCGACTAGGCACACTCACAGGATATACAGCGATGAGTAGTAGCAGTAGGTCTCAGGTGTGCAAACAGCATCTGTCTCAAGGGCAGGAATGTGGCCTGGCTGGTTCCTACCCCAGTGGGATGGCGTGTCCCTGAACTTTCCCTACTCATCTGGAATCTCTCCCTGACACTAAGCACTGTCCCTGGCAGACAGGTGACCCGTCCCTACTCTATCCACACCGAAATGCGCACCAAACCCAGGAGCCAGAGTCTTAAAAAGACTCTGAATGACTGAAGATGGCCGCCAAAGTCACATGGGATGCCAGCAGCCAATCAGATGTTGCCTCTCTATGACCGAGGAGATCATAAAGGAATGTCGACTTCCTCCTCCACCTGCATTGCCGCCAGGGCCCTTGATAAGGCAGTGCAGTCAGCCCTCCTGTACTGGGCCAGAGCCCCATCAGTTCAAGAGGGGGCCCCAGACACCTGCTGAGCTGGAGGGCTTGCTGCACTGCCTTATTGCTGACACTTGTGGATCCAGTGCAGCTGAGGCTGCAGAGAAAGGGACTGATGAATCTCTTTACACAGTCCTTTTCTCCTTCTCAAATGTAAGACATCGGGGGTCTGTTTAGACCCCTGATATTTCACCAAATCCCCCCCCCCCCAACAGGGCAGTTAAAAGAATATAAAGATAAAAAAATACATAAATAATAAAATTACCTCACCATCTGTTTTAACCCCACACTAGCACAGTACAACAGCTTTGCACATGGTTATTGGGCACTTACAGAGCAGTGGTATTCAATTGAATGGGTATTTATTGATGAAGGTATAGTTTCTGTTTTTGATATTTTTAGGGGTGGGAGGCCCAGTTGGGAAGGCTGTATGGAGCCCCATGATTTCTAAAAACAGCCCCGATTGCCGCTACGAATGAGCGCCACCTGCAGTGGAGAAAATATACTGCACCTGCCTACATGCCTGAAATGTGGGCCCTTTGATATAAAATGTGTCATATTTTGCCCTCCGCCAGGTGTACCCTGGTTTATCATCTCCTTTCTTTACCCCCCTGTCTCTCCGGAACTCTCCTTAGCTCTCATATGTATACTTTCCCTTATATAGACTCCTTCCATTGCTTAAACTTCATACTTAACATATGAGATATTCTCTGGTGAATCTTGAACTGATGTCTCAACACAGGAAACTATGTCCTGATAGCGATGCCAATACTGCTGCTATCTTTTTCCCAGAAAAGTATAACACCGCTCAGACTGTGGATAAAAGAATCCCCGTGGGTGCTGGCCTCGGTTCACAACAAGCACAAGTTACCCATGTGAAACGCGTCAACATATGTTCCTTTAACATCCTATGGCATGGTGACAATAAACAATACATTCTACAGAAGTTTTCCCTCTATGGTGAGCGGCCAATCTTCTTTTTCTTCAATTATCTTTTTCCCAATTGACAATTTTACTTGAACTGGTTACTTCAATAACGGGTTTTCCTTACATATTTGTCATATATGATGCACATGTTCATCCTTAGATTCAATTTCTTCTGTGTTGCTGTACCTGTGTGCCTGTACATGTCATATCGTACCTCTATAAATGTATTTTTTCTATCATCTGTATTTCCTGAAAATAAGAATGCATAAAAAAAGCAAAGTCATTTGCGATAAAATTTGATCTTATCCTCAAGTTACAACAGTAGACAAACACAATGTGCTTAAAGTGGACCTCCACCTAAAAGGGGGAGGCTCTGCTTGTTTGCCCCTCCCCCTCCACTACCACATTCGGCACCTTTTCGGGGGGAGTGGATACCTGTCAAAATCAGGTATTCGCTCCCACTTCCGTGTAAGATCACCACATCGTTGTGCGGCAAGCTATGAAACTTCTGTCTCCTGCTCCTTCCCCCTCCCGCTGCCTTCTGGGAAACACACAGGTTCCAGAAGGCAGCGTGACTCGTGCACGCGCAGTAGGAAACAGGCTGTGAATCCATAGGGCTTCACTTCCTGTTTCCCTTAGTGAAGGTGCCGGCACCTGCACCGACACTGGTAAACAGCCATTGGCCAGGAGCTTTTAACACCTGATCGGCTGTGAATGTAAACACAGACTGTTTAAGTAGCTCTTCCCTCCTCACACACCGTTTCCAGTTTGAGGTGAGAAGAGCCAGGAGCAGTGAGTTACCGATCTGTGTGTGTACTGTGTGTACTGTGTGTACTGTATTGCCCAAACCCCACACAATAAACAGAACCTGTCACATCTCCCCCCTTTTGCACCTGTCGCCCAACAGTCACCACATCAGAGCTCATCAGCGCCCATAAACTGCACCTGTCACCCATCAGTGCCCATAAAGTGCACCTGTCACATCAGAGACTGCCATCAGTGACTGTCAGCGGTGCACCCGTCACCCATCAGTGATTGTGGCCTGTCACCTTTGACCCATCAGTGACCAACACCAGTCACCCATCAGTGACCATCGCCAGTCACCCATCAGTGTCACTTTCCAGTCACACATCAGTGACCGTGGCCTGTCACCCATCAGTGACTGTGGCCTGTCACCCGTCACTGGCCATCGCCAGTCACCCATCAGTGACCATGGCCTGTCACCCGTCACCCATTAGTTCCCATCGCCAGTCACCTGTCACCCATCAGTAACCATCCCCAGTCACCCATCACCCATCAGTGACCATCACCAGTCTCCCGTCAGTGACCGCTATGAGTCACACCGTCATCACCTATCAGTGAACGTCACCTGCCACCCATCTCACAGCCCAGCAGTGAACATCACCTGCCACCCAACGCACAGCCCATCACTGAAGTCACCTGCCACCCATCGCACAGCCCATCAGTGACCGTCACCTGCCACCCATCGCACAGCCATCAGCAGAATGTCAAAAAAATTATATAGCAGTGAGGAGGCATTCTAGATCCTCTCCATGACTGATGAGAGCAGCGGGGCATTCTCATCAGATTCCAATGCCGATTAGGATTCCGAATCAAATTCAGCATTTAAACCGATTGATAGCAGCGGATCGGCAAATGAATCAGGGGAAGAATGGGTCCCTCCTAAACAGGCATGGCGTTCTGGAAACCAGGCAGCCGCCAGCAACCAGGATCAAATTCCCAGGTCTAGTACTAGTGCTGCTGCCAGCGATAGGCCCCGGGAACAAATGCCCATGTCCAGTACCAGCGCTGCTGTATCACACCCAAGTGCCAGCACAGGAACTTCAAATCCTCCCACTATCAGCACTAGAGTGTTACGTCCCCCAAGAGCTAGGGCAGCTACATACCTCCCAGATGGTCTTGCCAACCCAACATGGCTGCCTTCCGATTGCTGAACAAAGGTTATCGCATATACCTTGAAAACTATTACACCAGCCTGCCCCTTTTTAAACATCTATACCTTGCTAAAACCCTGGCCTGTGGTACATCCAGAAAGAACAGGAAGGGCTCCCCACAATCTCTAGCGAACAAAAAGCTGCGAAGGGGGGAAAAAGCAACTTTAAGAAGCAACAAAGTGCTGGCCTTGAGGTGGAAGGATAGCAGAAATGTGTACATGATGTCCACCATCCATGATAACACTACAGACGAGGTCCCATTGAAAAGCCAACATGTGTCAGAGATTACAATCTCTACGTGGGGGGTGTATTTCAATGACCAAATGCTTCAGCCCTATTTGGCAATAAGGAGGTCCCGTTTCTGGTACAAGAAAGTAGCAATTTATCTCATCCATTTGGCCATTTATAATGCATACATAATCTACACCAAATCCATGAAAAGCCCCACAACCTTCCTAAAATTAATCGAAGAAGTTGTCACGTCCCTCATCTATCAACAAGGACCCCCCCCCAGAAAACCTTCGCTCTGATGCTGTTAGCCAACCTCATGAGAGCCACTTCCCGGACAACATTCCACCATCTGAAGCAGGCCAAAGACGCCAAAAAAGATGTTGCGTATGCAGCAAAAAGAGGATTTCGAAGAGATACCAGCTACCATTGTACTCAGTGTCCCCTCCCAACCCGGCCTTTGCATTGGTGAACGCTTATGACTTCATCACACATCCCTAAAATATTATCCCATATTTTTTAACCATTTCCCCATTTTCCATGCTTCCTCAAATAACCATGCCACTGCCTTCCACGTGAACTGCCCCTGGCCTGTTTTTCGACTATGCCACTGCCTACCGTTTGGACTGGTTCCACGTGAACTGACCCTGGCCTGTTTTATTGACTACGATTCTGCCTACCCCTTGACCTGCTTGCACGTGAACTGACCCTGGCCTGTTTTATAGACTATGCTTTTGCCTACTGTTTGTCCGGATGGAGAAAACAATTTTTTGTGTTTTCTCCGGGTTTCGTAATTTCTGGATTAGGGTCTGGAGTCCAGAGGCTTCAGAGAGATTTGGGTGGGAGAAGCCTCTACCCCTGTGCCCCTGTGTCCAGGTCCTACCGTTTGGACTGGTTCCACGTGAACTGACCCTGGCCTGTTTTATTGACTATGCTTCTGCCTACCCCCTGACCTGCTTGCACGTGAACTGACCCTGGCCTGTTTTATAGACTATGCTTTTGCCTACCGTTTGTCCGGATGGAGAAAACTATTTTTTGTGTTTTCTCCGAGTTTCGTAATTTCTGGATTAGGGTCTGGAGTCCAGAGGCTTCAGAGAGATTTGGGTGGGAGAAGCCTCTACCCCTGTGCCCCTGTGTCCAGGTCTTACCTGACTGAGGCCCTCAGCCTGATGCTGACTTACTGCCATCATGCCTCTGCCTGCCGCATAAACTGACCACACCTCTGCCTTCTACCTGTACTTTGGAAATCTGTAGCAAGAGGCAGTATGTTTATGAAGGGCTGGAGAGCGGTACAATAATGAGTGTCTGCAGGTAACAGTATACCAGAACCAATATTTTGGCTGTGCTAGCTGTCTCTGCCTGGACAATTCCTATGGATAAATGCTTTGGCTATGCTAACAAAATCTTTGTACTGACTATAGACAATATTCCTGCCTGCTGCCTGGATAATTACTATTGCTGTCGCTAAGCATATCCCTGCCTGCTGCCTGGACCAATGCTCTCCTCTGTGGACACTACTAAAACCACAGTTTTTTTTTTACCCTTTCCTCAATAGAATTTATTTTGGATTGTAATTCTTGATATGTACATGCTATGTGTTAGAAATATGAAGGGCCTTCAAAAATGATAGGTTGTCAGGAAATTATATATGTAATTTATGCTCCTAGAACACCTGACAGTGCTACTTGGGTGTTGGGCCTCTGTATGTGGCCAGGCTGCGTAAAAGTCTCACACATGTTTTTTGGGGTGTCAATTTTGCTATGTACATCCGATGTTTTGGAAATATGTTATAAATGGACTACTTTGTGTAAACAAAATGCGTTTTCATTTTTTTTCTCACATTTTCCAAAAGCTTTCGGAAAAAATTACATGTTCAAAAGACTCATTATGCCTCATAGATTATACGTTGGGGTGTTTTCTTTCTAAAATTGGGTCATTTTGTGGGCAATTCCATTGTCCTGGTGCTCCAGGGCCTTCAAAAGTGTCAACGAGTTAGATATGTAATTTAAAAGAAAAAAGAAAAGAAAGCTCTATTTGTGTGAAAAAAGGATGCAAATTTAATTTGGGTACAGTGTTGCATTAATGAGTAATTGTCATTCAAAGTGTAAGAGCACCGAAACCTAAAAATTGGCCTGGGCAGGAAGAGGGTGAAAGTGCCCTGTAAGTGGTTAAAACACAAACAATTTCAATTTGCTTGTGCTCTCAACCAAACTATCAAACCTTCAAATGGCATCATGGCAGTTGCAGATCAAATATTAGCTAAGATGGCAGCTTCTTTGGCTGAAAAGTATAGGAGGGTCTAGTTCTGCTTTAAGCACATTGTGTTTGTCTACTGACTTAGATAAGGATCAGATCACATTTTATGGCAAATTACGGCATACAACCAGTTCATTCCAAGGGATTTGCATACTTTTTCTTGCCACTGTATATAGTTAAACAATGGATATACTTTAGAACAAAAACATACAAACTAAAAAAAAAGTCATAAAAAAAATCAATCTCAGTCTTTCAAAAAGTCCCCTAATATTTTGTTTTGACAGGAATATATGTATTGTTATTTTTTCAGGGGGAACACAGCAACAGTTTTATGAAAAGGAATTACATGGTAATTGTTTTTTTCCCATGTTCTCTGTGTGACAAATTACAGTAGTGACATTTAGCAGTAAAATTCAAGAATGCAAATGCTGAGACATTTATTTCAGCTGTTGAGAGGTTCCTCTAAATTAATTCTGGCAAGAAATTGAAAGCTCTTGTTCCCTAGTTTTCTCCATCTGAAGAAAAACACTGCTTGTGGGAAATGTATTTTATGTCTCCAAAGAAAAAGATTTTCCACCTACAAACCAATCAAATTCTCCCTTTATTTCTACAAAATATCAGAAAATATACATGTACAGTGTGTCTGTGCCTGACATGGCTGCATTCATATTTTGTAAAGTGCGATTAGGTTCCTGTGTGACATCTTAGTCAGGTCTGAGTCTTCAGTAGTTTATTGGAAAGAAACGCACAGCTTTCTTTCACAGTTTTGCACTACTGGTACGCCACTCATGCAGCAATGCATTCACCATCAGCAGAGGATGAACATGTTGACACATGCATGTGCTGATGAAGCATTTACGCTGCTACATTGTGTGCCTAGAGCTGGACAGTCTTGCTGCTCCCTCATTAGTTCTCACATCTGTTGTTTGTGAATTTCTCGATTTTGAACTGATCCTGGCTTATCCTCCTTTGACTCTGCTGTACTCTAGGTTTTTGCTTCAAAACTTTAATATGCCTGCTGGTTAAATACGCTGCTTAGACCTTTCTCCTCCTACCAGATTTGGCTTAGCTTCACACTCATCTACCTTTTGGTGAATTTATCATCACCCATGGGTCAAACTTTGAGTTAGCAGGCAGTAAAATCCATCCCTTCTTCCTCCAGCTTGAGTGAAGACTTAAATCCATAGCCTAGGGTGACCCATGTTTACCATCAATGGTCTTCAAAGCCTTCTCAGGTCATGCAGCGTGACCACCCTGTTTGTACTTAGCTTTTCAAACACCAGTAATCACCAGTTTTCTTTTTTCTGACACATACAATCCCATATTCTGTAGATGATAGTAAAGTGGTTTGTGTGGGTGATCAGTTACAGAAGACATCTGTCTCATAAAACAGTTGTAATATTCAGGTTTTACTTCCTTGCTGCTCCATATTTTCTTTATTATGTTTCATGAACAGTTTTTTAAATTACCCCTCTTGCAGTGCATTTTACAGTGGTGTGAAAAAGTGTTTGCCCCTTCCTCATTTCCTGTTCCTTTGCATGTTTGTCACACTTAAGTGTTTCGGAACATCAAACCAATTTAAACAATAGTCAAGGACAACACAAGTAAACACAAAATGCAATTTGTAAATGAAGGTGTTTATTATTAAAGGTGAAAAAAAATCCAAACCATCATGGCCCTGTGTGAAAAAGTGATTGCCCCCCTTGTTAAAACATACTATAACTGTGGTTGTCCACACCTGAGTTCAATTTCTCTAGCCACACCCAGGCCTGATTATTGCCACACCTGTTCACAATCAAGGCATCACTTAAATAGGAGCTGCTTGACACAGTAAGGTCCACCAGAAGATCCTTAAAAGCTACACATCATGCCGAGACCCAAAGAAATTCAGGAACAATTGAGAAAGAAAGTAATTGAGATCTATCAGTCTGGAAAGGGTTATAAAGCCATTTCCAAAGCTTTGGGAATCCAGCGAACCACAGTGAGAGCCATTATCCACAAATGGCGAAGACATGGAACAGTGGTGAACCTTCCCAGGAGTGGCCGGCCGCCCAAAATTACCCCAAGAGCGCAGCGACGACTCATCCAAGAGGTCACAAAAGACCCCACAACAACGTCCAAGGAACTGCAGGCCTCACTTGCCTCAGTTAAGGTCAGCGTTCATGCCTCCACCATCAGGAAAAGACTGGGCAAAAATGGCCTGCATGGCAGAGTTCCAAGGAGAAAACCACTGCTGAGCAAAAAGAACATCAAAGCTCGTCTCAATTTCTCCACAACACATCTTGATGATCCCCAAGACTTTTGGGACAACATTCTGTGGACCGATGAGACAAAAGTGGAACTCTTTGGAAGGTGTGTGTCCAAGTATATCTGGCGTAGAAGGAACACTGCATTTCAGAAAAAGAACATTATACCAACAGTAAAATATGGTGGTGGTAGTGTGATGGTCTGGGGCTGTTTTGCTGCTTCAGGACCTGGAAGACTTGCCGTGATAAAAGGAACTATGAATTCTGCTGTCTACCAAGAGATCCTGAAGGAGAATGTCCGACCATCTGTTCGGGTACTCAAGCTGAAACGAACTTGGGTTCTGCAGCAGGACAATGATCCTAAACACACCAGCAAGTCCACCACCGAATGGCTGAAGAAAAACAAAATGAAGACTTTGGAGTGGCCTAGCCAAAGTCCTGACCTGAATCCTATTGAGATGTTGTGGTATGACCTTAAAAAGGCCGTTCATGCTCGAAAACCCTCTAATGTAACTGAATTAGGACAATTCTGCAAAGATGAGTGGGCCAAAATTCCTCCAGGACGCTGTAAAAGCCTCATTGCACGTTATCGCAAACGCTTGGTTGCAGTTGTTGCTGCTAAGGGTGGCCCAACCAGTTATTAGGTTTAGGGGGCAATCACTTTTTCACACAGGGCCATGATGGTTTGGATTTTTTTTCACCTTTAATAATAAACACCTTCATTTACAAATTGCATTTTGTGTTTACTTGTGTTCTCCTTGACTATTGTTTAAATTGGTTTGATGTTCCGAAACACTTAAGTGTGACAAACATGCAAAGGAACAGGAAATGAGGAAGGGGGCAAACACTTTTTCACACCACTGTATATGAAAGTGATCAGCCAATTGGGAACATTGGACCCGATGTGACCTTGAATTACATGAAACATCCACAATACTCCTGGTATCCAGAAACAACGTGGTCTTTGTTTTAAGTCTGAGCTCTTAAAGTGGAGGGCCACCCTGAAAAAAAAAAACTTGATAAAAAGGTTAATAAAAATTTAAAATGAAAAAAAAACTTACCATAAATGGCTGTTGCTAGGCAGATCGTCCTAATCTGCCTCTTCCTGTTCCGCGGAGCTGTTCTGTCTTCTGCTCCTAGCGCCGTCTTCTAGTAAATGGGTCGCGGTGTGTTATGGGAACTGTGTGTCCCACAACACATCGCGTTCCCCATTCACAAAGCGCCGCGCGACAACTTGCGCATGGGCAGTAGGCCGCGCGACGACTCGCGCATGCGCAGTAGGTCGCGCGACGACTCGCGCATGTGCAGTAGGAAACGGGCAGTGATCGCTGCCCATTTCCTTACTGAGGATGGCGGCGCTGGGACCAGAGCGCCGAGGGACATCTCAGCCTCCACGACCAACATCGCGGGCGCCCTGGGAGGGTAAGTGTACTTATTAAAAGTCAGCAGCTACTTTTTTTTTAGCTGCTGACTTTAAAAAAAAAAAATTTTCAGCTGAAACACCGCTTTAAAGGATAAATTCACCTTCGGGAACATGTTACATGTTCCACCTGTTGTTAGGGTGGAGCATACTGTATAATATGTTCCCTCTCCTGCAGCCCCCAGTCCCCCCCCTCCCTGTCACAGTGGGCTAGGGATCCTCTGCCCACACCCACTGTCACAATTTGAAAAGAGCGTGGCTGTGCCAGGCTCCGGCCACATGGCCATGTCATTCATTCACAGAGTTCCGTGAATTAGGCTACAAGTACCAACAGCCTTTGCGGCTGATGGCATGCAGTTCTCAATAAACTACGGAGGAGCTGGTGAGCATCCTCGTATATCATTTAATCTTCCTGGACTGCAGTAACTGCCTGCCCATATCAGAAGTACGGGCAAACAGCTACACTGGCAGTCTGCAGGAGCCTGATATTGCACCCATGATCTGCTGATGAAGGGGTATTGTGAGGCTGTGAAATGTTGCTTCTGCTGTAATAATGCGATCGCTGAATAAAGCTTTGGACCCATTCTGGAGATCCATGGTGTACTTTTTTGACGTTCTCTTGCTTTGACAGTCTTCGGCTCCAGCTGATGGTCGCTGCAGCACCTGCTTACACATGCAGCCATTTCTTCAGAAACGTGTGCATTGGGAATTGTGCATTGAAATCTGCTGCCTCAGTACACCTCCCAAGAGCTATCAAACCTGATGCAAACAGTGGTCTGGCTCCGGGAGGAGTTCTACAAATACCAAGATGAAGCATCTGGAGAGTGGGCATCCCTAGGCAGGTTGTATTTGCATGCAGACCACCCTAGGCAATGCTTGCATGTGATCCTGAGCCTCCCTGATTGAAAGAACTGAAATAAGCTAAATGGTAGGGGCATGCCAGGGAAAGCTCTGCTGGAGAGGAAAGGGGTAAATGATAGTTGACATCCTCCAGCCAGGAAATGTGACAAGTACTATCTGATTTGCTGCAGGTTCTAATGCACACCGTAGGAAGCTCACAGCATGCAGTTAATCACACTAATGCTTCTGTTTTTTTATCCAATCAGTGTGCAATTCAATCAAAACTATCAAATCTGAAAACAATTGAACAGCCACAACTTCTATTCTGATTTATTTTTTAAACTCTATTTAGATCGGATTCAATCAAACTGAGTCAATCAGCCAAACCAGAAATGTATCAATTTTTTTTTATTAATTGGGAGTACTGAAATTCTTTTTTTAAGAATCCAATTGTATTTTGAATGATCACATTATGGGATTACATGAGCCGAGAAAATTAAGTTTAATGCTTCTGAGCATGCGTCAAATTGTTTACGAGCATGCGTAGGAATTTTGCGCGTCGGAATTGGTACAGATGATCGGAATTTCCGATCTAAACTTTTTCCGACCGAAAAATTAAGAAACCGGCTCTCAATCTTTTGCTGGCTGGAATTCCGCCCACAAAAGTCCGATGGAGCATACACACGGTTGCATTTTCCGACCAAAAGCTCTCATCTGACTTTTGCTGGTGGAATTTCCGATCGTGTGTACGGGGCATTAGGCTGAAGTCAGTGCAAGAGTTCAGCTGTAATGTGTGGATTTCATTGACAGGTCCATTCTAATCTGTCTAATTCCAGTTTAGAAAACAAAACCTCTACATTTATTGCTTTTACTTTTTCCATCCATTTTACCGCACGAAGATTGTCCTCATCTGCAGGTGATTGTACAGCACGGTTCCACGCAGAGGTTAACAAAACATCTTCCACTATACGAAAGGATTTTTCTGCTCCTTCTGTTCCAAGTCATTAGGAGTTCATGGCACTGAATTATTTATTTGTAAAACAACATGCCACATTCGAGGAGACTGCAAGGAGCGCTGGAAATTGCCTGACACACTAGGAAATGATAAAAGCAAATGAAAATGGAGTGAGAAACAAAAGGATATTGAGTGAAAAAAAGAAGAAGCTTTAAAAAGAATGTTATTTGCTCTTACTTGTCATCTGAGACTCTCACCCTGCGGTCTCCATTCATGTGCTCTCAAAAAATAGAACTTGTGGGATGCCTGAAATAAAAAAAAAAAAAAAACAGTAATTAAAAAATAAAAGTGCTCTGAAATTCAATCATAACTCCATTTCAGTTTAGAAAAAAAAATGTCTGATGGATAAATCTAATTATTGCCAGAGCGATTACATAGATGGCTCCATAGCGTCTTGTTTCAGAAAATGGCTTTGATAAATGCAATGTGTCTGATTTTATATTATTGCCGTATCTTAGCAGGGTGAGGCCTGAAGGCGCCTTGGAGCACTTTGCCCTAATTTAACACAAGTGCCTGTATGAGGAGGGTGACTGGCGGGTGGCGTAGCGTAACGTCACTTAACTGTAAATCAGAATAGTTTAATTGTGTTATTTTATCAGAGAAGAAAAACTATAGACAGGTCTAATGCTGCTGTCGGTGACAGTTAATGCAAGGGCTTGTTAGAGACAAAGGTGTTTGAACAGCTTCTATCATTACAACTGATTAAAAAAAAAATAATCTTATCAGACAGCTAATGAACAGCCTCGTGTGCTGTGAGAAAAACATAATAAAAGTGAACTGGCTAAGGAACAGTTTGCTTCCCTCTTATGCCGCGTACACACGATCGGACTATCCAGCGGACTTGGTCCGGCGGACCAGAGTCCGCTGGACAATCCACCCGTGTGTGGGCTCCAGGGGACTTTTTCTTCCCAAAAGTCCGGCGGACCTAGAAAGAAGTCTTGACTCAAAATGACAATCCGACCATCTGTGTGCTAGTCTGCATGACTTTTGAAATGAATGGACTTGCCCACACACGGAGTAAAGTCCGTTCATTTTGAATGTGACTCCAGGTAGACGGGACTAGCAAAGAAAGCCAAGGTCGCCGCCTCGATCGGCGAGATTGACACCTTGCTAGCCCCATCACCTGGTATGGATTTAAAGAGGAACCCCTACGCCGAAAAAACGTCGTAGGGTCCCCCCCAAAGTCCATAGCAGACCCTTATCCTAGCACGCAGCCCAGCCGGTCGGCAAAGGGGGAGGGGATGAGCGAGCCCCCCCCTCCTGAGCCATACCAGGCCGCTTGCCCTCAACATGGGGGAGTGCTTTGGGGAAGGGGCCCCCCACCCCAAAGCACCTTGTCCCCAAGTTGATGAGGACAAGGGCCTCTTCCCGACAACCCTGGCCGTTGGTTGTCGGGGTCTGCGTGCAGGGGGCTTATCGGAATCCGGGAGCCCCCTTTAATAAGGGGGCCCCCAGATCCCGGCCCTCCACCCTATGTGAATGAGTATGGGGTACATGGTACCCCTACCCATTTACCTAAGGGAAAAAGTGTTAAAAAAAAAATCACAACACAGGTTTTTAAAGTACTTTATTAGACAGCTCCGGGGGTCTTCTTCCGAATTCGGGGGTCTTCTTCCGACTTCGGGGGTCTTGTCCCGCTCTTTGTTTGTTCTGCCGGGCCTCCGCTATCTTCTTGCAGCTCTTTTACTAGCGTTGGCCCGGTCTTCTGGTTCGTCGCTGTTGTCGCGGCCGCCGCCTTCTGCTTCTTCTTCTTCTTCTCCCGATGTTGACACGATGCTGTCTCCGCTTGTAATGGCCGGGACGCGTTGCGCGGCCACTTATATAGGGACAAGGGGCAGGGTCACTGGCTGATGTCACCCTTATGATGTCACAGTCCCGGGGGATGCTGGGACTGTGACTTGCTGGGACTTGCCCAGGGAAGCCAACCTGCGATGGCTGGTCGGGAAGGGGTTAAAGACCATTTTTCTTTTTTAGTAATGTTGTGTAGCCAATCCTAACAGGGGTTCTAACCCCTCATTAGTGTGCATCCAGGTCCACAACTAAAAAAAAACATTTTGGCTTGAGATACACTTTAATGCCGCGTACACACATCGGACTATCCGGCTGACTTAGTCCGGCGGACTTAGTCCCGCAGACAATTCGCCGGACTTTCCAGCGGAGGTCCACCGGACTTTCCGAATGAGCGGACTTGCCCACACATGCCCACACACGACCGGACTTTTCCAGCGGACTAGGTCCGGAATTTTGGTGGAGTTCTGGTTCGTCGATGTTGTCGCCGCCGCCTTCTGCTTCTTCTTCTTCCTTCTTCTCCCGATGTTGACACGACGCTGTCTCCGCTTGTAATGGCCGGGACGCGTTACACGGCCACTTATATAGGGACAAGGGGAGGGGTCACCGGCTGATGTCACATGGTGACCCCCCCTTATGATGTCACAGTCCCACCATCCGCCGTTTTTTTTTTTTAACACTTTTTCCCTTAGGTGAATGGGTAGGGGTACCATGTACCCCATACTCATTCGTATAGGGTGGGGGGGGGCAGGATCTGGGGGCTCCTTATTAAAGGGGGCTCCCGGATTCCGATAAGTTGTGGACCTGGATGTACACTAATGAGGGGTTAGAACCCCTGTTAGGATTGGCTACACAACATTACCAAAAAAGAAAAATGGTCTTTAACCCCTTCCCGACCAGCCACCGCAGGTTGACTTCCCTGGGCAAAGCGACATAGCTGTACGTTGGTTTTGCCTTTTGACCACTAGGGGCGCGTGCACGCAGCCGGCACCGATGTGCGTGCCCGGCGGTCACGACGACTGCCGAGCACCCATGATCGCTCCACACAGAGACAGAACGGAGATCTGTCAATGTAAACAGACAAATCTCTGTGCTATCAGGGGTGAGGAGAGCGATCTGTTGTTCATACTAAGTATGAACAATGATTGCTCTCCTAACCCAGTCAGTCCCCTCCCCCCCCAATTAGAATCACTCCTTAGGGAACCCCTAAGTTGAGTAATTGTTTAGTTTACTTAATGTGTACAAATTGTACATGCTTATATGTGTAGGCATATATTTTGTAAGCTATAAGTTGTGTTGTATTGTTCATCCTACAGTTTGTATGTGCAGATTTTTCCCTGTTTAGTAAAGCATTGATACACTTTAGAAGTCTAAGCTTCCTTGGTTTTACCACAACAACTTAAGAGAGATGAAAAAGCATTACAGAACCGAGGCTTAAGGAAGTTGTAAAGGTAGAAGATTTTTCATCTTAATGCATTCTATGCATTAAGATATAAAGCCTTCTGTGTGTAGAAGCCACCCAAGCACCCCCTAATATCTGAGCCCTATCTATGTCCATTGATGTCCCAGAGTCTCTCAGCCGTCTGAGACTCTCCCTCCTGATTGGCTGAGACACAGCAGCGGCACCATTGGCTCCTGTGGCTGTCAATCAAAGTCAGTTAGCCAATCAGGAGAAAGAGGGGGAGGGGCCTAATGACAGCTTTGTGTCTGAATGGACTGCAGCTTGGCTCGGGTGCCCCCATAGCAAGCTGCTTGCTGTGGGGGCCCTCGACAGGAGGGAGAGGCCAAGATAGCCGAAGAGGAACCCAAGCAGAGGAGAATCTGCGCTGCTCTGTGCAAATCCACTGCACAGAGGACGTAAGTATAACATGTTTGTTATTTAACCACTTCAATACCAGGCACTTTTATTTTTATTTTTTTTTAATTATTTATTTATATAAGGAAATGGGTCCACATGGAACAGTAGGTTACATACTTTCCACATAACATACAAAGTAAATGACAAAACTGGTGATACAACATCAAGGCACTGCTAACAGTATCATCAAGAACAATAAACACCATGTTGTGGAGTTGTAAAATATTGCCGTCTCATGGGCTCACTTACTAGTTTTCTATTATTTATCTAAGTACCTACATTTATACAGCCCCCAATGTGGGGGGGGGGGGTGGAGTTATAGAGTAGGAAGAAGAGATGGGGAAAGAGAAGAAAGGGGGAGTATCGAGTAGGGGGGGGGATTGAGGGAGAGGGGTGGGGGGAGGCGGTAGGGGGGGGAGGGAGGGGGAACGGTGTGTGTCCCCTGATCATGGAGTGTCGGTAGATCTGATCAGAATTGTAGTTGCGAGGCTTGTGTCCACATGACTCAACATAGTACTGCCGCTGCACGCGATATTATGTGTCTGTGTCAGATCCTCTCAGGGCCTGACCCTCAACTGAGTATATAAACATATTCCATCCCTGCCAGGTTTTAGTGAATGTCTCCTCTCTGTTTTGCGCTGTGAGGATAAGGTCTTCCATTTTTCTGATGTCCTCCACCTTTTGGAGCCAGAGATCAATGGTCGGCGGGAGGGCCGATTTCCATTGGAGTGGTATGCAGGCCTTAGCTGCGTCAAGTAGGTGTTGTATCACTGACTTCTTGTATTTTCTATCAGGGATATTGGAGGCATCTAAGAGAAAGAATGCTGGGTCATCTGTGATGGACCGATCAGTGAATTGTTGTATCGTCTCGCGCACTACTTTCCAGAAGTGTGTTAGTTTAGGGCATGACCAAAAAATATGTAGCAGGGTCCCTTTGTCTGTGTGACAGTGCCAGCATAGGTCTGATGTTGTCGGGTAAAACTTGTGGAGAAGTGATGGGGTCCTGTACCATCGTGAGAGAATTTTGTAATTTGTTTCCTGGATCTTGGCACAGATAGAGGATTTGTGTGTGAATCTAAGAATACGTTGCCTCTTGGTGGTATTGAATTGACAATCTAACTCTTTTTACCATTTAAGTAGTCCCGTGGGTATAAAGTCTGCTGAGGGAATATTTAAAAGGTTATAGGTCAGTGAGAGTGTGTGTGGTAGGGCACGCGTGTCAGTACAGAGCTCCTCTAGGGCTGTAAGCGTCTGGTCGTCTTCTGTGGGGAGCAGGATCGTACTGAGGAAATGGGTTAGTTGGAGTGTCCTCGGGAAGTCTAGGCGAAGCGGGCCCGTAGGATCCAGGAAATCCGCCATCGTTTTCCAGCGCCCACCTAAACTGTAGTGGAAAGTTTTTTGTAGGCACGCCTCACCCAGACCCTGGAGGCTCCCGCCAGAAAGACCCGGTGTAAATAAGGGGTTGCCTATTATAGGGTAGAGGGCTGAATTTGGGGAGGAGAGGGATGTCTGCGAAATTAGCCGGGCGCAGATCCACGCTGAGTTACCAATCTGGTGAAGTTTGATCTCTGTTGGTAGTGCTGAGTAGCACCATGGTGCTCCCCGGAGAGGGATCGCACTTTTGGATTGTTCCAACTTGACCCATAGCTTGGTTCCCTGATGGCGGCACCAATCTATGAGTCTCCTCAGGTGTACAGCCTGATAATAGGCTTGGATATTTGGTAGGGCTAGACCGGCTAGACCGCCGTGCGTTTTGGGGAGAACAAGCAGTTTGTTAGTGAGTCTAGGTCTTTTTTTGCCCAGACGAATTCTGTGAATGTCGATTGTACCCTTTTGAAAAAAGCGGTTGGTATGTGTATAGGTAGGGCCTGCATCAGGTAGAGGATTTTTGTGAGTATAGTCATCTTTAGGATGTTGCAATGGCCTATCCAGGAATGCATACCAGATTGCCATTGGTTTAGGAATGTTTTTATTTTCAATAGTAGCGGCGGGAAGTTAAGTTCGTACAGTTTCGAGAGCGTGTGGGGGATGTATGTGCCTAGATATTTCAGGGCCTTGTTTGTCCACTTCAAGTTAAAGCTGGCGTGGAGGTGTGTGAGCTGCGTTGTCGGTATTCCAACTCCCATTGCCTCTGACTTAGCAAAATTAATCTTCAAATTTGAGAGCGCCCTGTATGTTGTAAATTCCTGCATTAAATTTGGGAGGGATATTGTCGGGTTCGAGATTGAGAACAACGGGTCGTCAGCGTAAGCTGACACTTTATACTGAGTGTGGTTAATCGGTATTCCCGTTATGTTCGGATTTAATCTGATGTGGCATAGGAATGGTTCGAGGGACAGCGCAAAGAGGAGGGGTGAGAGTGGGCATCCCTGTCGCGTCCTGTTTGTGATCAGAAAGGGGTCGGAAGTTACTCCATTAGCCCTCACCCTGGCCGACGGTGTTGTGTATATTGCAGAGATCCATTGCAACATGTTACTACCCAGCCCTATATGGTGTAGTGTGGCAGACATGAAGGCCCAGTTTACCCGGTCAAAGGCTTTCTTAGCATCAGTGCTGAGAAAGAAACTTGGCATGTTTTCTAAGGTGGCAGTGTAAAGCAGGTTCAGGACCTTGGTGGTGTTGTCCCTTGCCTCCCTGGTTGGGACAAAGCCTACCTGGTCTAGGTGTATCAAATCTGGGATGTATGACTGCAACCTCGAGGCTATGATTTTAGTGAACAGCTTTAGATCTGTATTCAGTAGGGAAATTGGTCGGTAGCTCCCGCAAGAAGATGGGTCTTTACCTTCCTTGGGTATCACTGCTATTTGGGCCTGTAACGTGGTGTCATGGAATTTGCTCCCTTTGGTAAGGTCATTAAAAAGTTTGAGTAGGTGATTTCCTAGGGACGGGAGTAGAGTCTTGTAGTACTGAATTGTTAGGCCGTCTGGTCCCGGGGCATTCCCTCGCTTGGTGTTTCCTATTGCCAGTTGTATTTCGGACAATGTTATGGGTTCCTCTAAAATGTCCAGTATTTCCGTCGGCAAGGTGGGCATGTTGGAAGAAGCTATGTAGTCAGCTATACGTTCTGGGGAGGGTTGGGCTATGTTTAGATTGTATAGAGTCTCGTAAAAGGACTTGAATGCTTGGGTAATTTGTTGGGGCAGTGTCACTCGTCTCCCCGAGGGATAAAAGACGTGGGGTATGTAAGATGCCGCCTTTTGAGCTAATCAAAGATTGTGCAAGTAATCTACCACACTTGTTACCTGATTCATATATTTTTATACGGGAAATCTGTAGCGTTGCCTTAGCTTTAAAGTGGAGAAGGTCGGTTATCTGAGTGCGTATTGTGTCCAGCTCACTACCTAGTGAAGTAGTCGGTGTCTGTTTGTGTTTCGCTTCTAAAGTTTGAAGTTTGCCGAATAACACAGATAGTTAATTTTAATAGTCTTTAAATTTAAATAGTCTTTTAAGTCGTGCGCCATGCTTTATCAGTACCCCTCGGATCACCGCCTTGTGTGCCTCCCAAATTATAAATGGTGACAGCAACAGAAGGTACTTTATTGAGTTAAGACTATATACCTGAATAGAATTCTTTTTTTTAAACCAGAGTTTAGTGCCACTTTTAACCTGCAAAAACACCTTTAAACATAAAATAAATCATTTTTTTTTCCTTTATGTATTTTTTCTAAAAAATGTTTATAAATAGTTGTATAAAACACGCTTGACTTGTCAGAAGTCTCCATGATTGATATGTGCTTTGTAATAGTTGCTATAGATTTGATAGTTGCGTACCCTTATTCTTTAACAATGTAAGAAAATTAACATAATACACACTGAAATCTTTTATCATACCATCAAAAAAACCCTCACACATTCTGTGGATAGAATTATTATTTGTGAATTGTGCTCAGTTGAACACAATTGAATTCCTGAAACCCCTTTATTCCTACAAGCTCAAAAGGTGGAATTAAATTACTCTAAGAAAACTGCAAAGCAGCCAATTCAGCTCTTTTCCCGAACTGTTTCTGGCTCAAAGCTTCAGTTCCGCTGCACTCCTAAAATCATTATTCCAATTTCAGAAAATGGCGGATAAGATCTAAGGGATCTCAGTGGCTGCTGGGGACGAGAATTGGAATGTTTGCTTCCAAAAATCAGTTTTTCTTGACCCACTGGCATTTACTGATCACTGGTACATGAGTTTACATGTTACATATGCTGACTGTGAGCCTTCAGGTTATGTTTTACTTATTGTACGTAGCTTAACAATGTTATACAGTAGTACAACTAAAATATGGGCCATTATGTGAATACTGAGCTCAATAATAATTGTTTGTGCTCTGTTCAAGTTCAGAGACCTGAGCAATGTGTTGTAGGAGAGATAATATTGTTAGGTCTAAACAGAGGAATCTGTGCCCCAGTGAAATTACTGACTAACTGTTGGCATTGATGAAACATTAACTGACCCTGTTGAATTGAGATAAATAGTAAAAGTGGCCAAAATCTTAGCATAAAATCAAGACTTTATTGCTTGAACATCCATTTATGATGCATGAACAGCGATATCAGATGACCTCGTTCCATGAACGTTGCAGTAAAAATTTGACTTAAATCTGCATTTCCAAAAACTATTTGGGTTTTTAAAGCAAAACTCTAAGCTAAAATTAAAAACTGTTATTTGAAAGGTTGCCATTATATTGATATATTGTATATTCACAGTATGCTCCTTTTATTTTAGTTTTTTTGTTTTTACCGCTATATTACATAATGATCCTGCTGTTTCCCTTCCTATTGCCTTATTTTAGGTGCCATGCTAACAATGCTATACTGCTGCTATTTAAATAGCTGATCCCTATAGATGTCAGTACCTGGAAGCTGTGTCTCTTAACTATGCATTGAAAAAGCCTAGCACAGAAGATGCTTCCTCCCATGTTCATGGGTAGGGATGGGCCACGTTCGCACCGGGCGTTCGCTCGCTCGGCGAGCCCAGAACTATTTGGGCCGTTCGCATCACATTCGTGTGATGCGAGCGGCCCCGCAATGCATTGCGGCCGGCGCGGCCGGCGCAGTGCATTGCTGGCTGATGATTGGCCAAGCATGCACTGTGACCCCGCATGCTTGGCCAATCACAGCACCGGAAACTCGGAGAGCAATAATTGGCTACAGGCAGGACGCCTGTAGCCAATTAAAGCTCAGGGGCTTTAGTACACGCCCCACCATTTAAAAGGCCGCCACGCCGTCGGCGCCGGTCACATGAGTTCTGGCTTTAGGAGAGATCAGGCTGATTCTGTGTCTTTGCTTGATTCATTGCTACAGAAAGATTTGCTCTTCTTTGCTAAACCATTGGCTATTTATTTGCTAAACCATTGCTACCTGTCATTGATCGTCCATTGCTGCTGGTTAGTGTGTTATTAGCTGCTGCTGGGGATTAGTCTGGTGCGTGGTTTACTGTTAGTACAGTATTTCAGTAGTACCAACCGCAGTGCTGTTAGCACAGCATTGCACCCCAAAAGCACCCATAGGACTTCTAGTGTGTTAGTGGCAGCAAACAGAGCTCCTATATTTTCTTCCCAGAAGCACCCATAGGACTTCTAGTGTGTTAGTGGCATCACACAGAGTTCCCATATTTTCTTCCCAGAAGCACCCATAGGACTTCTAGTGTGTTAGTGGCATCACACAGAGCTCCCATATTTTCTTCCCAGAAGCACCCATAGGACTTCTAGTGAGTTAGTGGCATCACACAGAGCTCCCATATTTTCTTCCCAGAAGCACCCATAGGACTTCTAGTGTGTTAGTGGCATCACACAGAGCTCCCATATTTTCTTCCCAGAAGCACCCATAGGACTTCAAGTGTGTTAGTGGCATCACACAGAGCTCCCATATTTTCTTCCCAGAAGCACCCATAGGACTTCTAGTGTGTTAGTGGCATCACACAGAGCTCCCATATTTTCTTCCCAGAAGCACCCATAGGACTTCTAGTGTGTTAGTGGCATCACACAGAGCTCCCATATTTTCTTCCCAGAAGCACCCATAGGACTTCTAGTGTGTTAGTGGCATCACACAGAGCTCCCATATTTTCTTCCCAGAAGCACCCATAGGACTTCTAGTGTGTTAGTGGCATCACACAGAGCTCCCATATTTTCTTCCCAGAAGCACCCATAGGACTTCTAGTGTGTTAGTGGCATCACACAGAGCTCCCATATTTTCTTCCCAGAAGCACCCATAGGACTTCTAGTGTGTTAGTGGCATCACACAGACCTCCCATATTTTCTTCCCAGAAGCACCCATAGGACTTCTAGTGTGTTAGTGGCATCACACAGACCTCCCAGAGCTTCTTTTTTTCCTTTACAAATGTCATTTTGTGCAAGGACAATTCTAAACACGGGAAACACATGCCACTTCACAGGCATACTTTAGACACCCCCCAGGTACCATATTTAAAGGAAAATTTCACTTTTTTTTTTCACTTTATGCATCATTAAAATGACTGCTCCCGAAAAAACTTTAGTTTTTAAAAGTTCTTTTTGCATTGATATATGTCCCCTGGGGCAGGACCCGGGTCCCCAAACCTGTTTTATGACATTAACATGCATATTGGCCATTGTAATTAGCAATTTTGATTTCGAACGTTCACGTCCATTATAACGAATAGGGTTCGAAAATTTGCGCAAACTTTCGGTCGTTTCGAAGGTTCTGGTGCGAACCGAACCCGGGGGTGTTCGCTCATCCCTATTCATGGGCTGTAAGTGTTTGTACCCAGATGCTGCAGTGACTAACCATACATGCTGGGCATGACTATTGTATTAAATATGGCTTGTTACCTGCTATGCCAATAACCCCACCCTTCCATCTAATGACCACACCATGCAGAATTGGAGTAAATTGGCCATAGCAGTAATTTTTATTAACCAAAATATAAATATCCAATAATTACCATGGCATAACATATCAAAACATAACATCCAGTTTATTAAAGACACCACATGTCAATACCAACAGCATTCAAATGAACGCAGTCCCTGCATAAATAACGTCAAGGTTCCAATTCCGACTCGTGATGGTGTACAGCCAAACCCCCATTGTGCATCAGAAATCGTGCCACCTCCCGATTTACTTTTCCCCTTGCCTTGTTAAAACCCATAACTGACCTAGCGCACCTCCACTGTGTACGGGCCACCATATATGACCATACTATCAACAAGTCCGGGTAAGCTAAGTGAAGCCGAAGAAGGTCATATTTAACATCCTCATGGCCTGTAGCCCTAAATCGTTCCCCCCCCAGCATGTACCACTAACACGTCGTGGGTTCTATCAAGCCGAGCATAACGCTCAAACTCAGGAACCACTCTACTCCACAATAGACCGGGCATCCTGATCCAACGAACCACCGCCTCCTCCCTAGAAATACCCAATTGATGCCCGTCAGGCCGTACATAAGCTCTTCTTGCTCCCCAGTGGACGTATTAGTGGCCGAATATCCAAATCAAGCAGGAGCCCTTCTTTGTAAAGAAAAAAACAACAAAAACACCACACACATAGAAGTGAGAACATAAACATAAATCATAACAAATGTGGACGAACATATAGGCGATAACGCCGAGATTACCACCTGCTAATACGCTGTAAGGCCCCCTCACTTAACCCCTGCGCTGCCTTCGTTGCGGCCCCAATTTGAATGAGATGCAAAGTCGGACGGACAAAAACCCAAGACAACCAAACGCCTCCTGAACACTGCCGTGAACTCATACCGAGACAAAGCCGAAACCATCCGCATGCAATAAAAAGGGGCCGACGCGGGCGTAACTCCAAAAAACATGAAACAACCTGCACTGGACAAGCCCCCGCAAGACCCTGCAATGTCGAACAACTCCACTTGCACACCCCGCCTGGCTTGATCCGTCTTGGATCTCTGTATCCAAAAAAACACAGAATTGTCACTACATTGCACGTCAGCCGACTGCAAACCGCCCAACCACCATCTAGAAGAACAGACCAATTTCCCAATGCACAGCGCCCCAATGCTAAGGAAAAGGCCATCTGAAACAAAAGGGCCTCATAGGCCGACAAACACACATCAGGAAGCACCCGAAACAATGAACCTAATAACTCAAAAGACACTGGATGGCGACCATCCACCGGCCAACTACCCCTGCGGTGGCCCTTCACCGCTTGCCAAACCAAAAAATCCTTCGTACAATCCCTACAACCTGAACAAAAATGCCAACCGCGCCAACTTACTATTCAACACCGACATGCCCTCCTCCACATTCCGACCTATGAAATACAACACCATGAACCCGTCATCACCCGCAACAACCGCACCACCCAAACCACCCGGGAGACTCTGGGAGACACCTCCGGGCTGAGGCGCTCTGGAGGCCTAGACCTCCGAGCACAAGGCAAAACAGGGGGTGCAGGTATGGCACCCCCCTGCCCGGCTCCCACCAGGAGACCACCGACCTGGGAATGCAGCCAGCCCGTAGCTGGGAGATCAGTGACTCCAAATCCTCCATAATTGATAGGAAAAGTGCCGGGGAGCCCTAACGTGTGGGAAGTTGTTCCACACTCTTCTTCCTTCCGACTGGAGACCACCCCCTTGTTCCATCCCCTAATCACTTCCCCCCCAAAGCTACACCCAGCCCCCATGCAACTTTAAACAGCCCTGAGTAATGCCCCTGAAATGCCCCTTACTATTAACTCCCTGTGCCCCAAGCCCCTTTAACCCCTGTCATGCTGGCCCTCCGTTTTATTGCCTTGGGGTTCTACACCGGGCCTCTCTTTAAGAATGCTTCCTCCAGTGCACAAGTGCTGTCATTGTTACACAGATCTCGGGTGCAGAGCAGTGGACACTTCCTCCAATATGCAGGTGCTTTCATAGTTACAAAGAGCTCCAATATGGCTCTGTCTAAACGGCACATGCAACTCTTCCCCTACTCACTCCCTTAGATCACAAGAGAAGGGATCGAGACAATGGGCTAGTGGTCACAAATATCACATGCGAGGAGCTTATATAGGGAGGAAGTCATTCCTTGCCTCTGTTTTGCCCAACTGTAATCAGCCTCTCCCCCAACCAGGACACTACCAGCATGGAGTTTGCATAGCATCCATGTGCTTGCATGGGTTTCCTTCCACACACCAAAGACATGCTGGCAGGTTAATTGGCTCCTGTCCAAATTGTCCGTCGTATGTGTATGAATGAACGATAGGGACCCTAGGATTGTAAGCTCCTTGAGGGTTGAGACTCATGTGAATGTACAGTTTGTAATACTGCGTAAATTCTCAGCACTAGATAAATATCTCTAATAATAATATTAAAATGTAAGAGCAAATTTGTAAGATCAAACATCCCCTGTTCTTTTTGTTTAGGACCAACAAAAACTGATGTGTATGTCAGTGATATGAAACACCTAGCTTTATGCATCCCATTGGATATTTTCCTGTACTTCCAAAACAACACCCATCGGAGTCTCACTTTTGTTGCAGGGGAGTCCTTTTGCATTTTCCATTATATAGAGCACATGCTGTACCTGTATAATAGGTATAATAGTCAGTGGAGTGTCAGACCGAAGCAGCTGGAAAATGCTGTGGAGACCCCAAAAAACGCTAGTGGCCCGTCAGTCATTCAACTTGCCGTTCTTTGCCAGAAACAGAAATATTGGTTCGGGCTGAAGTAGACCTGTGAACTTGTGTGCCAGCAGGCTCTGTATTCTTCCTTCCTGTAAATACATTTTTGTACTCTTCCCTCCTGTAAATACATTTTTGTTGTAGTGCAATCAAAGAGGTGAGATGTCACCCAGATTTGCATTTCCATTCAGCTCCAATTTTTAAATCAGCAGAATTAGATCTCGCTAGGCCTGAACCTCCCGCAGCCGCCTCTGTGGCTGTGAGCTTAAATTAAATTATAGTGCAGATCACTGGCGCTTCTATTCCCTGCAATCAGCTGGATTGCATTGTGTATAACATCAGCGGGAAGCAAAAGGTCTGTGATTAGCATCACTAATGTATTCATGGAAGATGTCTGTGTGATGAGACAGGTAAAGATGTTGCATGCTCATACCTGAGCTCCAAACTCTCCATTCACCTTGTTATTTACAATATTAGTCACTAAATAAAGCAGTACTCCAGACACAGCCTTGCATTTAGCAGTAGATATGTAAAGGAAAAGGATATTTTTTGGACAACTAATGCCGCGTACACAAGAGCGGACTTTCCGACGGACTAGGTCCGACGGTCTTTCCTACGGACTTTCGACGGAGTTCTGACAAACTTTTCATATGAACGGACTTGGCCACACACAATCACACTAAATTCTGACGGATTCAAACGTGATGACGTACGACCGGACTAGAATAAGGAAGTTCGTAGCCAGTAGCCAATAGCTGCCCTAGCGTCGTTGTTTGTCCGTCGGACTAGTACACAGACGAGCCGATTTTTCGATAGGAACTGGGTCCAGCGGAGTTCCGGCCGGAAAATTTAAGACATGTTCTATTTCTAAAGTCTGTCGGATTTTTTCAACAGCAAAAGTCCGATGGAGCCCACACACGAACAAATTGTCCGACGGATTTGTTCCATTGGACCTTTGCTGTTGAAAAGTCCTCTCGTGTGTATGCGGCATTAGAAAAATAATGGATGGGATATAAGCCTTCTCTAATGTACAATTCTAATCAGCAACTTAAATAAATTGTGACATATGGATATGGAAGCCTAGTGTGAAAGGGGTGAATCTGTGGTCATACTTTAAACATTTAAAGTGCATCTATGGTCAAAATGTAAACTCATATATTAATTTCCACATTGTATTTCAATTATTTCTAGGTTACTTCTATTAATCTGATTTGTAAACGAACCTTGTGAAGATATACTTCCTTGAATTCTGTGATACGTATTCACTATACCCTGTAGGTAGGCACTGCTGTGTCTCACTCTGACTGTGTTTTTTTTAATTTCCGGGTTGATCTGAGGCTCTGGTGATGTAGCCAGGGCCTCACTGATTCCTGCTTGGGAAGGCCACGTCAAGCCTTTTTTTTGTAAGATGAGCATTATGTGATGCACCTAATCTCATGTGATGCACTGTACAACATTATACTCATCTGTATTAAAAAATAGCCTACCCCCTGATATCTCGCAATGCTCGTGTATGTGCAGCATGAGAATGCTTTTGAGATACGGTACAATCATCATTGGTAAGCCAGCAAAGAAAAATGATGAAGAAGAAGTTGGCCAGTGGCCACTAAAGAGATTATGGCACAATAATGGCACAAGAGCAGGGCACAAGCCAATTTAATCCTTGATATGGGTAGGTGTAATTCCTTCCCTAAATACTTTTACATTGCTTTGGCACTTTTTAAGAGTGTGTGTGTGTCAGGGGAGAGGGGGGGGGGGGGGGGGGGGGGGGAGGCAGACATCGGTGACTTACAGTCACCAGCTCTGCTCACGGAGCTCTGAGAACTGAGCGATCAGCGAGCTTTGATCGCTCAGTGCTCAGTCCTAGAGCTGATGGGGGACATTTGCAGTAATGGACTAATGCTGCATCCACCTAGGTAAGTATGGTTTGAAAAAAAGAAAAGAAAACCTACTTCTCTTTTAAACATTCTTTAGTTGTGATTGTCTGCATGTTGGTACAATGTTGTGATTTTAATGTTTCCTAATATGCGAAAATTAGTGCTGGATTTTGGATGGATTGGATTCGGCTCCATATCCTTATAGACGATTTGTGTTATATAATGTTGGCTCAGTATTGTATGTCCACTAAAAAGTATATTTTATCATGATTATCAGTTTATACCAGGGATCCTCAAACTACGGCCCTCCAGCTGTTGCGGAACTATACATCCCATGAGGCATTGTAAAACTCTGACATTCACAGACATGACTAGGCATGATGGGAATTATAGTTCCTGAACAACTGGAGGGCCGTAGTTTGAAGACCCCTGGTTTATACGCGCTGTATTAAATTTTATAATAACGTTTTTACTTAGTACAATGTAGATTAGTATTACACACACACACACGTGAACATTAATGGCATCCGAATCTTAGTACCATAAGGTTCAATATTGGGCTGTCCCACCCTTTGCAGCTATAACACCCTCAACTCTTCTGGGAAGGCTGTCCATAAGGTTTAGGAGTGTGTCTATGGGAATGTTTGACCATTCTTCCAGAAGCACATTTGTGAGGTCAGGCACTGATGTTGGATCCCATAGGTCAGGTCAGGAGGGGACGTGTCATGACGGTGATCTGTGCTGCAGCACACTGCTGTCAGTATTACTGGGGGAGTCAATTTCATGTCTGCATCACCCATTCTAATTTCTTGGCCTCCTGAGTCCTGTCCTTTATCGAAAATAAAATTATAAATATGCTTTTTGCATTCATATCTACCTTAAATCACATTGATAATTGCATATTGTACTTACTTGTAGCCTAAATACTGGAATTTGTACTTAAAACTATAATTTTGTAACTTTTGGAATTGTCAGTAAAAACGTGGCTATGCCAGTAAATTTTGGGTGTCATGTCAGTAAATTTCAATCTGGTAGGTTGGCAACGCCGTGTACCATGTACTTGTATGGAAAAGTATCATGTACTCTTTGTATTGCTTCCTTTATGTGAAATCTCTGGTGTTCCTGCTAGTTCCTCCTGCTTTCATAATAAAAAGTGACCACACTAGGCATGAGAGCACAGCATGGTAAGTTATCTAGGTATGCTGGGAACTCTGCCTGCTCTCCTCCAATGATCCTCCCCACACAGCCATTCACTGGGAAGATCAGTGTCTTGCTGTTTCTCCTCCCCCAGCTTTTATGCAGCTGAGAACAGAGGAAATGTGATAACTTATAAAAAAGGGAAAAAAGGGTACTTAAACAAATTAATCCAAAACAAAACACATTCCTTTATACAAATCTCTAATGAGGAGAAAACTGGACAATTGAGGCAGCAACAGGGGATTGCTGAGTTGCTGAATGGGTTCTGCAGGGGGTCATTTACCTCCAGTGAGGGAGTTTTACTTGGATGGATGTAATCTTTTATAGGCTGTTTGTGCTAACAACTTTGTGGGCATGAGAAGTATTTATTTATAAAGTTATACTAAAGATTTTGCACAAAGCCGGGACACTCTCTTTTTGCCTTTTAGTATTAAAGTCACATTTGTCTAACGTCTATCTCTCTTCTTCTACGATAAGTCTGAGTCACCCACCTTCTGCCAGTATGCAGCAGAGGCAAGTGCATCATTTTCATGTCTTATCAATTTTTGTATGTAGCACTCTCGTCTAGTTAGTATACTAGGTTAAATTTAGCTTTTTGCCTTGCTGTAATCAGTGGTGCAGCAACTGATTGTTTGTTTTTGTCAGGTCAGGCTTTCCTAAGCTGGGTTTGATTTCTCCCACCTGTTTCTACAAGCAGCTTCCAAAATACAGGGTAGGGGGAGTCAAGTAACCAGCATATTTATCATGCTCTGGCCAATCCCTGGAGGGAGGTGTCTAGGAGGTGTCTGGGGAGGTGATAAACATTTAGGAGGCCTTTCCAGAGTGTTCTTTACTCTCTAGGGAGGGTCCCAGTTCTCCTGGGTCTCCTGCCCCTGGAAGATAGCTATCGAGAGAAGAAAATGCAGTCTGGGCCTCAACTATCGTTCCTTTTGTATCCAAGACCCCTTCTTTCACTTTCAAACGGGCCAAATCTTTAAAAGACCAATTGGTTTCTAGTGAATTTATGGGAGGAGGTGGAAAGAGGGATCCTTGTAAACGATCAGGGATGTACAAATGTGGGGGTTGTGGCTAATGCCAAATTATGAACATATCAAAAAATATTAGGTTACCTAATGGAGAAAAATAACAACCTAAACATTATGCAAATTGTCGAACTTCCGGTGTGGTTTATCTCTTATTGTGCGACTGTGCGTGCTATTATGTGGGAAAGATAGTGCAGGAATTTTGGCAGCGAGAGTACAGACATATTGTATCTATGAAAACATGTAATCCAAGTCTCTTTCTTGGCAGACATGTGACTGCCATTCATGATGGAAATTTTCCAAAAATATTGTTTCTGATACTAGATTGCATGCATTTTGGTATGCATGGAGGTGATTGGAATAAAATCCTCCTGCAACATGAACAGAGATGGATCTTTCGCCTCAACGTGACCAAACCTCCTGGCCTGAATGAGGCTATATCCTTTAGGCCTCTTTTTGGAAACGTTTCGCATCAGGCACATTTGGCACCTTTCGGGATAGGGGTCAGGATACCTCTTTCACAGGTATCCTGTTCCCACTTCCGGGAGCCTCAGCCGTGGGTATTGACATCACCGCCCGGGCTCCCTCCTCCTCCCTCCTCCTTTCCCCGCCACCGGGCCAGTAGGAGATCCTCGCACATGCGCAGGAGGGTTCCTGGCTTACTCGCAATGGAGGCGTCATGCACCCGACAGCTGATGACACAGGGAAAAGGTGAACATGTTAGCTGAAATTTATTTAATACTTTGTACAAAATCCTATGTTGGTAGCGACAGCTTTAAGACACCTCCTGTATGAAGAACCTAGTCGCATGCATTGCTCAGGTGTGATTTTGGCCCATTCTTCCACACAATTCAAATTCAAATCTTGAAGGTTCAGTGGGCCTCTTTTATGAACACTGATTTTTAGTTCTTTCCATTGATTTTCTATTGGATTCAAGTCAGGTAATTGACTGGGCCATTCTAGCAGCTTTATTTTCTTTCTTTGAAACCAATTTGAGTTTCCTTGGCTTTGTGTTTGGGATCATTGTCTTGCTGAAAGGTCCACCATTGTTTCATCTTCATCATCCTGGTAGATGGCAGCAGATTTGAATGAAGGTCTTGAGAGAGCTTTTTGCTTTTACCCATCATAAGATGTTTCTTTTATGACACCTTGGTAATGAGACATCTTTTTATAGGTCATCAGTTAAGACTGAAACAAATTATATTAATTTGCACTGACAAGGGGCAGGATTGCTTTCTAATTACTGATATATTTTAGGTAGTGTCCTGGCTTTCCTTGCCTATTTGCACCTCCCTTTCTTCATGTGTTCAATACGTTTTCCCTGTGTCATTCCATTTTATTAGAAATGTATTTATCTAGAAAAATGATGACGTGTTCAATACTTATTATTAATGTCATTATCCCCAGGCCACAAGTCACGGATAATGGATATGAGAAATGATGCCGGGTATACATACGCCCTAGTAGAATGGCAGGAAGAGACCCCAGAGCAGTTCAGGAGCCAAAGCATACAAGCATTGGATGGTCAGACCTATCAATTGCTGCATGCGCTGCCGCGAAAGGGAGACTGTTTTCCAATGAAAACTATGCTATCCCCAAAGAAGGAAGAGCAGAAGGGCGCGGAAAGTCCCGCACCTGTACAAACCACTCTTAGTGCAGAACTGTGCGCTGTCCTAGGGGAGATTGTGACTCAGTGCAGAAGAGACCCCGGGGACTACCCGATGTCGGGATACAGGAAACTCCGGATGTTTTCAGGAAGGACACCTGTACCCTCGGGGGAAGAGGGATTTGAAGAGTGGTTAGATGGTGCCACGCAGGCTTTAGAAGAATGGGAGTTCCCAGAAGGTAGAAAGAAGCAAAGGATTGTTGAGAGCCTAAAAGGGCCTGCCTTAGAGGCCATACGCAACCTGAAGACAAGCAAGAAAGATTGCACTGCCCAGGACTACCTAGACATCCTGGAAAGTGTGTTTGGTGGGACAGAGAAAATCAAGGAGCTTACCTATCAACTGGAACACTGTTACCAGAAGACAGGGGAGAAGCTGTCGGAATATATGGGACGTATAGACAAGATCCTGCATAGGATTATCCTGAAGAAGGGGATAGATCCGGGGAAGGTAGATGAAGCCCGTGCAGCAGGTGATGAGGGGAGCCCAACCCCTAGACCCTGTCGCACTAATACTACGCACCCGGCAGGATGGGAAGAGCCTGGACTACCCCGATCTCATTCGAATGGTCAGAGAGGAAGAGGCCATGTTGGAAGAGAAACGGGAAAAGCAAGTGATGGGGTCTACAAAACTTCCAGTGGCCACGGTCAGATCGGCCTTAACCCCTGAAAGAGAGACAGAAGTAGATGCCCTGAAGTTGCAGATGTCCCAGATGATGGAGATACTGACATCTCTGGTGGCGAAAGAGACGCCGAGTCCCAAGAAAGAAGCAAGCAGGAGGGAATTATTTCCAACTGTTTCAGCACCAGCATCCCCACCTGACTACGGAGAGATGATCTGTTTTAATTGTGGGGGAATGGGCCATATTGCAGCTGTATGTTCCAGTCCCAAGAGGAACAAAATAGATAGCCGTCAGCCGGCGGGAAACGCCAAAGGGCCCCGGTGAAGGAGTCAACCGGGTGCCCATCGCCTTCAGTGAGCTCCAAGAAGTATAACGGGAAAAGAAAGCGAGGAGATCAAACCCCTCAAAAGGAACCCAGGGTTCCTCAACCAAGGTACACCCCAGAGAAAGGAGGCAAGACCCCTCCGAAGAGACACAGCACTCCCAAGCGAGAACCCTTAAAAGTGAGAGATAACAATGTCCCTCAACGGGTTCACACTCCCATAAAGAGGGAGAAAATTAATGCATACCAGGCTCAGGAAAGAATCAAGCGCAAGTCCAGTTGAAAAGAAAAGAGTCCAAAGAAGAGGACAGCATCAACTCGGCCCTACCCAGAAGAGCTGGTTGGTCCATCCCCTACTGTACCCATCCAAGTGGAAGGAGTGTACACACAGGCCCTCCTAGACACTGGAGCACAAGTGACCCTATTGTACAGGGACTTCTACGACAGATACCTGAGTCATCTGCCCATACAGAAGATAGAGGAGCTGGAGATATGGGGATTGGGAACTCAGAGTTTCCCCTACGACGGCTACTTACCCATAAGATTGACCTTTGACCCATCCGTGGCTGGAAAGGCTGAAGTGTTTGACACTCTGGCAGTGGTGTGCCCTCGCCCGCCAGGAACCAGCAAGACTTCCCTGATCATAGGGACGAACACGGATCTAGTCAGAAGGCTCCTGACCCCCCTTGTACAGAAGCAGAATCTTTCAGCTCCCAAGATCCATCCCATGCTGAAGGCGGCCTACCAGCGGTTGGTCTTAGAGCAGAAGACCCCAAGTGAGGGGATAGGAAAGGTATGGAGACTTGGAAGAGAAGGAGCAGTGTTACAGCCTGGAGAGGTGACCTGCCTGAGGGCCACGGTGAAACTTAATTGGGAACAGCCGGGCCCATTTGTAATGCTGGAATCTGACCCAATGGAGGGTCACTCAGGCCTGGAAGTGATCCCAGAAGTGATCCCAATCAAGGCATTGAAGAAGGCTAGGGGAAGAGTCCCAGTCAGTGTGAGGAACCCCACGGAGCGGCCTGTGGAGATCCCTGCCAGGATGTTACTGGGACAGGTGAGTCCTGCTGTCCCAGTTGGCTGGTCAGAAGTGAAAGGGGCGGGTAAAGGAGAAGATGTTTGGAAGAAACTCTCCATGGAAAACCCAAACCTACCTGGAGCTTGGAAGGAGAGAGCCAAGGCCCAGCTGACCAGATGGGAGAAGATTTTCTCTAAAGATGAGTTTGATGTGGGGTGTGCGAGGAGTGCCACCCATCGAATCCGCATGCAAGAGGACAAGCCATTCAGAGAGAGAGTCAGGCGAGTCCCCCTAGCAGATCTGGAGGATCTGAGGGAGCAGCTTGCGGAACTGAAGAAGACGGGAGTGATTCGGGAGTCCAGAAGCCCCTATGCCTCCCCAATAGTGGTAGTCAGGAAGAAGAATGGGTCGTTGAGGCTCTGCATTGACTACAGAACTCTCAACAGGAGGACCATTCCTGATCAGTACACCACGCCAAGGATAGAGGATGCCTTACAGAGTTTATCTGGAGCTAAGTGGTTCAGTGTGATGGACCTCAAGAGTGGGTACTATCAAATTCCCATGCATCCAGAAGATAGAGAAAAGACTGCCTTCATAACCCCAGTAGGGTTCTTTGAGTTCAACAGGATGCCTCAGGGCCTGTCTGGAGCTCCTGCTACCTTTCAACGCCTCATGGAAAGGACTGTTGGAGACATGAACCTCATAGAAGTCCTTGTGTACCTGGATGATGTCATTGTCTTTGGAAAAACTTTGGAAGAACATGAAGCCAGATTGGAGAAAGTGTTGAAGAGGCTCAGTGAAGAGGGACTCAAACTTTCCCCCGAGAAGTGCCGGTTTTACCAGTCTTCTGTGAACTATCTGGGACACATAGTGTCTGAAAAGGGAGTGGCTACAGACCTTGAGAAGTTGGAGGCAGTTACTTTGTGGCCAAGACCCACAACAGTCACCGAACTTCGATCTTTCTTGGGGTTCTGCTCCTACTACCGCAGGTTTGTGGATGGGTTCGCTCGTATTGCGAAACCCCTAAACGAGCTGCTCAAGACAGAAGGAGAGGAAGATGGATTGGGGCCTAGGAAGCCCGGTGAATCGGTTCAAGACCAATGGAACTCAAGGTGTGAAGAGGCTTTCAGAACCTTGAAGAGGAGTCTCACCACAGCCCCAGTTTTGGCCTATGCTGACCCCACTAGACCATATGAGCTACATGTTGATGCCAGCCATGAGGGCCTAGGTGGAGTACTCTACCAGGAGTATGAAGATCAGCTGCGACCAGTGGCCTATGTGAGCCGGAGCCTGACCCCCTCAGAGAAGAACTACCCCACCCACAAGTTGAAGTTCTTAGCCCTCAAATGGGCAGTAGTTGACAAACTGAAAGACTATCTTTATGGGGCTGAGTTTACTGTAAAAACAGATAACAACCCCTTGACCTACCTATTCACCACCGCCAAGCTGGATGCAACTGGACACAGATGGTTGGCGGCGTTGTCTGGGTTCAATTTCAGCCTCAAGTACAGGCCAGGGGCTGGGAATAGGGATGCAGATGCCCTGTCCCGAAGATCCCATGTCATGGTCGATGATTGGGAAGACTGGACCCAAGTGGCACCAGAAGGAGTGCGAGCCCTTTGTCAGGGGGCTGAACTCCAAGCCAGAGGAGGATCCAGAGCCGAAGAGATAGGAGTTACCACAGTGGGAGTCCCAAAGTGTTACTGTGGGGTAACTCAACTAGAAGAAGAGTGCCTACCGAAGCTGTCCAAGAAGGAGTTAAGGTGTGACCAATTGGAAGACCCCATGGGGAAATTGGTCCTGGAAGCATTGGAAGACAAGCGTCCAGAGGGACTTCGACTTCACCCTTCCAAAGAGGCTCGCCTACTGAGGAGAGAGTTGGACAAATTACAGGTGCATCAGGGAGTGGTCTACCGAAGGGGCCCCTCTGATAGCTCAGAAGATAAGTGGCAGCTGTTTCTCCCCGAAAAGCATCGAGAGACTGTGCTGATTGCCCTACATGACCAGCATGGTCACTTGGGAGCAGAGAGAACCTTCCAACTTGTCAGAGACCGGTTTTATTGGCCCTGCATGAGGGCCGAAGTGGAGGAGTATTGCCATTCCTGTGCAAGATGCATTCAGAGGAAGACTTTACCCCATCAAGCTGCCCCAATGGGCCATCTACAGAGTCAAGGCCCAATGGATCTGGTATGCATTGATTTTCTCTGCCTTGAACCCGATTTGAGTAGATTGGGAAATGTTCTGGTGATAACCGACCATTTCACCCGTTATGCTCAGGCTTTCCCAACCAAGGACCAGAAGGCCTCTACAGTGGCTAAGGTACTTTTGGAGAAATACTTTGTTCATTATGGACTACCACAGAGAATCCATTCAGACCAAGGAAGGGACTTTGAGAGTCGCCTGATCAGGAAGCTACTAGATTCTCTGGGAGTAGAGAAGACTAGAACTACACCATATCACCCTCAAGGTGATGCCCAGCCTGAAAGGTTCAACAGGACCCTATTGAACATGTTGGGAACTTTAGAAACAGAGAAGAAGCAACATTGGAGTCAACACATTTCAGCTCTGGTGCATGCTTACAACTGTACAACCAGTGATGTGACGGGTTTCTCTCCTTACCGACTTATGTTTGGGAGAGAAGCAAGATTGCCCGTGGATCTGGCCTTTGGCATTTCCTTGGACCATGCCTCCGAGGCCTCTCACAAAGGATATGTGGACAGACTGAGGCACAGTTTGAAGATAGCTTATGAGAAAGCTCAGGCGGCCTCTGACCAGAGGGGGGCCCGAAACAAGCGGAACTTTGACCTGAAGGTTCGAGTACAAGACCTACAGCCTGGGGACCGTGTACTGTTACGCAATCTAGGGATCCCTGGAAAACACAAGCTTGCTGATAGATGGAGATCAGAGCCATATATCATCTGTAGAAAGCTACCAGGATTGCCTGTCTATAAGTTGAAGCCAGAAGGGAGAGTGGGGCCTTTGAAGACCTGGCATAGGAATCACTTGCTCCCACTCACTGAAGCAGTCAGAATACCTCCAGCGACATCCCAAACTAGGGGTGGACAGGAACCCCAATCAGCAGAAGAAGAAAGAGGAGAACTTGAATGGCTATGGCCTTCCTCAACTCCAGGAAATTCCGCCATAGATCTTCCACTTACTGAGGATGTGGAAGATAAAACATTGAACCCAGAGGCTACAGAGTTTGTTCCATTCAGTGTTGTGCCTGAGTGCTGGGAAGATATCCCTGGTCTCTACTCAGAAGAAGAAGAAGTAGATGTTCCAGAACCAGTGATGTTGCCAGAATGTGTTCCTGAAGAAGTGCCAAGAGAACAGAGATCTCGCAGAGTTGTGAGGCCTCCCAAGAAGTTAACTTACCCCAAATGGGAAAAAGTTCAGAGGACTCTGTTACCACAGCAAGGAGAAGTGCTGAACGCCCTGACCCATCCACTGTTCATTTGGTGGAGGGCAACCCCAGCTCGCTCTCTGGCACAGTTAGACAGGTCGCCCACACTGAAGTGACCTGTAGACAGGACAGCTCCCCATCCTATGCTAATTGGTGGGAAGCTCCTCTGTCTGAATTATATGAACGTGTTGTTTCAAAGAAAGCTTGTAGATTGAACAATGTCTTTGGGGACCAAAGATTCAAAGTGGGGGAAGTGTGTAGCGGGGTCGTTCCCCTTTTAGGGGAGAAGACTACAGTCCCCATAATTCCCCAGGCTCTCGGGAGGATGGTTGCTTCCGCCCGAGAGGCTGATGGGGGAGGTGATAAAAGGGAAGAGGAAGGACCGCCTCTTCCTCTTCTGACTGGGCTGGTGACGCAGAGATCACTGAGAGAGGAGACTCCTGTGCGGACCGGGACTGCTGAGGGCCTGAAGCCTGGGCCTTGCAGCAGACAGAGAGAGACTCTCACCCCTCATTGTCAGCAGCAGCAGAGCGGAGCCTTTTTCCTGAGGACGGTCGGTCGGAGAGAGGACCGGAGCGCAGGGGCTGTGACGGAGGAGGCCGGACGCCGCCAGTGGAGGTCCCGGAGCTGAGGACGGTATCCGGAGTGGTGAGCGAGCTGAAAGGCTCATCTTGCATTGTCATTTCACTTATGCCTATTGAACTGCCAAGGCAAATTTACCTCAGAGCAGAAGATTGTTCTTTCTTGTGGATTACAAACACACCATCTAAAGTTACATGTGCACCACCTCTACAGTTCTTGTGCCGGTGAAGAATACTGGGGTTCCCCAAGGACTGAGCTCTATTGTTAGGGATCAGGCCTGATCCATTAGATAGTCGCAGTTAGATTGTTGCACCTCAGAGGTGCATAGCAGACGGTCGCTACACGTGGCGCTCCGTTCCCCATTGCTATCCTGATACATATATGTGTACATGTTAAAGTGCATATTGCAGGGACCTGCTAATGTGTTGTAAGTCAAATGTTTGATGCATGTTACTATTTCTTTTCTTACTGCCAAAGTAAAGACAGTTATTTCAGTCAGCAGTCTGCCTGTGAGTTTGAATCCATTACACTTAAAGTATAAGTGATATTTATATGTGCATAGATACATACCCCTTTACTAACTGTGCCAGAGTGGGTAGAGCAGATTGCCGGGGGGTTGGTGGAGCTGTACTCAGGGACCCAAAACAAACTTGCGGCCCTCTTAACTGGGGGTATCGCTACACTTACTTTATGTGAAATCTCTGGTGTTCCTGCTAGTTCCTCCTGCTTTCATAATAAAAAGTGATCACACTAGGCATGAGAGCACAGCATGGTAAGTTATCTAGGTATGCTGGGAACTCAGCCTGCTCTCCTCCAATGATCCTCCCCACACAGCCATTCACTGGGAAGATCAGTGTCCTGCTGTTTCTCCTCTCCCAGCTTTTATGCAGCAGAACAGAGGACATGTGATAGCTTATAAAAAAGGGAAAAAAGGGTACTTAAACAAATTAATCCAAAACAAAACACATTTTTCCTTTATACAAATCTCTAATGAGGAGGAAACTGGACAATTGAGGCAGCAACAGGGGTACCCCCATTTACCTCCAGTAAGGGAGTTTTACTTGGATGGATGTAATCTTTTATAGGCTGTTTGTGCTAACAACTTTGTGGGCATGAGAAGTATTTATTTATAAAGTTATACTAAAGATTTTGCACAAAGCCGGGACACTCTCTTTTTGCCTTTTAGTATTAAAGTCACATTTGTCTAACGTCTATCTCTCTTCTTCTACGATAAGTCTGACTCACCCACCTTCTGCCAGTATGCAGCAGAGGCAAGTGCATCATTTTCATGTCTTATCAATTTTTGTATGTAGCACTCTCGTCTAGTTAGTATACTAGGCTAAATTTAGCTTTTTGCCTTGCTGTAATCAGTGGTGCAGCAACTGATTGTTTGTTTTTGTCAGGTCAGGCTTTCCTAAGCTGGGTTTGATTTCTCCCACCTGTTTCTACAAGCAGCTTCCAAAATACAGGGTAGGGAGAGTCAAGTAACCAGCATATTTATCATGCTCTGGCCAATCCCTGGAGGGAGGTGTCTAGGAGGTGTCTGGGGAGGTGATAAACATTTAGGAGGCCTTTCCAGAGTGTTCTTTACTCTCTAGGGAGGGTCCCAGTTCTCCTGGGTCTCCTGCCCCTGGAAGATAGCTATCGAGAGAAGAAAATGCAGTCTGGGCCTCAACTATCGTTCCTTTTGTATCCAAGACCCCTTCTTTCACTTTCAAACGGGCCAAATCTTTAAAAGACCAATTGGTCTCTAGTGAATTTATGGGAGGAGGTGGAAAGAGGGATCCTTGTAAACGATCAGGGATGTACAAATGTGGGGGTTGTGGCTAATGCCAAATTATGAACATATCAAAAAATATTAGGTTACCTAATGGAGAAAAATAACAACCTAAACATTATGCAAATTGTCGAACTTCCGGTGTGGTTTATCTCTTATTGTGCGACTGTGCGTGCTATTATGTGGGAAAGATAGTGCAGGAATTTTGGCAGCGAGAGTACAGACATATTGTATCTATGAAAACATGTAATCCAAGTCTCTTTCTTGGCAGACATGTGACTGCCATTCATGATGGAAATTTTCCAAAAATATTGTTTCTGATACTAGATTGCATGCATTTTGGTATGCATGGAGGTGATTGGAATAAAATCCTCCTGCAACATGAACAGAGATGGATCTTTCGCCTCAACGTGACCAAACCTCCTGGCCTGAATGAGGCTATATCCTTTAGGCCTCTTTTTGGAAACGTTTCGCATCAGGCACATTTGGCACCTTTCGGGATAGGGGTCAGGATACCTCTTTCACAGGTATCCTGTTCCCACTTCCGGGAGCCTCAGCCGTGGGTATTGACATCACCGCCCGGGCTCCCTCCTCCTTCCTCCTCCTTTCCCCGCCACCGGGCCAGTAGGAGATCCTCGCACATGCGCAGGAGGGTTCCTGGCTTACTCGCAATGGAGGCGTCATGCACCCGACAGCTGATGACACAGGGAAAAGGTGAACATGTTAGCTGAAATTTATTTAATACTTTGTACAAAATCCTATGTTGGTAGCGACAGCTTTAAGACACCTCCTGTATGAAGAACCTAGTCGCATGCATTGCTCAGGTGTGATTTTGGCCCATTCTTCCACACAATTCAAATTCAAATCTTGAAGGTTCAGTGGGCCTCTTTTATGAACTCTGATTTTTAGTTCTTTCCATTGATTTTCTATTGGATTCAAGTCAGGTAATTGACTGGGCCATTCTAGCAGCTTTATTTTCTTTCTTTGAAACCAATTTGAGTTTCCTTGGCTTTGTGTTTGGGATCATTGTCTTGCTGAAAGGTCCACCATTGTTTCATCTTCATCATCCTGGTAGATGGCAGCAGATTTTAATGAAGGTCTTGAGAGAGCTTTTTGCTTTTACCCATCATAAGATGTTTCTTTTATGACACCTTGGTAATGAGACATCTTTTTATAGGTCATCAGTTAAGACTGAAACAAATTATATTAATTTGCACTGACAAGGGGCAGGATTGCTTTCTAATTACTGATATATTTTAGGTAGTGTCCTGGCTTTCCTTGCCTATTTGCACCTTCCTTTCTTCATGTGTTCAATACGTTTTCCCTGTGTCATTCCATTTTATTAGAAATGTATTTATCTAGAAAAATGATGACGTGTTCAATACTTATTTTACCTTGATGTATATTTATTCATATATTTGTATTTGACTTCTACATTGTGGAGTCCTTCACAGTGTTTTCTTTTGTATTTTATACTTATTTTGTACTTTACTACTGCGGTAAATGCACTATTTAGTGGCATTTGCTCCATTTTTATTGTTTTAGATTTTTAACCACTTAAAGTGGTTGTAAACCCTTACAAACCACTTTGACCTACAGGTAAGCCTAGATTAAGGCTTACCTGTAGGTCCAATAAATATCTCCTAAACCTACATGGTTTAGGAGATATTTAGAAAAGAACAGGCATCGCTATCTATGGCGCATGCGACGTAGACAGCGGTGCGCAGGCGCACTGAGCATACAGAGATCACGGCGATATGCCGCTCTCGTGCGCATGCGCTGGAGTGCTCCAGCGAATGACAGCGATGGAGCAGCGAGACCCGGAAGTCACTGCGGGATTGATGGTGGCGGAGGAGGTCGTGGACGAGGGTCGCTTCGGGGGCTTCGTTCTCAGGTAAGTTATTCATAATGAGCTAGTATGCTATGCATACTAGCTCATTATGCCTTTGCCTTGCAGGTTCCGTTTTTTTATTTTATTTTTTTGAAGGAGGCTTTACTTCCTCTTTAAGGCCTCTTTCTGAGATTTGGTGTTTACAAGTTAAAAACATTTTTTTTTGCTAGAAAATTACTTAGAGCCCCCAAACATTATATATTTTTTTATAACACCCTAGAGAATAAAATGCCGGTC
Source organism: Lithobates sylvaticus (assembly GCA_028564925.1). NCBI lineage: Eukaryota > Metazoa > Chordata > Amphibia > Anura > Ranidae > Lithobates > Lithobates sylvaticus. The sequence continues at coordinate 77,366,416 of CM053033.1, read as the reverse complement.
GTTGCAATACTTTCTGTCACACCGTATTTGCGCAGCGGTTTTACAAGCGCACTTATTTTGGAAAGAATACACTTTTTTTCGTTAAAAAATAAGTTGAATTAAGATAGCCCAATTTTTTTTTATATTGTGAAAGATAATGTTATGCCAAGTAAATTGATACCCAACATGTCACGCTTCCAAATTGCGCCCTCTCGTGGAATGGTGACAAACTTTTACCCTTAAAAATCTCCATAGGCCTCATTTAAAAAATTCTACAGGTTGCATGTTTAGACTTACAGAGAAGTTCTAGGGCTAGAATTATTGCTCTTGCTCTACTGATCATGGCGATACCTCACATGTGTGGTTTAAACACCGTTTTCATATGCAGGAGCTGCTCACATATGCACACGCATCTGCAAGCGAGCTCAGCGGGACAGGTGCGTTTAAAAATGTATTTATTTTTTTCTTATTTATTTTACCTTTTATTTTATTTTTTACACTGTTCTTTTTAAAAAAAAAAGAAATTGTGTCACTTTTATGCCTATTACAAGAAATGTGCACATCCCTTGTAATAGAAAATAAGTGTGACAGGACTTCTTAAAAATGAGATCTGGTGTCAAAAAGACCACCCGCTGAAGAAGAGGATACCGGGGTTATGGCAGCTAGCTGCTGCCATAACAACGGTATTCCTCTTCAAACTAGTGATGTAAAACGACCCTGGGCGGTCCGTAAGTGGTACTTTAGACCTTATTATTTAGTCACTCTATTAAAGCAGGATCTGTTTATATTGATTTAATATTGCTACTGCTATAGGATCAATCTGCTCTTCTGCATTTAAAAAACTTTAGAACTGCTTTATCAATCAGTTTAGTCTGGCTAGTTGAGGCATACCTCCCAACTTTGAGATGGGAATGAGGGACACCTATCAGCAAAAGTATGCAGGCATAGGACACACCCCTTGCCACGCCCCCTTAAAGGAGAATTGTACAAAGAAACAAGATTGGTTAAACCCACAAGTGCTTTTTTTACGACTAATATTCCTTCATATTGGCTTTTGGAATTTACAAATGCAGCAATTTAGAAATCAGATGAAGGGTTTAGCACTGGGAAACACTTCTTGATAAAAAGTGCATTTTATATACATCTATATAGATCAGACCAAAATGAGGGACAAATGAGGAGGAATGAGAGACAGAGGGACATTGCTCCAAATCAGAGACAGTCCCTCCAAATCAGGGACAGTTGGGAGGTATGGTTGAGGTAAGTTGTTACCGTTCTGGACAGAAGTGTTGGCAGAATCGGATTAGCAAGACAAGAATAGGCAGTTATTATTTCATGATTTAGACCAGCCTTTCTCAACTGGGGTGCCAGGAAACCCCTGCCCGAGGTCGCCAGGGGTGCCGTGGCATCTTGGCAGAGAAAGACTGTCACATGACACCGAGCTCCCCAGTCCTCAGCCGAATTGTCAATCGGCACATTGGGAGCTCGGTCAGACTGTGTTTACACCTTCTAAATAAAAGCAAGGGAGATGTGTCCGACAGTGTGTGCTGTGCTCTCTGCCTCCCCCTACAGTGCAGTACCCGGCAGGGAGAGTGAAAGTAACTAATGCTGATTTTTCAAAAGTCTGTTTGTAGGTGTGTGTGTGTGTGTGATTATTTGTGTGTGTTTATGTGTGTCTGTGTTTATTTCTGTGTGTGTGTGTGTGTGTTTATTTATGTGTGTGTGTGTGTGATTATTTTTGTGTTTATGTGTGTGTGTGTTTATTTATGTGTGTGCGTGTGTGTTTATTTCTGTGTGTGTGTGTGTTTATATATGTTTGTGTATGTATGTATGTGTTTATGTATGTGTTTGAATATATATATATATATATATTCAATCTCACAAAAGTAAGTACACCCCTCACATTTTTGTAAATATTTCATTATACTGTGTGTATATATATATATATATATATATATATATATATATATATACACACACACAGTATCTCACAAAAGTGAGTACACCCCTCACATTTTTGTAAATATTTTATTATATCTTTTCATGCAACAACACTGAAGAAATTACACTTTGCTACAATGTAATGCAGTGAGTGTACAGCTTGTATAACAGTGTAAATTTGCTGTCTCCTCAAAATAACTCAACACACAGCCATTAATGTCTAAACCGCTGGCAACAAAAGTGAGTACACCCCTAAGTGAAAATGTCCAAATTGGGCCCAAATTAGCCATTTTCCCTCCCCGGAGTCATGTGACTCATTAGTGTTACAACGTCGCAGGTGTGTTAAATTTGGTGTTATCGCTCTCACTCTCTCATACTGGTCACTGGAAGTTCAACAATGAACCTCATGGCAAAGAACTCTCTGAGGATCTGAAAAAAATAATTGTTGCTCTACATAAAGATGGCCTAGGCCAGTGATGGCGAACCTTGGCACCCCAGATGTTTTGGAACTACTTTTTCAATTATGCTCACCTACACTGCAAAGTGCATGAGCATCATGGCAAATGTAGTTCCAAAACATCTGGGGTGCCAAGGTTCGCCATCACTGGCCTAGGCTTTAAGAAGATTGCCAATACCCTGAAACTGAGCTGCAGCATGGTGGCCAAGACCATACAGTGGTTTAACAGGACAGGTTCCACTTAGAACAGGCCTCGCCATGGTCGACCAAAGAAGTTGAGTGCACGTGCTCAGCGGGGGGGGGGGGGGTCAGCCTGTGAGTGCTCAGACCATACACCGCACACTGCATCAAATTGGTCTGCATGGCTGTCATCCCAGAAGGAATCCTCTTCTAAAGATGATGCACAAGAGAGCCTGCAAACAGTTTAATGAAGACAAGCAGACTAAGGACATGGATTACTGGAACCATGTCCTGTGGTCTGATGAGACCAAGATAAACTTATTTGGTTCACATGGTGCCAAGCATGTGTGGCGGCAACCAGGTGAGGAGTAAAAAGACAAGTGTGTCTTGCATACAGTCAAGCATGGTAGTGGGAGTGTCGTGATCTGGGGCTGCATGAGTGCTGCCGACACTGGGGAGATACAGTTCATTGAGGGAACCATGAATGCCAACATGTACTGTGACATACTGATGCAGATCATAATCCCCTCCCTTTGGAGACTGAGCCACAGGGCAGTATTCCAACATGACAACGACCCCAAACACACCTCCAAGATATTTTTAATATTTTTATTGGAAGTGTTTTTTTATGTGAGGTTTATGAGGACCAGTCATAATCCAAGGTATATACATAATATATGTGTCACCCTATGCAACTTATTGGAAAAAAATCCCACATATGTACATCATTTAATGCATAGTGCACAGCGCACTTTACTATCTGATTTCGGGGAGGGAAAATGGCTAATTTGGGCCCAATTTGGACATTTTCACTTAGGGGTGTACTCACTTTTGTTGCCAGTGGTTTTGTCATTAATGGCTGTGTTGAGTTATTTTGAGGGGACAGCAATTGTAAACTGTTATACAAGCTGTACACTCACTACTTTACATTACAGCAAAGTGTAATTTCTTCAGTGTTGTCACATGAAAAGATATAATAAAATATTTACAAAAATGTGAGGGGTGTACTCACTTTTGTGAGATACTGTATATATATTAATACACCGCCTGAAGTGTATTAGAAACTGTGCACACTGTATTAGATACTGTATACACTGACTGCACTGTATTATAAACTGTACAATGGCTGCACTGTATTATATACCAGGTACACCACCTGAAGTGTATTAGAAACTGTAAACACTGTATTAGATACTGTGTACACCACCTGCACTGTATTAGAAACTGTACAACCGCTGCACTGTATTATCTACTGTGTACACCACCATAAGTGTATTAGAAACTGTACACCCTGTATTATATACTGTGTACACCACCTGAAGTATATTAGAAACTATACACCACCAAATGCACTGTATATAGAGGCTACACCAAATGCAGAATATATATATATATATATATATATATATATATATATATACACAAATACATATATACTAGACTGTAATATATATATATATATATATTGATACACCGCTTGAAGTGTATTATGTACTGTACACCACTGAATGCACTGTATATATAGGCTACACTGAATGTAGCGTATATATATATATACTAGACTGACTGTATATATATATATATATATCAAATACACTGCCACTAACTAAATAACCTGCCTGCTTAATCTAACTCAAGCTATCTCTCTGTCCACGCCACCAATATTACACGTGGCCGCTATGTAAGCCTTATATAGTGTGGGGCGTGGACCCCCTGAGCCATGATTAACCGAAGGCACCCTGCCGTTGGCCAATTATGGCTCTCTCAGCAGAGCCGGCTGTCATTAGCCAAAGCATGCAGGTCAGGTGCATGCTTTGGCAAATCATAATTCAGCAATCTCGCATTATGGGGCATTCCGCGGCACTCAAATTTCCCCGCGAATGCCCCATAATGTTTGCTTTTGGGTGAACGAGTGAACACCAGATGTTCGAGTGAGACCTTCGTTCAACTCGAACATCGAGCTCATCCCTAGTGATCACTACTGGGTTGTTTATTTTTGCAATATAAATGAAAAATGACAGAAATTTTGAAAAAAAAGAAAAAACAATACTTTTTGAAAAAAAAAATTGAATTTCTTCATACATTTGGCCAAAATTTATTCTGCTACATGTTTTTGATAAAAACCCAATAAGTGCACTCTGTACACAGCGCACCCCTTAACACTGCAATCTGTGCATAGGGCATCCCTGAAACTGCACTCTGTATATAGCACATCCTTGAACCCCACACATAACGTACTCCTGGTATTTATTGCCCCTTTAAAATCTTCTTCTCAGTGCAATTTGGCCACACCCACCATTTGATGCGTTTCGGCAGGTGGGGTCTTTGGGCTCCTGCACCTATTCTCTGAGAGAAAAAAGCCTGGATAAATGAATATAGTCCTACAGATACAACCTGCCCTTCAAGGAGAACAATAATGCTAATGAAATTGAGTTTGACACCTCCTGCCCTAGACTAATATGATGCAGAATATGTCAAAGCTTTATAAACCCATAATAATATTAATTGTGTGTGATTATAGGGGAGAAATTATAGTGTAAGGTCCCACTGGTATAATACTGTAGTAATGGTGTGTGACCGTGTTTGAACATTAGAGTGTAAGCTCCTCTGGTGCACAGTCTGATGTGAATGGCTCAATGTGCTCTGTACAACACTGCAGAATATATCCGAGTTAAACAAATGTTTAATAATAATAGTGTGTGACTATAATGGAACATTAGAGTGTAAGCTTCTTTGATACACTGATGTGAATGGCTCTGTGTTCTCTGTACAACACTGTGAAATATAAATGTATAATAGTAATGGTGTGTGACTGTGGTTGGACATTAGACTGCAAGCTCCTCTGACACACAGTCTGATGTCAATATTCTCTTTACAACACTGATTTTTTATATATATATATATATATATATATATATATATATATATATATATATTTATATATATATATATATATATATATATATTATATATATATTATATATATATATAATATATATATATATATATATACACACACACTATAAGATATAGGGACTGTGGGAATAGTTGAGCATGTTTTTATGTTTTACAGCCAGTAGGGGTCAGTAGGCCTCTAACTGAGACTTTTCGATGGTGAAAGATGTAAAGAAAGCTAAATGCAAATGGAAGGCCTTGTCAAGGTCCCTCTGGGTAAGGCTCACTGGGCCTTCCAACTCTACTCCCCTAAAACTCAATACAATGTGTCTCACACTCTGCTGGCTAATTTTCAACCCCATCTACACAATTTATTTATCATGCAATCAATAGGCTGTTTCACTTTTTTGTTTTCATCAGGTTTGAACGAATTAAATGAAGGACAATTCTCTCTTTTCAACTAAAGCTAATAACAGACGCTGTGTGAATATTAGATTTAACTTGTGTCTGGAGCAATTTAATTTAAGACTCTTTGCATAAATGAAATGGCTAATGCATTTATAATAGGAACAGTGTGTTTCTGAGAATCCTTAAGTCTTCCAGAATTTTATTAAAAAGTTCTTCTTTATGTGTTGTATATTGTTTGTGTATTGTATCTCATCAGGTAATGTCATTGCCTACATCCACATGTCCAGGTACCCCTGTGAATTGATAACTCTGTGAACAAATATATATCCAAATACATAATCTACTTTCTGGGACTTGGCTCAAAGTATATCTATATCAAAAAACAAAAAATGTAATATATTGCAGCTTACCGGTCCTTAAATGTGGTAGCTGCATTCATTTTATTTTTTCCTGCTGATTCTGTCAGTAACACACTTGTGGAGAGGTACAGCATGGTGCAGAGGCAGCACTCACCCTCTAGTTGCAGAGAACAGAACTTGTCAGTGGTGGCTGGTGGAATTTTTTTTTGGGGGGCGGCAAACAGTATGCCACCACCCCCCCCCCCAGTCCATTGGTAGCATTTACCCCATCACCGGTAGCTTCCTCTGCCTGCCATTTTCCTGCTCTCCATGGGTTTTCACGATGGCTTCCGTTTCCTCCCTCCTCGGCGGCCAATCGGGAGTCTTCTCTTTTCGGGCCAATTGGAAAACAGGTCTCACACCCGCTTCTGATTGGCCGGATTGAGGATCAGTGTGGGTGGTATCGGAGCGCATTCTTTGCGACCCGAGCCCACTCGATTTTGAAGCCTATTAGAGCCTCTGGCTCTAATCAAGTGCTTAAAAAAACCTCGGCCGCTGTAATTCATGCACCCGGTGTCCTGAAAGGGGCCGGATGCATGAATAAGAAGTGGCCGCGACGGCCTTGGATAGATTCTATGCTACGCATGAATATTTCTATTGCATATAGTTGGTGGTGTGGAGAGAGAGGGAGGAGCCCGGGCACCCCCAATGAACAGGCCACCACTGGAACTTGTATTAATGTTAAAGTTGTAAAATATTCACAACAAGCGTGAACACTCACAGATTATAACAGTGGTGTGTAGCAGGGCAGATCTCCGCCTGGCCAGTCCGTATTCAAATGGGGAGGTCTCCAGGAAGGGTGGCATGTTCTTATCCTTTCACTACTCATCTAAAACCTCCCCCTGCCGCTAATCACTGTCCCTGTCAGACGGGTGACCTATCTATATACTACCCACATGCGAAATGTGTGCCAAGCCTTACCCAATTTGGCCCGCCAGAGTCAGATATGGCAGCAGCATCTAATCGAATGGCTTCCCCAGTGACCAAAGAAACAATAGAGGAACCATGTTCCTCTTGACTCCTCCTCCAACTGCAATGCAGCTGCAGTCGAGCGCCACCTACAGTGGAGAAAATAGACTGCACCTGACTACACTTTTTCTGTCCTAATGTGACAATAACCACTCACTGTACTGTATCTATGAAGGAGCAGTGTTGCCACTGTAGGACTGAATGTGTGTTAGGACTACAGAACACCCCTTTCCCATCTCCATAACATAGAGGGGCAGTGTTATGTAGTTTCAAAGATGTAACCTGGGCAGGGCTGATTATCATTGGGTTGTCAATTTACTGGATTTTGGCAGGATTAGCAGGTATTTCTTTTGCACAACAGATACAGCAAAGTGTTTTCAATGGCATTTCAAACAGACCAGAAGAAAGCAAATAAGAGAAGTTCATTGTAAGGGTCCACATACACTTTAAGGGTACTTTCCAAACTCTCATAGGCTAAACCCAAAGTATATTAAAAATGCCCTCCTGATTTCCCTAAATCAGCCCCTCATATCCATTCCTGAAAAACTCTAGTTCTGCTGGGGTCATATATAAAATGAATACCAAACTAGTTTTACATTTAATGTGATTATAATTTTAACTGTATGTCACCTGTGATTTTCTATGTATAAGGGCTCTTTCACACGGACGGACCGTATGTCCGTTTTTCATCCATCCGTTTTCGGATAAAAACGGACATACATGTATCCCTATGGGATAGCGGGTGTCAGCGGATGAGCATCCGCTGACACCCGCTCTCGTCCGTGCCCGCTATGCTCCGTTTCTGCAGATGGAGGAAAACCCCATTTTTTCATCCGTCTGCAGAGCGGATTGGACGACGACGGACTCTACGGTCCGTCGTCACCCGATCTCCCATAGGGGAGAGCGGCGCTCTGACAGGTCCGTCCCTGCGCTGTGTGCAGAAACGGACCTGTCATCTTCCTGCTCAGCGGAGATCGCTCTGGCGATCCCCGCTGAGCAAGCGGCTATCCACGGGGCGGATCTGCACTGATCCGCCCCGTGTGAAAGAGCCCTTACTGGTAATTTTCTTTTTGTCATTTCTGTACTATGCAACAATGGCAGCAGTCTTCGGTTTCCTTCAACCTAATCCACCTACCTCTGTAATTGGCTCACTGCCTCTCTCAGAGGCCAATGGGGTTGATTTGCTAAAGGCAAATAGGATGTTAACTTTGGGGAAAATGCCTTTGCAAAGTGCATTTTCCCTGGCAATTTGAATAGTCGAATAGTTGTAAGTAGCCTGTGGCATCCCCTGGCATGGTTATTTAAAGGCTAACTCCATCTTTTGCAACATTCCACATGTTACACCTGTATTTAGGGTGTAACATGAAACATATTGCTAAGCACACCTTGGATCAACAATCCACATTGTTACTTCTAATAAATATTATTGGCCATTTATATTTTGTACATTTAAACATACTCTCAGCTCTTTTAGAGAAATACACTGATTTGGCTATAAACAGTTCATGTGGAATAATCCACATTTTCCCATCTCTAATGCCCCGTACACACGATCGGATTTTCCAACAACAAATGTTGGAAAGTCCATCCGTGTGTATGCTCCATCGAACATTTGTTGTCTAACTTTCCGCCAACAAATGTTGGCTAGCAGGTTCTCAAACTTTGTCGTGTGTACACAAGTCAGACGCACAAAAGTTCACGCATGCTCGGAATCAAGCAGAAGGAGCCGCACTGACTATTGAACTTCCTTTTTCTCGGCTCGTCGTACGTCTTCTATGTCACCACGTTCCCACGTTCGTAATTGTTGGCCAACATTTGTGTGTATGCAAGACAAGTTGGAGCCAACAACCTTCGAACAAAATTCCACGGTTTTGTTGTCGGAAAGTCCGATCGTGTGTACGGGGCATAACAGTAAAGAACCCTTTCTGCATGAGGAGGTTAACCTATTTATCTCCAATTACAAAGGATGCTGACGTTTTCTAAAGTTTTCTGCCCCGGGATTTTCATCTTTGACAAGATAATAGCACATTTATAGGGATACTGCTATGGAGTACTTCCCAATATTAACATGCTTTTGGTTGGATAACATAGCGTATAGCAGCTTCCTAAATTCCAGAAAATCCCCTAATAAAATGAAGCAGAAAAATAGAACTTTTTTCTTTACATTCTTTCTGTTCATTTTCTCCTTTTAATTTTGCGGCTATTTGATTTCTAGTTACATTTTCTTTTTTTTTTTCTATGTGCTCTATGAGCTCAGTCTCTTTGCTCTGATCATACGTGGTAAAATAGCGCAGGGCCTCTGCGTTGGTTATTTATGCGTCTCCATGTTAGCAATCTGGTCCCTCGTGCTGCGCTGAAATGCTGAGCGCTGACCTAATTCAACACATCCCCGCAGACCTGCGAGTTTAGGGCTGTTCAGTCCCAGGCAATGGGCTGACACCGGAAAGGAATAATGAGATTTTTTTGGAGGCTCACCGCACTTTTTTTTCTCAGCAGGGCTCTATCGCATCCGCTACGGTATTTAAAAGGGAACGCTTTTCAAAGGTCTGCAGAATATTCACCTGTGTTGAAGCTTTTGTATTGACAGAGAAGAACGTACCTGCCCTCTGATATCAAAGAACAGCAGCCTCAGGCATAGAACAAGAACGAGACTCTTAAAATCAGAACACAGAATAGGAGATAGTAGATCATATCTGGTGAAGAAGACATATTTCAAATTGTATTAAATGGTAAAAATCCTTTTTTGTGTAGTTTGACAAGTTTAGGTAAAAGCTTTGCTCCGGGAATCAAGCTGCTGGCTGGCTGCAGAGATTCTCTGTTTGTATTTGAGAAGACGGACAGTTTTGTATGAGTTTTATTCAGCTCTTTTATGCACTTTTTTCATTATTTCTTTCATAGCTGTATTTTCTTTTTACAATGTCCTCCTAAAGGCAACTGTAAGCTTCCCTTTTTTCCCTGTGTTGCCACATACCTAAGCAGCACTCAAAGCCCCTGGGAAGCAATTGGAATCTGTTCCTAATCATTTTCAAAAACAGAAGTGGCAGTTTCATGCAGCTGTACACATCACCTTTATTCAAATTTTAGTAGTGGCTACACCCAATGAATAATATAGTATTTCTGTTGTTCAGTCCATTTTCCCACCTAAATGTAGCTATTGGTATTCCTCTAATAGAATGTACTTAAAAAATAGGTCAGGTTTGAATATTGTGTATTCTCATATTCAACCAGCAGGTTTGGCTCTTAGCTTTTTTTCTAGTGTTTTCCAGGGACTCCTTGCCTCCTTTCTTAAAAATAAAAATCTACTTTTTATAAAGCTGTGAAGAGAAGCTTATAAAGTGGAGTTCCACTTGTTTGCAAGTTTATTAAAAGTCAGCAGCTACAAAAAGTGTAGTGCTGACTTTTAATAAACAGACACTCATTTGTCTCACGGTCCAGCGATGCGGGCGGCCAAAGCCTCGCTCCTCTCCCCGACCTCTCCGCAGCGCCGCCATTGCAAGTGTAGGCACCCAGCTGTGACAGCTTGCGGCTTTACAGCCAGGTGTGCACTGTGTGAGTCGCGCTGCGTACTCTTAGTAGTGGCCAGGCAATCTTCTGGGACCTGTGATGTGTCCCAGAAGATTGCAGAAAGGGAGGGGTAGAGGATGAGTCGCCTAGGTGGCAAGGTGACGAGAACAGGAAGTGGGAGATGGGTACCTGTCAAAACTTGGTACCCGCTCCCCCCCCCCAAAAAAAAATGACATGCCAAATGTGACATGTACAGGGGGCGAGGAGTGCTTAAAGTGGAAGTTTCACTTTTGGGTGGAACTCTGCTTTAAGTTCAAGCTGAAATTTACACAAACAACTGATAAGTCATAGAAATAACTCCTCTTACTCTCTCCCATTGGCTTGTTGAGTCTCTTAAAGACAGAATGTCTAATGCCATGTACACGCGTTCGGACTTTCCGGCAGAAAAAGTCAGAATCTTTTCATCGGATATTCCGATCGTGTGGGCCTTATCTGACTTTTTTTTTTTTTAATTCTGACAGACCTAGAAATAGAACATGTTTTAAATATTTCTGATGGAATCAAATCCTATCGGGAAAACCACTCGTCTGTATGATGTTCCAACGGACCAAAAACGATGCATGCTCTGAAGCAAGTATGAGACGGCAGCTTTTGGATACTGGCTATTGAACTTCCTTTTTCTAGTCCCGTCGTACGTGTTGTACGTCACCACGCTCTAGACGGTCGGACTTGGTGTGATCGTGTGTAGGCAAGACAGTTTTAGCGGAACTCCGTCGGAACTCAGTCGGAACTCTGTCGGAACTCTGTCGGAACTCTGTCGGAACTCTGTCGGAAAAACCATCAGAGTTTATTCCGATGGAAAAAACAGTCGTGTGTACGCGGCATAAGAGTTAACAGACCCCGCAGTGATTTTTTTTTCGAAAAGCTCACAATGCTGGGGATTCCCTAGTCTCATGGATGAATCTTGTAATAAATAATTACTTATTAAAAAAAATATAAATACATTATTAACCACTTCAATACAGGGCACTTTCACCCCCCTTCCTGCCCAGACCAATTTTCCGCTTTCAGCGCTGTCGCATTTTGAATGACAATTGCGTGGTCATGCTACCCAAATTAAATTTTTATAATTTTCTTCCCACAAATAGAGATTTCGTTTGGGGGTATTTGATAACCACTGTTTTTTTTTAATATTTTGCTAAACAAATAAAAAAAACCAAAAATTTTGAAAAAAAAAAAAGTTATAAAATTTTTGTAAATAAGTACGTTTTCTCCTTCACTGATGAGCACTGATAAGGCTGCACTGACGGGCACTGATGAGGCAGCACTGTTGGCACTAAAGATGAGGCACTTTATGGCACCTTTATGTCTACATGTGCATGCAGGAGGAGGGGTAGGCGGCTTCACTCTGCTCGTCTGTGACAGCCGCTGCCGAGACTGATCAGAGCTGCGACCACGGAGAGAAGGGGATTGTTGCGCCGGGTCCCGGATCACTGTGCCGACAGGTGTCACTCGGGTGCGTCTCGCACCTCCCCCTTCAATGCCACTGTCTTGTGCTCTCCGTGTGTGTTCCGAGGTACAATATGGGTCTGTAGGCGGGGTCTGTATTGTTAGGGGGGTCTGTGCACTGTAGGGGGTCTGTGAACTGTAGTGGGGTCTGTGCACTGTACGGGGGGGGGGGTCTGTGCACTGTACGGGGGGTCTGTGCACTGTGGGGGGGTCTGCACTGTGGGGGGGGTCTGCACTGTAGGGGGGTCTGCACTGTAAGGGGGGTCTGCACTGTAGAGGGGGTCTGCAGTGTAGAGGGGGCCCTGCAGTGTAGAGGGGGTCCTGCACTGTAGAGAGGGTCTGCACTGTAGGGGGGTCTGCACTGTAGGGGGGGTCCTGCACTGTAGAGGGGGTCTGCACTGTAGGGGGGTCCTGCACTGTAGGGGGTCTGCACTGTAGGGGGGGGTCTGTACTGTAGGGGGGGGTCTGCACTGTAGGGGGAGGGGTCTGTACTGTAGGGGACGATTCTGTACTGTAGGGGGGTCTGCACTGTAGGGGGTATGTACTCTAGGGGAGGATTCTGTACTGTAGGGGGTCTGTACTGTAGGGGGGTCTGTACTGTAGGGGGGTCTGCACTGTAGGGGAGGATTCTGTACTGTAGGGGGGGTTTGCACTGTAGGGGGAGGGGTCTGTAATGTAGGGGAGTCTGCACTGTAGGGTGGGGGGGTCTGTACTGTAGGAGGGTCTGCACTGTAGGGGAGGATTCTACTGTAGGGGAGGATTCTGTACTGTAGGGGGGGGTCTGTACTGTAGGGGGGTCTGCACTGTAGATGGGGGTCTGCACTGTAGATGGGGGGTCTGCACTGTATGGAGGGGGTCTGCACTGTATGGAGGGGGTCTGCATTGTGGGGGGGATCTGCACTGTAGGGGGTTTGTGTAACATGCAGGGGGTCCAGAGCTGTGGGGGGCTGTGTAATGTAAAGTGGTGCAGAGAAGCAGGGTGCTGTGTAATGTAAAGGGGTCCAGAGGTCCAAGGGCTGTGTAATGTAAAGGGGTCCAGAGGTTCAGGGTGCTGTCTAATGTAAAGGTGTCCAGAGGTGCAGGGTGCTGTGTAATGTAAAGGGGTCCAGAGGTACAAGGGCTGTGTAATGTAAAGGGGTCAAGAGGTTCAGGGTGCTGTGTTATGTAAAGGGGTCCAGAGGTTCAGGGTGCTGTGTAATGTAAAGAGGTCCTAAGGTGCAAGGTGCTGTGTTATGTAAAGGGGTCCAGAGGTACAAGGGCTGTGTAATGTAAAGGGGTCCAGAGGTGCAGGGTGATGTGTAATGTAAAGAGGTCCTTAGGTACAAGGTCCTGTGTAATGTAAAGGGGTCCAGAGGTGCAGGGTGCTGTGTAATGTTAAGGGGTCCAGAGGTGCAGGGTGCTGTGTAATGTAAAGGGGTCCAGAGGTGAAGAGTGATGTGTAATGTAAAGGGGTCCAGAGGTGCAGTTGTGGAGAGGGGGTACACAGTAGTGACAAAAATATATTGAAGGATGCAGAGGTATGCAGGGGGCAAAGTTGGGTGTTTTTACATTTTTAGGGTGGGGGGGCTGCCAGATAAAGGATCCGCCCCGGGTGCCAAATGCTCTAGGTACGCGCCTGAATTTAATAGTACCAATGTTTGTGATACACTGCAATGAACCTAGGCTAACATTAGGGAAGGAAAGAATGTAAAACAAAACCAAAGAAATTCAACTTACCTACCAGCCTGCTAACCAACTGAATTGTCCTGGCTAACAGTATGCGTTAAAAACAGGGGTTTCGTTTGCATACATTTGCAAATACATGCGTAAGCTGCAGAGCCCTGTCAAGGAACCCCAATATCTGTAGTCCTAACTCAAAATTTTGAGAGCCTCCACAGTAGAAGCACATGCATTATAATTGATAGGCAGGTGAGCTGGAGGGAGCCCACCCCTCCTTAAAGGCACAGGGGTGCACTGGACTCTCAACATACAGCAGCATGGCAGCAAAGGTGTCCAGCACGTCCCCTCACCAGTGCGCCCCTGTGCCTTTAAGCAATCCACTGCCGCCTATGATTTGCTATGGTTTGACTTTGACAGCCTCCCAGTGGAATAGCACAGGTGGGTTGAGACTCATGTCAGAACACACCTGAGCTCATCACTACTCATCGCCCATCCCCCTGCTCAATACAGAGTTCTCCCCCAATACAACGCTCCCTCCCAATCCCAGCACAGATCTTTTCCACCCACACCCAGCTACTTTTTACTCAGTTCTCAGAACAGGAGGAGCAGCTGCCAAGAGGCTGGGGTGTAATGTTCTGTGTGAGCATTCCCCGTTGTATTGCATGAAAGCCCAGCCTCCTGGCAGCCGGTCCTCCTGTATATAAACTGCACTGAGGAGGTGCTATCACTTGGGGGTATAATACAAAAATATGATATAGTAGGGAAAAAATGTAAACGCACACACATTCCTCCAAAATCACTAATATATATTTGGCGTATGTATGTTCAGTCATAAGCCAGGATAAAACATGTGTAGCGCCACCCCCGTGAGGGCTGCATGATACTGGTCTCCCTACTCCTTCACAGCCAGGCGACAAGCATTTTCCACTTCCATCCAGACATAAGGAACAGTCTTTGAGATTGTTTCTTGTTGTTTATTAGGGATAATAACTTGAATGGGGAAACGGAACTATGGGATGTCCAGCTTGACTGCAACAATTACCAGGGACAACTTCCTCTCTATGTACACGATCCTGAACTGTCCTCCTTCCTGGACATTCTCTGATAATCTAAAATGCAAAAGCCCCGTAAGGACTAGAAACTTTCAGTCCCTTAAAAGTAGCGCAATGTGTTGTAGGCTGCATACCAGGAGTATCTCCATCTCCACTGTAGAGGCTGATCCAAGCTCTAGTGCCTGTAGGAACTACCAGCCCACCTGGCTGCTTCTTCGCCAGACCACCCGGCTGCTCCGAAGATCTCCCAGGGCAAGAAAAAGGAAAGGGTATGCACAACGCTGTCCTCCTGAAAGGCTTGCTACTTGCCACTTGCCATATGTCAGTCTCTCCCCTTGTGAATCCTGGAGGTGCTGATGTACTCACACTGTCCTCCTTGCTGTTTCTTAGGCAAGTTTCCTTTCAAACCGCACTGCTGTCAGAATCTTTCTAAGCCAGCCTGAGCCCAGCCTGAGGCAGAGCCCCCCCCTCCAGACACAGGGACCCCCCTCCAAGGCCTCAGACAGTCTCCCTCTGCACTCCATCTTCCACCCAACTCCCCTGCTGGCATTGCTCATCCATATTTGAGGGCTGACTCAGCCACCCTGCCAGGCCCACTGTTTGAGGATTGGCCAAATTCCCCTAAGTATGCAGATCAACCCTCCTGGCCTCTGCCTACTAACTTCTAGAAGTTACTCCAAATTTCCAGAATCAGGAGGAGGCACCAGAGACCTGCCTCTGTGAGTCATCCAGTCTGACCTGCAGTAAACCCTGACCCAATTCAGACTCACAAGATAACCATGAGTCAAAACATAGGTTTGCCTGCACTAACACTAGTAGCACACTACACATGCTACACATGTAATGTGAGTGCCTATTGTTATGTATTAGACCAGTGTTGCCCTTTGCTTGCCCTTATCTGGCCCTTGGGGCACTATTCCAGCAACTGATACCAATGATGGGGCACCATTCCCCCTACTGACACCATCAAAACATGATTTATCTTACTGATATCATTGGGGCACTATCTACTCCCACTGGCCACAGTCTGGCCCCCCTAAATCCTGAAGGACAGTAAACTGGCCCTTTGCTTGGAAAGTTTGGAGACCCCTGTATTAGGCACACAATAATGTCAAACAATTGAAGGCAAGCTAAAAATGTTGAAGCCCAAATCCAGCTTTTACTTTTAACTGCGATGGGCAATTTAATTTTGCATTGATTTAGGAATCCTGGAGTTAGGCATTAGGCCTTATGCACACGGCTGTATTAAAATACTCATATCTAATCTATGCTTATTCTTTTGCCAGGAGATTAAAAAAAAATTAAGCATAAAAATATACTTGCTTTTTTGCACAATTACGAGCATTTGTGCATGTTTTACAAGCATATGGCTTTGAGCTTAAACTCATTCTACTGAGCTTTGGGGCATTTTTTTCATGACTTTAAACGCTATTCTTAAAATACAGATCTAAATGCGTAATGTGCATGGCCACATAGTCTAACATAGAACTGCGCTTAAAGGCATAACAAAATATGCTGTACCCCCTGTAAAAGCAGAATTGTTTATGCCTTTGTGCATGGGGCCTTAAAAGTGAACCTGAGCAAACATTGTTTCGAATTTAGTTTTATACCGAGAGGGAATGGTTAAAACCAGTCAGTTTTTTTTTTGCTGTCTGTGTCCATGTTTGGGAGATTTAACTTCACTTCGAAATTCCAATCCCAATGACAGCAGGTAACAAAGACAGAACATTGTGAGATATTTCTTTGATGGGGACAGAGACAGCAGCAAAAGCACATTTATTTAGTAAAGCAGAGAGGAGTTAAAACATAAGGTTGCTTTTGTTTTCCTTCCCTAGTGACACCAAGACATTTTCATTTCTTTTTTTTTGGTGTCACTAAAACAGGTAGTGAGATAAAATCTCCTCATTGAAGTCAAATACAGAAAAAAAAAAATAAATTGACAGTGGTTCTGGCTCTTACCTGTTGAAAGCTACATTTTCGCCTGGGTTTAGTCTTAAAGTAGAGCTTTAGATCAAACTTTTTTTCATTTTGGATAGAGTTAGGGAAGGTTATAACCCCTTTCAGATTTATTTTTTATAATTTTTTTTGCCATCTGTGCCATCCTATTGGGGAAATTTACCTTCACTTGCCTTCACTGTCCCATAGCTAAAAAAGGTAATGAGAGGAAATCCCTGCAAATAAATGGGAATCCCTTGAAGATCTCCCCTAAATTACTTTTTCTGGGGTCAACCCAAAATTTGGGTTTTTCTGTACCTTCACTTTAAATGATAATGGTAAACAGGACAAATAGAGAGGGTGGATTTCCTTATCGGAGACACAAACAGCAATAAGAACCTAATATCTCCACTGTAGGTGGCGCTGCAGAGGGAGAGGAAGTCACGAGGAACATGGCTCCTCTATGGTTTCCTGGGTCTTTAGGGCATCAATCCCGTTGGATAATGACAGCCTGTGACTCAGGCAGCCATCTTGGGTCAAGCAGAGTCTATTTAAGATCCTGGCTTCTGAGTTTGGTGCGCATTTAGCTTGTGGGTAGTGTAGGGACAGGTCACCACTCTGTCAGGGGCATTAATAGCACAGGGAAAGGTTCCAGATGAGTGAAGAAAGACTAGGGATCCACCACTACTCCTGGAAACCTCCTCCCTTGGGCTGGGAGCGGCCAGGCCGCATTCCACCCCTCAAGACAGATGCTGTCAGTTCGGCTGAGTGTTCCCAGTCAGGGTGCCCTTTGATGGGCTTGTTGTGGATTGTTATATTCTGACTACAATACAAGTTCTCTCTATTGCAACTGAACTGTGTGTGAGTTACTGTCGCTACTCCCACAGGTGTTCTAATCCCTCTGCACTCTGTCCAAAAAAAAAATTTTTGCCTTTAGTTAAACCTTAACATTCTCACAAGTTTATCTGTATATATGAAGGCCCAGAGCAGAAAATAACTCACACTGATTACTGCGCGCTGCTATATATTCATTACCCCAAATATACTTGAAGTGAATAAAATGACTATGGCTTGGTCCAGAAAATGTGATTAGAGGGTTATATATATCAGTGAATTCCCTTTGCATCTTATTAGTTTTTTCCTTCTACTTTATGCAGAATTTACATGGAAAAGAGGGTTCTATCTTAGTAGACCAATTAAAGGAAAATAATGAAATCACAATGCTTGAATTGACTATGCAACAAACCTCAGTATGAGAAAATCCTCAGTGTAACGAGCAGGCCAATTTATCCCAATTTTCTCCACTGAAACCTGTTTATGGTCATTTAATTCCTGATTTGGGGTTGTCACACTGCTGGTAATGTCAATTGTGGTATAATAGTAGGTTGTAAATAAGAAGCAGAGATGAACAAAGTAGGCTTATCTGCCTGTGGAAAACCCTTTTCTTCCTAGGGTTCTTCTTAAAAAGGAAAATGGTTAATTCTGTACAATTAAGAATTATTTTTCTCCTGATCCTATTACTCATATCTTTTTTCCTTCTTAGGAAATGTCCATCGATAATGAGAGTGTCATTATCATTTATCCTGAGAGCATCAAAGAGCTTTTCCATATAATGGTCTGGTAATTAGCCATCAGCAACTCTGCTCTTTAATAGTTATTTTGTTGGTAATCTTTTTTGGAAGCTTGTGGTGCATACTAGCTCATTATGCCTTTGCCTTGCAGGGTTTTTTTTTTTTTTCTTATTTTTTTTTTTTTTTTTTAGATGTGCGGGTATACAACCGCTTTAATACTTGTTTATAGCTCCATGAAAATGACATAGAAACATAAAAAGTGTTAACTTAATTACTACAGAACAGTCAGGGGAATTCAGAATTCTGATGTGCTTCCACACACCAAATTTTAGTGCGGACAACAGATTTGTGTTCTTGTAAACGAGTGTATAAATCTAGGGTATGCACCACATGTGGAGGTCCACGGAAGCTGGAGTGTCCATATGGACCACACCACCACATACCACAGTGGATGAAAGTTTTGTATTGGGGGGGGGGGGGTGCAGCTTGATGAGGATTTTCAGAAACTAGTTCCACATCAAGTCTTCTCTGTGAATGATAGCAAGCAGTAGATGGATCCTTAGTCAATAGACAGCATGCTATTAGCTATAAAATCCCCTAGAGGCCACTTCAGGGAGCTTCACACTTGAGCCTTTCACCATTTATATAAACTTTGAGTGGGTCTATTACACTCTCTGGTTCATGCCTTCTCTTCAACCAGCAACATAGGTCTGTTTCTAGACTATGATGTTTATTTAGAGAAAGTAGCAGGGAACACTAACTTGTCTCCACCAGCTCTTCATGACACGCTACCATTAACCTTGTCCTTGCCCCAAGGCATAGATGGAAGCCACTTTTTTTCTATTTACAAGGTCTTGAACACTGTGGCTTACAGGCTTGGTGTCTCCAGGAGTGTTCTGTTCAGCAGTGGGCTTCACAATTGAGACCCTGCCACTTAGTGAGGTGCACAAAATACAAAGCTACTCTTCAATGACAGAACCTCCGTCACCAGCCACCACCGCTTAATCTCCCAAGCTGGCTGCTTCTCCTTCTTGTTATACTCCACTCCATAACCTCAAGGGTTAACTTTGTTCAAACATATACACTATATTACCAAAAGTATTGGGATGCCTGCCTTTACAAGCACATGGACTTTAATGGCATCCCATTCTTAGTCCGTAGGGTTCAATATTGAGTTGGCCGCTTTGCAGCTATAACAGCTTCAATTCCTCTGGGAAGGCTGTCCACAAAGTTAGGAGTGTGTCTATGGGAAGGTTTGACCATTCTTCAAGAAGCGCATTTGTGAGGTCAGACACTGTTGTGGTTGAGAAGGCCTAACATGCAGTCTCCGATCGAATTCACCCCAAAGGTGTTCTATCAGGTTGTGGTCAGGACTTTGTGCAGACCAGTCACATTTCTCCACCCCAAACTCGCTCAACCATGTCTTCATGAACCCTGCTTTGTGCACTGATGACCCCTTCCTCTTCCAACATGACTGCGCACCAGTGCACAAAGCAAGGTCCATAAAGACATGGATGAGTGAGTTTGAGGTGGAGCAACTTGACTGGCCCACACAGAGCCCTGACCTCAACCTGATAGAACACCTTTGGAATGAATTAGAGCGGAGACTGCGAGCCAGGTCTTCTTGTCCACATCAGTGCCTGACTTTACAAATGTACTTCTGGAAGAATGGTCAAACATTCCCATAAACCTTGTGGAGAGCTTTACCAGAAGAGTTGAAGCTGGTATAGCTGCAAAGGGTGGGCCACCTCAATATTGAACCCTACGGACTAGAACAGGGATGCCATTAAAGTTCATGTGCGTGTAAAGGCAGGTATCCCAATACTTTTGGTAATATAATGTATATATTACCCAAGAGTGAAATACAAAATTGCCAAAAGTCCTAATAGAATGTTAATTGGTTGGAATGGATAAGGTTAAATACTGACAGCGTCTGCATCCACTCCTCATGAGCAGGATCTTGGGTGACTCCTGCTCTTGCTCCTGCTGGCAAACTAGAGAAGGGAGAGAAATCGCTGTAAAGCCACCCCCTACAGCATGTGACGTCATCCTGTTCCTTCAGGTTGGATTGCTGTCCCGCAGCTTCCAGCGATCCTATACAGAGCGGCTTCCCAGCTTTCCTTCATAGAGCTGATTTCCTGCTTACTATTCATCCACCACTGCTGGGTGAAGGGAGGACTACCATCTGCTGAGTGTATGATTACGCTTTATTCATTATTTATTGTGTGAGTGCATTTGCTTTTGTTTTACAGATGGTGTAAAAATACTGCACTGATTCACTGGCATTTTCTGTCCCTTCCCTGTTTTGTTTTCTTACAGGGTTAACTTCGCTGTACACCCTTTACTTCATAACCCAGCAGGATAATCATGGCTGGTACTCACTATTCCCCAGTTCTTCGAATACACCATGAGTACACCTGTTATTATCATACTTGGTTTCCTTATTAAATAATTGAGACCAGGCAACTGCTTCTTTGACAAGAACTGCATTTACTCAATACAATAATAATTACATGCTTGTACCACCACTTTATACCAAATAAAAAAGTTTGTAAACCAAAAAATAGTAATAACATGCTGAGGTAGTATAGTTAGACAACAAAACATTCTTGAATATAACACTGTCTTTAAGATGTATTATGCCGTGTACACACGATCAGAAATTCTTCCAGCAAAAGACAGATGAGAGCTTTTGGTCGGAAAATGCAACCGTGTGTATGCTCCATCGGACTTTTGCTGGCGGAATTCCAGCCAGCAAAAGATTGAGAGCAGGTTCTCAATTTTTCGGTCCAAAAAAGTTCAGATCGGAAATTCCGAACGTCTGTACCAATTCCGACACGCAAAATTCCTACACATGCTCGGAAACAATTTGACGCATGCTCAGAAGCATTGAACTTCATTTTATCGGCTCGTCGTAGTGTTGTACGTCACCGCGTTCTTGGCGGTCGAAAGTTCAGCAAACTTTTGTGTGACCGTGTGTATGCAAGCCAAGCTTGAGCGGAATTCCGTCGGAAAAACCATCCAAGATTTTTCTGACGGAAATTCCACTCTTGTGTACGCAGCATTAAAGTACATTTGCCTGTGCTTTGTGATTGGCTGTGCTATCCCCCTTTTGTGGCGCTGCCCATACCATATATTAGGAATAAAGTCTCTCTCCAATTGTCTAGCACTTAGAATACATTTTTGTGGGAGCCTGTGATTGGGTCCCATTAAATCGAGGGGTGCCAAACTCAATTTCATTAGGGGCCCCTTAAGTATTATGGTTACCCTCAAAAGGGTTGTATCTGTAAGACAAAAAATTTTTTTCCCACCTATCAACAGGCTTTTTGCCAGCACATGCACTGATTGGCTCCTTGTACTTCTTCTTGCACTCCAGTCATGTTCTGCAGGAACTGTAGGACACTGATACTAGGTCAGGCACTCACACTGCTGCATTTAAAAATACATTTAGTGATCCATTAAGGATTAGACAACTATATTAATGTGTATCTTTTGCAGTGCCTTGAAAAGGTATTCATACCCCTTGAAATGTTCCACATTTTGTCATGTTACAACCAAAAACATAAATAGATTTTATTGGGATTTTATGTGATAGACCAACACAAAGTGGCACAAAATTGTGAAGTGGAAGGAAAATGATAAGTGAAAGTGAAAAGTGTGGTGTGTATTTGTATTCAGCCCCCCTGAGTCATTACTTTGTAGAACCACCTTTCACTGCAATTACAGCTGCAAGTCTTTTTTGGGGATGTCTCTACCAGCTTTGCACATATAGAGAGTGAAATTTTTGCCCATTCTTCTTTGCAAAAAAGCTCAAGCTCTGTCAGATTGGATGGAGAACGTCTGTGAACAGCAATTTTCAAGTCTTGCCTCAATTGGATTTAGGTCTGGTCTTTGACTGGGCCATAATATGCTTTGATTTAAACCATTCTATTTTTGCTCTGGCTGTATGTTTTTAGGGTCGTTCTCCTGCTGGAAGGTGAACCTCTGCCCCATTCTCAAGTATTTTGCAGACTTTAACAGGTTTTTTTCTAAGATTGCCTGTATTTGGCTCCATCCATTTTCCCGTCAACTCTGAACAGCTTCCCTGTCCCTGCTGAGGAAAAGCATCCCCACAACATGATGCTGCCACCACCATGTTTCATGGTGGGGATGGTGTGTTCAGGGTGATGTGTAGTGTTAGTTTTCTGCCACACATAGCGTTTTGCTTTTATACCAAAAAGTAAATTTTTTATCTCATCTGACCAGAGCACCTTCTTCCACGTTTGCTGTGTCCCCCACATGGCTTCTTGCAAACTGCAAACGGGACTTCTTATGGCTTTCTTTCAACAATGGCTTTCTTCTTACAAATCATCCATAAAGACCAGATTTGTGGCGTGCATGTCTAAAAATTGTCCTGTGGACAGATTCAGCTAAGCTGTAGATCTCTGCAGCTCCCAGAGTTCCCATGGGGCTCTTGGCTGCTTCTTTGATTAATCACTTGCTTACTGGGCACCTAAACCCCCCTCCTGGCAAGACCAATTTTCAGCTTTTAGTGCTGTCACTCTTTGAACCACAATTGCATGGTCATACAACACTGTACTCAAATTAATTTATTTTTTTCATTTTTCCCCTACAAATAGAGCTTTCTTTTAGTGGTATCTGATCACCTCTGGGTTTTTTATGTTTTGTTAAAAAAATAAATAAATACCAAAATTAAAAAAAAAAAATACATACCGTAACCGTTTTATATTTTGTTAATACATTTTTGCAAACAGGTATTTTTTCTCCTTCATTTATGTACGCTGATGAGGCTGCACTGATGGGCACTGATAGGCTGCACTGATAGGCACTGATAGGCTGCATTTATGGGCACTGATGGCCACTAATAGGCGGCACTGGTGGGCACTAATAGGCGGCACTGATAGGTGGCATTGGTGGGCACTGATGGGTGGCACTGGGCAGCACTGATGGGTGGCACTGAAGGGCATTGATAGGTGGCACTGAAGGGCACTAATAGGTGGCACTGATAGCTGGCAGTGATGGGCACTGATAGGTGGCAGTGATGGGCACTGGTTGGCAGTGATGGGCACTGATTGGCACTGGTAGGTGACACTGATAGGCAGCACTGCTAGGTGGCACTGATTGACACCACTGGTGTGCATTGATAGGTGGGACTCGTGAGCATGCATAGGTGGTGCTGGCACTTATGCAGAGTCGTGGCACTGTGTGGGCACTGGCAGAAGGCACTGGAAGGCGGTATTGGTGGGCACAGTTGAGGTGGCTTTGCCTCTTCCTCTTCAGGACCGATGCCCCTTTTCTTTTGTTTATATCACGTGATCAGCTATCATTGGCTGACAGCTAATCATGTGATAAGCGGTCGGGATCAGCTATCATTCTGGTATAGCATGGATCTGATCTGACAACTTTATCCCTGACCTGTCTGGTGTGTTCCTTGGCCTTCATGATGCTGTTTGTTCACTAAGGTTTTCTCCAACAAACCTCTGAGGTCTTCACAGAACAGCTGTATTTATACTGAGATTAACTTACATACAGGTGGACTCTACTTACTAATTTGGTGATTTCTGAAGGCAATTCCACCAATTAGGGGTATCAGAGTAAAGGGGGAGGAATACAAATGCACGCTACACTTTTGTGTTGGTCTTTCAAATAAAATCCCAATAAAATATATTTACGGTTTTGGCTGTAACATGACAACATTTCGAAAAGGTCAAGGGGTATGAATACTTTTTCAAGGCACTGTATTTCTGCCTAGAGTTCAGCTTTAAAGGGGTCGTAAAGGTAAAAGTTTTAAGGTGAAGGTGAAAAAACATCCGTCAATGCCGGCCCCACCAGGCCCCCCGTTATACTTACCTGACCCCTCAAAAGTCCCGCGCTCGCCCCTGACGTCCTCTTCGCCGCTCACCCTGGCCGTTGATTGGCTAGAGTGGATGGATTGAAAGCAGCGCAGCCGTTAGCTCGCGCTGCTGTCAATCACATCCAATGACGCTGTGGGCCGAGTGATACAGTGAGCGGTTATAGCCGCCAGCTGTATCACGGGAGCGCGCCCGCAAGCACTCCACAGCATGCGAGGGAGCTCACATGAAGTTGTGGAGTCCTTGCGGGAGGGAGCCGAGACAGCCGCCGAGGGACCCCAGAAGACCTGGTTCGGGGCCACTCTGTGCAAAACGAGCTGCACAGTGGAGGTAAGTATAGCATGTTTGTTATTTAAAAAAAAAAAAAAAAATCCTTTAGTGTCCCTTTAAATACTTTGCACTGCTGGAGAGCTCTGCTCGGTCAGCTATCCCCATCTGAAACATTCTATGCTGCTGGATAATTAATTGTCTTTGTGCTGCCTATAACACCCTTCTTCCTCTCCTGATTGCAGCTACAGTATCCACAGTTATAACCACTGAAGGATAACTTGAAGATGTTTTGATCCATTGCTCTATAATGCCCCTTTTTCTGGCATAATTGGCTACAGTTGCTCAGGAGATTTATGTTTTTACTTTCTCTGGAGTTGAGCTGGAACCTTTGGCTCCTTCCTGGCTTCTGTAACCTGTAGGGGCAATGAGCAACATTCTCCTACATTTAAAGATCTAAAACTGCCCCAGGATGTGAACTCACATCTATGTATAGATTTATTTATCCTTGGAAGTTTCTAGTAACTGAAATACTGTCAGAATGATCCAAGGAATGAAACATTTTGTGTACAAGGCTGCAAAACGTATTAACGCGTGGAAATTGCATTTGGGATATCATTGCCTCCCTGGTTGCTTTAAATATGCATTCGATAGATGCCACATGCCAACTGATGATTTATCTGATTAACCTTTTTGCCTCTGAAAGCTTTATATTGTATTTTTTTTAAAGAACAAAGATAGATATCAGATACCTTCTGGTCATTCTTGGTATCAACACCCAACAGGTTCACTGGGCTTGTCAAGTATTATTCTCCCACTTTAAAGAGTCTTGTGCTTCATTCATCATGTTTTTCATGATCAGTCTGGAACAATGATGTTTGGATGAAAGGATGTTTGGCTTTGCTGCGAAACGTTCATTTCAGCATTTCGTTTTTAGAAACTGTAGGCAATATAATCAAACATAAACATTTTGCATCTAGCTACTCTGACAACTCAATCGTTGTGAATGCAGCTTTGGATGGAGTGTGGAACAATCAGAAATCCTGTCTGTTTTGTAAGGCTGTCTTTGTCATTGCTGTGAAGATTCACCCTCTTTATTTGTCTTGGAAACCATTTCTACAGTACTGTTTTACAGGTGTCACCGGAACAGGAGTTAAAGTGTCACTAAACCCACATCATAAAAAATTATCAATAAATGCTGTATTACATGCTGTTCATACTCACTCTGTATTCTGCAAAAAAACTGGTTGATCCTGCTGTTCTCTATCTCCACCTTCTGTTCATGTCCCCATTTCAGCTAGGGATTTTGCAGCTGTGGTGGCAACTATGCACATGCTCAGTTTTCAGTAAGTATCTATGCTGAGCAATTCCTCCTTATCACATCTGAGCAGCCCATGTGACTACAGAGTCACACATGTGGGCTTATACACAGTGGTAAATGACAGCCCACTCCCTCCCTCCTCCTCCATGCCCACTAACCAACTAACAGAATGGAGGCAGGTATTACATGTAGATTATTTGAGGCTTCACCTCCCTCCTATTCTAAGACACAGGCTGGATGGGCGTGACACACCCTGTGACTGGCAGAAATCTGCCCACACCATGTTATTTCTATAAAATAATAACAATTTCATTTCAAATATATATTTGTATGACAATTTTAAACAGTTTATTGATAATTTATTTATTTTCACTCTGTATTCCAAAGGCTGTTTTTTTTTTTTTTGAACATGTGACCAGCAGCAAAGAACTAGAAGCTCCTCCTGCTTATGTTTCCCTGCAGAAAGGGTGGGAAAGATCTGGGTCATGTGACAGCTGTATATCGATTAGGAAAAAGATTTGTATTTTTTTTAATTAAAATAATTACAGTGCCATCATCCACATACAAAAATAAAATGGACAATGAAAATGAAACAGTGTGTGTTTAGTATTACTTTAAGTGAAAATCTTTCAACATTCTTTTCTGGTGACAAATGTCTAATACTGGTACATCTACACTAGTAGATTTTTGAACAAATTTTCGTACAAAAATTGGTACAAACATTTATACCAAGGTACAGGAATCACTAGGGAAGTGGAGACTAAGGAAATGCTTCTTATTTTGTGCAAGAAAATGATAAAAATCATTCTTTCACATTCCTGGTAGAGGCACTTGCCTGGAGCTCAGGAACTTTTTTTTAGTAAAAGGTGCTTTTTTGGACAAATAATATATTGTTGCTCCATATTGTGACATAGTAGAAATGTATAAAATTGAGAATTGCAAAGTTACGGTTTTAACTTTCTGAAATATACCCGCTGATATTCTATTCCAGCTGATCCTCCCAGATGAGAATTTTCATCCAAACACACACTGATTCAATTCAGTCTCTTGTTCCCAGAAGGACGCTCTTGTCGCTATCCTTGCACAGTTTTATTAAAACAGTAATTGAACATTTCACATAGCAGATGCAGATAACACAGACACACTCTTCTTAGTGCTTCCATTTCTGATACAAATTTTCCCAACCGAAGATGACTATTAAAGGGACAGTGTACTGTATTTTTAGGGAATACGTATTACGTGTGAGGCCTCATGCACACTGAACGTTAAAAAAATGGCAGTAGCATTAACTGTAGAAAGTTGTAGCTGTAGAATGAGTTTTTCAGTGTTTTTAGGTGTAGCGTTTTTTTAGCTTTTTTTAACAAAATTATACTCGCACAATAGCTTATGGCTCAAAAACGCTGATAAACACAGAATAGCCGTGTTTTTCAGAGTTAGAGCGTTTTTACAGCTGAAAAACTCCTCTCAAAACCTACAGCAACCCCAGGAGAAATTGATCCCTCCCTGAGGGAAAGAACCATCAGCTTAGGCATCCTGCCCATTTATCACTTCCCCAGCCACCTTTTGGATGCCTCCTGCCAGTGATTGGCTGGGGCATGATTAAAATTCAACTGATCACTTGAATTTCCCTGTCCTATGCTCTGGAAACTTCTTTTAGAGGCAGGTGGGAGTAATCAAACTCTCAGCTCAAGAAAACCCTGAACAGACCAACACAATCACTGGGGGTGAGTTGGGGTTCTTCAATGCCATGAACAATATACTGGCATGAGAGGAGGCCTTCCAAGCATAACAAAGATCCTGTCCTCCTATTAGCTGATCCTGCTTGTTGGATTTTGGCCTGATAACATGCACACAAGTTGATACAAAGGGGTTTGAATGGCTATTAAAGGTAACCATCCTCACCTGTGATCTATTTGTTTGTAATTAGTGTGTGTGTATAAATGGTCAATGAGTTTTTGGACTCCTGACAGACCCTTGCATCTTTCATCCAGTGCTGCACTGATGTTTCTGTATTCTGAGTCATGGGGAAAGCAAAATGATCTGCAGGAAAAGGTAGTTGAACTGTATAAAACAGGAAAGAGATATAAAAAGATATCCAAGAAAATTGAGAATGCCAATCAGCAGTGTTCAAACTCTAATCAATAAGTGGAAAATGAGGGGTTCTGTTGAAACCAAACCACAGTCAGGTAGACCAACTAAAATTAGCCAACACTCTCAGGAAAATTGTTCGGGATGCAATGTCATTGGCTACAATGCACTGCAAGTTACAGTTACTTCCAGTCATTCAATAGATTACCTATTCTGGTAAAGGTTCACCTTAGCTCTATGCACACAGAAATCTCTGTATCAAAAGCTTGAAAAAACATTTGAAGAATTCATATTTTCAAAAAAGACCATAATCACAAGGGCTGCCAAGGTAGCATAGAAGGGCACATGGAGCCCCAGGGGCCTCCAGCAGTCTCCAAAGACTTACAATGCTTGGGAAGTGGTTAACCTACATACATTTGGGTACATATCCCCTATCATTTCCGGCATTCACAATCAATATAAATTTTAATTGTTTTGTTCAGGAAAGAACATGTATATTCTCGTTTATGATGAATTCTTCAGCTCCTATTACATGGCTGGAAAAATCAATAGTAAGAAAGTTATAGGAGCACAACTTAACAGAGCAAGGAAAAAAAGAGCAGAATTTAAGAAAGGCCATAGGCTAGCCAACTGTAGTGCTGACAGAAAACTCTCTGAATGTAGAGGATTTTTATAACTATAGATGAGCCAGTTGTCTGTAATTTGCTTCTCTGGAAATCTGACTAAGTCTGCACCCCATCCATTTCAAAGGCTTTGGAATTAGCAGTATTCTGACTTTTATTCATATATTTATTTTTAATTTAGTAGAAGAAACACTTCCTCAAAATCAGCTGGTAAAGTCATCCCCTTCACCAGCTCAGTCCTGTTGTCAGGGCCGTCTTTAATGTTGATTGGACCCTGGGCAAAACTTTTCTTGTGGGGGCCCCCCTCCATGCAGGTTTGCTCTTCACCTGCTCTGAGATATACAATAAATAGCAGATAGACTCAAAATCAGTTTACTGAATCAGATCAGGCAGCGATTGCGATTGGTTGCCAGAGGTTACATTGTATCATTACCGCTCACTGACTGGTTGCTAGAGGTTACAGCACACATTACGGCTCACTGATTAGTTGCTAGAGGTTACAGCACATGATTTCTGCTTGTTGATTGGTTTCTAGAGATTACTGTGCATATGACCTAAGGGGGGCATGATATACATATCAATGCTGCCGGTCGCGGCTATTTACATATGAATGCAGTTGCTATTTACATATGAATGCAGTTGCTATTTACATATGAATGCCGGTAATTTACAGGGTCTGCAGGTGAGTCATCTGTACACAACAATAGGGCAGAGCTGGGCAGCATTAGTAGCAGCACTTCACACTGAGATATTGGGACACAGCACAGGACTAAAACCTCAAGGGATGAGGGAATTTAAACCAGGATAGTTTGCAAGTATGAGGCAGCTGCTTTGGGCCCCACAACAATGACAGGGCCCAGGCAGCTGCCCCTTTTGCCCTGCCTTAAAAACGGTCCTGCCTGTTGTGTATGAGACCACATACTATCATTTTCTGATGTTCACTATAGTCAGAGATGTACGACACTGGTACATTGATGTGGCATTGCATCAATACAATGGGCATCCTTATAAACCACTAGATAGGTGTAAGAAGTGTGTGTGTTAATGAGGCCTCAGCTATTTGGCTTAAAGGGGTTGTAAAGCTAAAACATTTTTTGGCAATATCTATGCTATATAGATCATGAATCTAGCTGTTATTTCTGCCCCAAAAATGTATTTTCCTGTTAGATAAATAGGCGTTATCAGCACTTCCTCCTTTCCTCTCTGTATGTTCTCCTCAACTTCCGTGTTTTCGAGCATGCTCCCTGCAGCAACATCACAGCTTTAAAGGAAGGCTCCCCTGCCTCCCGTGCCTGTGAACGCACACAGCATCTCCTTGCAAGGATGTAGTCCCATGGGAGGGGTCGAGCATGCTGACTAACCCCCAGCCAGAACGGCTCAGATGATGGGGGCAAGCTTCTAGAAGAGAAACAGGAAGTTGAAAATTCACACACAGAAAAAAAGCATTTACAAAGGAAAACGAATGAAAAGGTAAGTGAACCAACAGTATACTACCCTAAAGGAACATATTTAGAAAATAAAAAAACAAACCTTTAGTATCACTTTAAGTAAGATTTTGCGTATATAATGCCCTGGTCTTTGGGGCTTCCAAGGCAATTAAGAAGAGACTTGTTGGAGGGGGCGTGGCAGGGGTGTGAATCAGAGAAGGTGCACAGCTCGTGAGCTCCACTCCTGTACTTCTCCTATGTTGATCCTGTCAGTGCCTATAATTATTTTTTGAGTACTTTTGAGTACTAATCTTGAACACGAGGTCCCTGAAGTCCACCATGTCTGTAGGCACACAAACCACCGCTTCTGACGCAGCTTTGCTGGAACCCTCCACTGCTGATATCCTGGCAGCCATCACTGCTTGTAAAGAGACACTAAAATTGAATATGTCTCCATTGACATCAGCCTTATCCGCAATGATTTGGATAAGTTTCGCTCCTGCCTGTTAGAATATGTCTCCACTGACATCAGCCTTAACCGCAATGGTTTGGATAAGTTTCGCTCCCGCCTGTCGGAGGTTGAGGATTGGATTGCTCAGGTGGAGGATGTGGTCCACACAAACTCTACAGAAGTGCATGCCCTGCAAAGGTAGGTTAAGGCCCTACAGGAGAAAGCTATGGACACTAAAAATCGTCTACGCTGCAATAACCTCAGGATCTTGGGCCTTCCAGAAAAGGTGGAAGGCGCAAAGCCTGCTGAGTTTGCGGAGACCTTTCTGGCTAACCTCTTAGGTTTACAAAACTTGCCACTTACCTTTGTGGTCGAGCGGGCCCACCGAGTGCCCCCACACCTCTAATGCCGTGTACACACGATCGGACATTCCGACAACAAAATCCCATGATTTTTTTCTGACGGATGTTTGGCTCAAACTTGTCTTGCATACACACAGTCGCACAAAGTTGGTCGGAAATTCCGAACGTTAAGAACGCGGTGATGTACAAGGCGTACGACGAGCTGAGAAAAATGAAGTTCAAAAGCCAGTACTGCTCTTCTGCTTGATTCCGAGCGTGGCACTTTGTGCTTCGGAATTGTCTACACACGATCGGAATTTACGCAAATGGATTTTGTTGTCGAAAAATTTGAGAACCAGCTCTCAAATTTTGTGCGACGGAAATTGCAAAGGAAACTGTCTGATGGAGCCTACACACGGTCGGAATTTCCGACAACAAGCTCCGATCACACATTTGCCGTCGGAAAGTCCAACCGTGTTTACGTGCCAGTATGTCATGAAGATCCTGCCAGTAACCGGCGCATTAGAGTCCCCGGTACCCGTTCGCGGGCACCATTGCGCGTGCGCATGCGCGCACACACCCGCAAACGAGAGCGCGCGTGGGAGGACGGGTGCGCGCCACCATTGGCGCCAGTGAGCCTATTTAAATCCGCCTGTCACAGACGGTCCCCGTTGTCTGCTCTACAGCGTTCTGTGCCTGATACCTGATCTGCAGTTGTTACCAGTGTTTGACCCGGCTACCCTTTGACCTCCTGCTTTCCGCCTGCACCCGACCTTGGCTTGTCTGTGACCTCTCTCCTGCCTTACCCACCTGTACTGCATTGCCAGCCTGATACCTGACCCGGCCTGTTTGACGATCCTGTCTGCCTGTTGACCCGGCCTGTGGTACTGATCCAGTCTGCCTGTTGGTCCAGTCTGCGTGCTGTTCCAGTCTGCTGTGTTGTTCCAGTCTGCCAGCTGATCCAGCCTGCTCCGCTGACCCTGTCTGCTGTGCTGTTCTAGTCGGCCTTCCTGATCCGGCCTGTGGTACTGACCCAGTCTGCCTGTTGGTCCAGTCTGCTTGCTGTTCCAGTCTGCTGTGTTGTTCCAGTCTGCCAGCTGATCCAGCCCGCTCCGCTGACCCTGTCTGCTGTGCTGTTCCAGTCGGCCTTCCTGATCCGGCCCGTGGTACTGATCCAGTCTGCTTGCTGTTCCAGTCTGCTTTGCTGTTCCAGTCTGCTCTGCTGTTCCAGTCCGCTTGCTGTTCCAGTTCGCTTGCTGTTCCAGTCTGCTTTACCGTTCCAGTCTGCTTTGCTGTTCCAGCCTGCTTCGCTGATCTTACCTGCAGTTCTGATCCAGTCAACTCTACTTACCTTGTCTGCTGAGCTGATCCAGGGATCTCTCGTTACCGGTCTTACAGTCCTGCCAGGCACCCGTGCCCCTCCTGACTCCTGGTCTTCCTGTCACCTTACCAGGGGACCGAGAGTGGGAGCCGCAAGGGAGGCCCTCCTCTGCTAACCAGACTCATCACTACCTGGTGCGTGACAAATTATACCTGGCACACCATCTTGCCCATTTCTCAGGGCCAGATTAAGAACATCATGGGCCTGGTGCTGAGGATTTTGGTGGGGCCTTTTATAAACAATAAATCAATAAATAAAAATGCAAACAATTTTTGTTATAACAAATTAAATTAAAGAGAGAGGGAGGATGAGAGAGAGAGAGAGAAAGGGGATGAAAGAGGTATGAGGGGAAAGAGGATGAGAGAAAGAGAATGCACATGAGAATGCGTGGGAATGACATCAACGCAGCCCGGCCAAGGCAAGTGACCGAAGGCACAGAACCCGGAAGGAAGACCGGGTAAAGATGGAAGCGCCCGGGCCGGATTGATCACAGCATAGCACTGGAGGGCTCAGTCTGACAATTTAAATGTACCCTAATGTGCTAATATGCTGTGCATACTTGTACATTATGGCATAACCTACCTCAGGGCCTCTAAAAAATAGTAACGTTAGAAAAGTTTACTACCGCTTTAATATCATTGGAACCCAGGAGCCATAGTTGCCAACATTTCAAAAATATTTTCAGGGGACACTTTTTTACAAGTGCTATATTTAGAGTATCTGACATCCCCTATGTTCCTCTATACGTCACAATAGTAATTACAAAATTAAATAAGTACTAATAATGGGGCAGAACAAATATGAGGACTGAGATTTCCTTTAGTTGAACTAACAAAAGTGTGCCCATTATAGAGCTGGTAACATTGAAGATATTCAGTATAATTTTAAAGAACTGTATTTGTGGGTAAGAGGCATAGGGGAGGAGAGTGGATGGTATAAAAGTGGGAAGTATGTGCAGGTGAGGGAGAGGAATGTGGAGGGTCTAACAGTGGGCACTATGTACATGAGAGGAGAGCGACAGAGTATGACAGTGGGCAGTATGCACAGCAGAGGAGTGTGGAGGGTATGACAGTGAGCAGTATGTACAGGAGAGGAGTGTGGAGGGTATGACAGTGAGCAGTATGTACAGGAGAGGAGTGTGGAGGGTACGACAGTGGGCACTATGTACAGGAGAGAAGTGTATGACAGTGGGCACTATGTACAGGAGAGGAGTGTGTAGGATATCACAGCGGGCGCTATGTATAGGAGAGAAGTGTGGAGGGTATGACAGTGAGCAGTATGTACAGGAGAGAAGTGTGGAGAGTATGACGGTGGGCACTATCTATAGGAGAGGAGGATGAAGTAATCTGGGAAGGAAAAATTTAAAGGTTTGTGGAAGGATGTTTAGGGACTGTGTAGTGGTTAAGCGGGCCATACATGGATTGAAATTGCACCAATTAAGCAGAGACCAGCCATAGTC
>CM053033.1:77306999-77332261 GCA_028564925.1 Lithobates sylvaticus | reverse complement strand
AAACATATCCAATAAAAAAAAAAAGGCCAATATATATTCTGCTACATATTTTTGTTGAAAAAATCCCAATAAGCGTATATTGATTGGTTGGCACAAGAGGTATAGCCTTACAAACTATGGAGATATATACTCGATTTTTTTTATACTAGTAATGGCAGCGATTAGGGACTGTGATATTGCAGAGGACATTCTGACACTTTTGACACAACCAATGACACGAATACAGCGATCAGTGCTAAAAATATTACACTGTCACTGTACTAATGACACTGGCTGGGAAGGGGTTAAAAAACTAGAGCGATCAAAGGGTTAACTGTGTGCCTAGCCAGTGTTTTTGTGTACTTTGGTGCTTTTACTAAGGGATGTGATGGGTTTTAGTCCCTGCTTTGCAGGGAAAGAGGGAAAGAAAATCCATCCCTTCCCCCCTGTCAGGACAGAGCTCTGCCTTGTTTACATAGGCAACGCTTTGTCCAGCCTCTCTCTTCAACAATCAGCGTGTGCCGGTGGACATCCATTGGCTCATCGGCTTCTGCTGTGACTAATCACAGGAGAAACGGCGCACCGGCAGCTACCCGGAAGTGCAGAATCACGGATATATGTGATTCTGCACAGTACAGCTTCCCTGTAGCAGTAAATCTGCTATAAGGTGGTCATTAAATGGTTAAACAGAACTAATTCACATGTCTCACTTTCTACAAATTCCAAAAAGTGTATTACTTATTTTAGAACAGTAGGCGGAGCAATGCAGATCATTTTGTTCTCAACTGTACATCCAGAACTGCTGGTTTATAGCACAGATTCAGCTTAATATTATAGAACCATTTATTCCAATCCACATAAAATTCTTTCAGGCTTGTCGGCTATCATTGCTGCAGTGCATGGAAACCCTGACGTCAATGGAGTAGGCTTTGGGAGCAATGGGAAGATATAACCTAAGCTCTAACGTGCAGGGCCCTCTGATTCCTACTGTATTAAAGTGTATTGTATTTGTACTGTCTACCTTCAAGTTGTAAAGCGCTGCATAAACTGTCGGCACTATATAAATCCTGTATAATAATAATATAACCTGACAGGTTATGATAAAGTGGGCCAAAAGGAATCAAAAAGCCCTCCATTGAATCAATGTAAAGCACAGTGCAACATTCTTAATTAGTAAGAGCACTTAAAGTGCAACTAAAGGCAAAACTTTTTTTTTTGTTGCCATCTATGTGCCATTAGGGAGATTTCTCTTCACTGCCTGTCCCATAGCCAAACCAGGAACTGAGAGAAAATCTCTTAAATATGAGAGAATTGCAGTGGGTCACCAGAACTAGTGTAAGATTTCACTTCTATTATTGCTCTGATGTCAACCCAAAAGGTGAGATTCTCTTCGACTTTCATTTTTGATGATAATGAGAAACAGGACAAAAAGACAGGGTGAATCTCCCTAATGGGGGGTCACATACAGAAAGAAAAACTGTCAGGTGTTCTTTCTCCATCCTATCTAAAACTGAAATAAAAAGGTTTTGCTTTCAGTTATACTTCAAAACAAAATGTATTTCTCCTTTTTGTCGCTGTGTCCTGATCTAACCAATTCCACTCTCACCCTTATTAGATGAACACCTACCTAGATCTGCCAGCCATTGCCTTCAAGCATTGCCTACATCTAGCATTGGAAGCCCTCTCTGTCCTGTCCACAACTGTGCATTACAGCCTCAAAAACATCTGTGGGGCTTGTAGACCTGCTGTGCCTCTGATGGATGACAGCCCTGTAGAATATGGAGCTGTAATAGGCAGGCATGGCCAGGACAGAGAATACTTGAGGCACTGGATGTAAACAATCCCCGGAAGCTGAAGCTGTTGTATCTCAGTATGCATCTGTGGAGGGGTAGGGTGGGTTCATTTAGGTCAGGGCACAGGGGCAAAAAGGAGATTTGTTTAACTTCCATCACAAATCCCCAAATCAAGTAGTTTATTCCTTATTTTAGGATAGCGAGCAAAGCACACACTTACATATTTAGGTATACAGTGCTGTGAAAAAGTATTTGCCCCCTTCCTGATTTTTTTTTTTTTTTTTGCATATTTCTCACACATAAATGATTCAGATCATCAAACTAATTTTAATATTACACAAAGATAACCTGAGTAAATCAAAGATGCAGTTTTTTAATTATTATTTCATTTACTAAGGGGATAAAGATGTTCAAACCTGCCTGGCTCTATGTGAAAAAGTAAATGCCCTCTCTCAATTTTTTGGAAAGCTGAGTTAAATTTCACTTGCCACACCCATGCCTGATTACTGCCAGACCTGTTGAATCAAGAAATCACATAAATAGAGCCACACATCATGCCACAATCTAAAAAAATTCAAGAAGACATTAGAAACAAAGTAGTGTACATGTATCGGTCTAGGAAAGGTTTCAAAGCCGTTTCTAAGGCTTTGGCATCCCAGTGACCCACAGGGAGAGCTATTATCCACAAATGGAGAAAACTTGGGACAGTGGTGAACCTTCCCAGGAGTGGCCAGCCTACAAAAATTACTCCAAGAGCATGACAACGACTCATCCAGAGAGGGAGAGGAATGAGGAGTGGAGGAGTGACTGAACGTAGTTCTTATTCTATAAATATGTGGCAGTGTTAAGTAAATATTCATATTTGGCCACAAGCTTTGTAATACTGTTGGAATTTCTTTTCTTTTTTTTTCTCCCGGGGAATAAGAAATGCTCCACTTATGAGTTTAGTTGATTTTTTTCAAATAGGATGGTCCCGGTATAAGGGGTTTTATATTTTGCAAGATTACAGATGGGTGGGGGGCTCCAGGTATGGGCTGTATGCCCCTTCCCAGACTCGTCTAACCCTTAGTTGGTAGATCCTATATGGTAGGATATTTTGTTATTTTTGTACTCTTTTTGTGGGTTTTTTTTTGTCTTTTTTCCCCTTTTTTTTTTCCTTTTTCTTTTTTCTTTTTGTCTTAGTTTTTGCTTTAGATATGTTTACTTTTTTTCCTTTAAGTCTTTATTTTTTCTCAGGTGCATTTGAGGGGGAGATTGTGGTTCAGAGTCAGTCATGGTATGGTATAGGGGGTCGTTTCTTTCTTGTTGATGGAAGGGGATGGTATTAAGCAAAAGAGACCATATAGAGAATATGCATTTATTTATGAGTGATACATTAGAAATTGTGTCATATAATGTGATAGGTCTTAGTTCACTTTATAAAAGGGGTCGTCTCTGGCAGGAACTGCGTCGGTTAGCTGCAGATGTTATTTTTTTGCAGGAGACGCACTTTGTGGTAGGGTCGACCCCACATCTGCCTTTAGAGCCTTACAATTAATATAGCTTTTCGTAGATCATGCCCCCTATCTCTCATGTCCTTAAAAATTGGCCCAGAAGGTTGCTACCTTTTTATTAAAGGGAGGTTGCAAGGCCATTGTTATACTTCTGCCTCTATTTAGGCCCCTAATACACGCACAATGAATTTCCTCTCTAAGATGCTGGGGATATTGGAGAAGTTTAGGGAGGGTTTTTTGCTTTAAAGCATGTTAAACAACGTCTGCACTCTCTTCATCTTGTAGTTGGCGGGCATTATGTTGTGCTTTTTTAAGGAAAGTTTCCCGCACATTTTTATTAAGTAATTTTTAACGAAGATATTTTTAAGATACAAGATCAATCGATACGACACAGTCTATATATGCGAAACTTGTTCACGGAGACGAGTGATCATACTTAATAGTCACATTTATTGGTTGACAGAAAACAAATATTTACATGAAATTAAAATACAGATTGCATTATTTGAACATTTGACAATTGATGGAAATACCCTCAAAATGGGCGTAGTACCTTGGACACAATATCACCATGATAACTTCTTCAGTAGAATCAATAACCTTATACTTGACAATTTAACAGAATGTCTGTATTTCACACACCCAGCCGTTGCTATGCTGCAGGTAAGCAACGTTGAACAATGCGAAATACTTTAGACATTTGTTTGTCAATAAAAAGCAACTATGCAAAAAGTATATATATAATAAAAATTGAATATTAGAGAAAAATCTATGAAAAGGCGATTATTGATTCTGGAGAATGATTATCAATACTAGAATATTCAATACATCAATGGTTAAGAGAACATACAAGATAAAATCAACAGGTTATATTTACCCATTCCAAAATGGCTATTAGTCTGGATTTAAGATAGCTACCGGGTTCAGGAATCTCCTTGGAGGTTTAAAGTATATTTCCAGGCATGGCTGTCAGTCTATCTGGGAAGATGTTTCTCTCCCAGTGTCCCTTCCCCAGGGTGGGTCCCTGAACTCTCAGGTTCCCCTGAGCTCTCCTCTCACTATCTATCTAGCTTCTTAAATATCCTCTCACACAATAAGATCATAAAATTTGTAATATGTTCAGCCCAGAAGGTATGTGCCTCTTTCCTATAGGCCTAACTGTTGTAAATGTAATTGCGCCTTCAACCACCAGGGGTCTCACATGTGTTTTGGGGCTGCTCTGTAAAGTAATATATTTTATTTTATACTGTATATTTTACTTTAGTGGAAATATCTATATCTTTAATATTTGGGAATTCTACTAACCCCATACTATCAAATACGCTTAGCATAATTATTGATCAATCACTTTGCATAAAAATGGTGATATATATGCATATCATTGTATATCTGTAAACATTTAGTCCATTTAAAAAGGACACAATATATATATATATATATATATATATATTAATCAACATCACATACAGTTTTTATCTATCTGGATACCTGTATAATTTGGGTATCCAATCAATATTCGTTTATCTAGCATAGTTAAATTCTAATATATTCATAGCATAATCATATATATATATCTTAATACTAATTTGTTCCTAAAACAATTCTATTAATAATCACCCTATATTTATTATGTTTTCTTTATAACCGATTTCATCAACTCATCAGATACTAACTCATAGTTTTCTTTTGTGACCTACGCATCTCACAGATATTCTGAATGATTTATATTCACTGTCTTCTGATATATATATATATATATATATATTTTTAACATAGGTCGGTTTGCCTCTATTTTTAAAATCATGTTTTGAAATGGACTTTGAACAGTCCGATTCATGTTTTGATAGCTTAGCTATGTACACAATTCCTAGGACTTCACATAATAGGCTTTGTCGGGCAAGGTGTTGGCTTTAGAATTTTTGTATTGATGGTTGTAAATTGTCCAAACAGCCTTTACTTCAGCACAAAGGATTCTTCCCAGTCAGGACCACCTCCAAGTGATGACACCTCATAAATTTGGACTTCTCAAACTAATCAACAAAAATAAGTACACACCTTGTGTTTGGTGACAAAGGCTACCATTGTTCCTGTTCTCTTTTTGGCTTCAATACAGGCTTGTAAAAACCCCTTGAATAGAATGGTTGTAGTAAGTTAGAATACATGAGTTTCCTGTGTCTTAGAGGTTTTCGAAAGGTCAATTATGGTGACCTCACAGTTCACGTGTCTTTTTGAAATTATACATTTCTGTCATTGAATAGTAAATATATTTCTTCATAAATTCATAACAAAGCCCCCCTTGGAAATTTGTCGGTTGCCGGAAGTCATCTGACAGATTTTCCCAATGCAACTTGTTGAAGAAATATGGCTTCGTTTGGGCCTTGTAAGTCGAGTTGTGAAAATGGATCCGGATTGTGGATATATTTAAAAGGTATAGACACCTGCAGATGGGTGTAATTTTTTTTTAAAACAAAAATGGGTTTGTGATCGATGTGTGCATCTCAGGGCCGTCATCCGTTCTTTGGCGGGAAATGGATCACTCCGGGCACCTTTTGGTTCTTGGCTGTCCTGGTGGGTTTTGTCCCTGTAGACTGGCCATCAATGATGTCCCTGGATTCCACATACGGTTCCTTCTCTGGATGTTTCACACATGTTGGACTCTCGGTTCTGTTGACCGGCTCATGGACATATTGGTTCTGTAAAGGAAAATAGATTCCATGAGAAAAACATATATGTCCTTTTTCTTTTTATATGATTTTGAGATATCCATGTCAAGCAGGTATCCTGGGCTTCCTCAGAGCCCCCCTCTTTCCCATTGTGTTATCAGTCCTTTAACTAAACACCTTGGATATAAAGACAATGTATGACACATTTGCTATGGGAGACCAAGCTCCAGGGCTCATTATCATGAGGACATTTATTAATAGCTGTGGATACCAGACATTTATGACTGACTTATGTTCTTCAGAACCATTTTTTTTTTTTTTTTAGCTTAATTGGTTCTGGAGTAACAATAAAAGCATTTCAGTTTGACATGTAAGTGACAACTCACTGTCAGTAATAAGATATTTGGCATTATAGTCAACCTTCTACTTGTGAGGAATAAAACAAATAAATTCTCCCCCCTTTGGGGTGTCAATATGACTCATTTGAGGCAATCAAACTACCTTATGCGGGTGACTCCTCATCTTTTACCAAAATATCAAACCATTTAGGCTTCCTGATATCAATGTCTTTAGGATTCGGTCTTCCTCTGGAATTACCGTCTTCGTCGACTTCTTGAAATTAGGCTGTTTGGAGCGACCTGTTTATGTCAGAGGAATGAAGTGACCACTGAAAAATAGGAGAATAATTAATATCTAACAACCACAATCCCCCGGAAGGGATTTCAGGATCCTCATTACTGTGACCTGGGAGAAACATAGTGTTAGAACCTCTGCTTCCTATATCTTTATTCAGTGCATTCCTCTGATTTATTTTAACATAGGCGCTTAAAAGGCTCTGTGGCCCTTGGCTGGCCACAGGATTTGCCCCTTGAAGAATTGCTATTCATGTTCATTTTAGCAATGAAACCATTGATACACTCGTGGTTTTTAATCTATTCAATTAATTAAGTCAATCTATTTATTTATTTCACAAATTGGCACAACACACTGAACTAAAGTAACCAACTGGTCCACACCATTTGCCGGTGTACTATAGAAAGTTCAACATTTTAGATCCTATATATCTGTTCCTAATTTGACCAA
This sequence comes from Lithobates sylvaticus, assembly GCA_028564925.1. NCBI lineage: Eukaryota > Metazoa > Chordata > Amphibia > Anura > Ranidae > Lithobates > Lithobates sylvaticus. The sequence continues at coordinate 77,325,250 of CM053033.1, read as the reverse complement.
GCTTTGGTTTGCACGGATTATCAAACCATATATTGTATGAGGTTTATGCGCACTGCAGCCATCTATACCTCGGCAAATTCACCTTTTGAAGGAAGTTTTAATACACTTAACACTGTTTTATTTTTTTTATCACGTATTCATATATCACATATTATTCACGTTTTGCGCAGAGGTCTCCTAAATAACTTATTTTAAACAATCTATTGAGTTTTTAAGGTTGATTTAAGCGCACCTATTACACAAAAATGTGTACTTGTCTTTAACTTATTTTACGTGTGGGAACACTATTATATGGGTTGCAGCTACATCATTTGGTTATCTTAAATATCGGTTGCATCTCTGATTTTAAATTCATAGTAGCGCTTGAGTACATGCATTCAGTACTTATTCAAACCGTGTAACATATCCGTAATTTTGTCTATTTTGGTTTCTGTATTGCTTATAAACCGATCAGAATTGGGTTGTGGGACCCGGTTTCTGTACTTTCTGGGGATTACTGGCTCAGTTTGATCAGACATATCACCATCAGAAACATTGTCTTGATTTTGGGATAGTTGTCTGGGCCTTAGTTGTTCCCTATTGTTCTGGGGATTTTGAGGTGTCCTACCCTGTAGTTTCTCCCTATTTACCCGTGTAGGCCCCCGAAGCCAATTACACCGGTAAAGGTGAGGGTGTCTACCCTTAGGTTTAAATCTGACCCGTTGGAGGTATACCCTATAGTTTCTCCTAAACCTCGGGTCTGGATTCTTTGGATGAGACTCCTGAGGTGGTCTTTGAACTCCCCCTCTAAAGGGTGGTCTCTGCTCCCCCCTTCTGATGGGTGGGGACATTGGTTTCCCACTGGGGAAACTCGGTAGCATCTCTCTTCTGACTATATCAGCGTATCTCTTTTTCTTGGTTTTGGACTGTAATGATTGAGGAGATACATAAAATTCATCCACAAATTTCATTATAGGGCTTTCAGGCCTTCCATTGTTTTCACCAGTCTGTTGGATAGAGTACAAATTGTTACTCTCTTTTACCAAAGACTCCAGTGAACACCCCCCTTTGTAATCTTTCGCTAAATTTACTTTTACGTGGGTAGGCGGGGCCTCGAAGAACATGGGTTTGAACCCAGGTTTATCATAACCTGGCTCCTTTTCTGCTAAGTGGTCATCACTTTTGAGCACATCCATAAATTCGGTGGGGCTTTTATTATTGGTACATGTGATATCGTGTATATCCGCGCTAGCCGCATTAACATTTTTGTGCGGGATAAACCCTAGATGACAGCCGTTTTTAATTTCTTGCCAGGCAGTACCCAACAGACTTTTTAACTCTTCGCAGAATGGACGGTGTTTGGTTTTAAATACCCACGGTAAGAAATGAATCCTAGATTGGTCATCATTTAGGCCTAAAGCTGATAAAGCATTTTCATAGGCCTCAATGTGGTCAATAATGCATACGGATCCTTCTTCCTTAAACACTGGGACAGCATCTTTTAAAAAATTCTATTATTTCTGAGGCGTCCTGTTTAGGGGTGCGTGTAGTTTTCTCTGGTCCCAAAGAAAACTGATTAGACCTACTTTCATGTGGTGGTTCAATTTTTACCCCCCTTTGCTCTACAGTTGGCTTGGGGTAGAACATGGTTACTTTTTCTAATTCCTCTTCATTATGTAACTCCCAAACTTTAGGTTGAGAGTCAAATTTTGGAGTATTATCAGATTCTATACTTTCAGGGTTAAGCATCTGAGCATTATTCTGGGGCATAAACTTCCCTTGTTCTTTTAATTCTTCTTGTTGCTTAATTAGGGATTCCTGTCCTGACCTAAGCTGATTTGTTTCTTCTTTTAAATCGCCAATGCATATTACGCTGCAACTTTTTAAATTTCCACTGCCTATTACTCGGCAACTTTTTAAATTTCCACTGCCTATTACTCTGCAACTTTCGTCAGGAGACTCGTTTTCCTGCAGAAAACTCTCCTTCTCTCTTAATTGTTTACACTCTTTATTTAATTGGTGACATTCTTCCAGCATTATTATTGCATTATTTTGCATCTGTTTTATTTCATATTTCATCATTGTCACTGTAGACTCATCATAACAATCTGCCTTGTCATTAATTTCCTTTAGCTTTTTAGTGGGCTCATATTCCCCTTCTATTAAATGGGACTGGGGTTCTAAGATATCACTCTCCTGTTGGGTATATTGACTTTTAAACTCACTATAAAGATACATCAGGTTATCGCTTAATTCAAAATGCATGGGATCAGGCCTTTCTATTTCCTTTGTCTCAGAGGAGCTGTCTGTGAGTTCATCGCTTTGACCTTCCACGTTCCACACGTCTTTTATTAACTGACGGGCGTGGTTTATAAGGCCTTCAATGCCTGCTTCTAGACTAGTCTCGTTAGACAAACTTTTTTCGGCATGATTTGTCATGTTAATTTTTGAAAACATATCCAACATTTCCTGTACTTGTATCAAATTTGTCTGAGTACTCATATTACCACTAAGGACTGACTCTTGATAATCCCTATCAACATAAAATTCACTTTGACCAGACATTTTTCTTGGCAAAAATATTTTTTTTAAAAAATTAATAATTAATAATTTCATGCAAAATATTATTTCTGTCACCACCGTAACTATGACTGATCCTGTACAAAATATCGACGTTATCTCACGCAGTGCCTCCATTTAATATGTTGTGCTTTTTTAAGGAAAGTTTCCCGCACATTTTTATTAAGTAATTTTTAACGAAGATATTTTTAAGATACAAGATCAATCGATACGACACAGTCTATATATGCGAAACTTGTTCACGGAGACGAGTGATCATACTTAATAGTCACATTTATTGGTTGACAGAAAACAAATATTTACATGAAATTAAAATACAGATTGCATTATTTGAACATTTGACAATTGATGGAAATACCCTCAAAATGGGCGTAGTACCTTGGACACAATATCACCATGATAACTTCTTCAGTAGAATCAATAACCTTATACTTGACAATTTAACAGAATGTCTGTATTTCACACACCCAGCCGTTGCTATGCTGCAGGTAAGCAACGTTGAACAATGCGAAATACTTTAGACATTTGTTTGTCAATAAAAAGCAACTATGCAAAAAGTAATATATAATAAAAATTGAATATTAGAGAAAAATCTATGAAAAGGCGATTATTGATTCTGGAGAATGATTATCAATACTAGAATATTCAATACATCAATGGTTAAGAGAACATACAAGATAAAATCAACATGGCATATTTACCCATTCCAAAATGGCTATTAGTCTGGATTTAAGATAGCTACCGGGTTCAGGAATCTCCTTGGAGGGTTAAAGTATATTTCCAGGCATGGCTGTCAGTCTATCTGGGAAGATGTTTCTCCCAGTGTCCCTTCCCCAGGGTGGGTCCCTGAGCTCTCAGGTTCCCCTGAGCTCTCCTCTCACTATCTATCTAGCTTCTTAAATATCCTCTCACACAATAAGATCATAAAATTTGTAATATGTTCAGCCCAGAAGGTATGTGCCTCTTTCCTATTGGCCTAAATGTTGTTAATGTAATTGCGCCTTCAACCACCAGGGGTCTCACATGTGTTTTGGGGCTGCTCTGTAAAGTAATATATTTTATTTTATACTGTATATTTTACTTTAGTGGAAATATCTATATCTTTAATATTTGGGAATTCTACTAACCCCATACTATCAAATACGCTTAGCATAATTATTGATCAATCACTTTGCATAAAAATGGTGATATATATGCATATCATTGTATATCTGTAAACATTTAGTCCATTTAAAAAGGACACAAGTTATATATATATATATATATATATATATATATATATATATTAATCAACATCACATACATATTTTTTTTATCTATCTGGATACCTGTATAATTTGGGTATCCAATCAATATTCGTTTCTCTAGCATAGTTAAATTCTCATATATTCATAGCATAATCATATGTATATCTTAATACTAATTTGTTCCTAAAACAATTCTATTAATAATCACCCTATATTTATTATGTTTTCTTTATAACCGATTTCATCAACTCATCAGATACTAACTCATAGTTTTCTTTTGTGACCTACGCATCTCACAGATATTCTGAATGATTTATATTCACTGTCTTCTGAATATATATATATATATATATTTTTAACATAGGTCGGTTTGCCTCTATTTTTAAAATCATGTTTTGAAATGGACTTTGAACAGTCCGATTCATGTTTTGATAGCTTAGCTATGTACACAATTCCTAGGACTTCACATAATAGGCTTTGTCGGGCAAGGTGTTGGCTTTAGAATTTTTGTATTGATGGTTGTAAATTGTCCAAACAGCCTTTACTTCAGCACAAAGGATTCTTCCCAGTCAGGACCACCTCCAAGTGATGACACCTCATAAATTTGGACTTCTCAAACTAATCAACAAAAATAAGTACACACCTTGTGTTTGGTGACAAAGGCTACCATTGTTCCTGTTCTCTTTTTGGCTTCAATACAGGCTTGTAAAAACCCCTTGAATAGAATGGTTGTAGTAATTTAGAATACATGAGTTTCCTGTGTCTTAGAGGTTTTCGAAAGGTCAATTATGGTGACCTCACAGTTCACGTGTCTTTTTGAAATTATACATTTCTGTCATTGAATAGTAAATATATTTCTTCATAAATTGCACTTGCCCACACACGCACGGACGGATAATCCGCCGGCCAAAGTCCGCGGGACTTTTGAAAATGAACGGACTTGCCGCTCATCGGCAGTCCGTTCATTTAGCACGTGACTTCAGGTACGTAGCTAGCGTAGGCAGTAAATTCCGGCGCGCTAGCTCCGTCACCTGTCATGGATTTAAAGGGAATCCCCACGCCGAAAAAACGGCGTGGGGGTCCCCCCAAATCCATGTCAGACCCTTATCCGAGCACGCAGCCTGGCAGGCCAGGAAAGGGGTGGGGACGAACGAGCGCCCCCCCCCCCTCCTGAGCCGTACCAGGCCGCGTGCCCTCAACATGGGGGGGTGCCCTGGGGAAAGGGGGGCCGTGTGGCCCCCCCACCCCAAAGCACCTTGTCCCCATGTTGATGAGGACAAGGGCCTCTTCCCGACAACCCTGGCCGTTGGTTGTCGGGGTCTGCGGGCGGGGGCTTATCGGCATCTGGGAGCACCCTTTAATAAGGGGGCCCCCAGATACCGGCCCCCCACCCTATGTGAATGAGTATGGGGTACGATGTACCCCTACCCATTCACCTAAGGTGTAAAATGTAAAGTAAAAAAAAAACACCCACACTTTTGAAAAAAATATTTTATTGCACTGCTCCGGGGTCTTCTTCCGTCTTGGGGGTCTTCTCGCCAGACTCCCCCGCCATTTACCAAGCTCTTTTACCGAGCGGAGGAAGTCCGGCTACCTTCTTCGTCGTCGCCGCCGTCTGGGGGTCTCGATCCGCCTTCGGGGGTCTTCCGGGGGTCTCTTCTGTTCTTGCGGCGGTCGTCGTCTTCCGCGCCGCCGGCGCCTTCTCCTTCTTCTTGTCCTTCTTCTTGTTCTTGTTTCTTCTTCTTCTTCTTCTTCCGATGTTGACCCGACGCTCTCTCTGCCCGGAATGCCTGTGCCGCTCTGCGCTAGGACTTATATAGGGGCATGGAGACAGGGTCACATGTTCATGTCACATGGTGACCCCGCCCCCTTGCGATGTCACAGTCCCAGCATCCTCCGGATGTTGAGGGCACGCGGCCTGGTACGGCTCAGGAGGGGGGGGCGCTCGTTCGTCCCCACCCCTTTCCTGGCCTGCCAGGCTGCGTACTCGGATAAGGGTCTGACATGGATTTGGGGGAGACCCCCACGCCGTTTTTCGGCGTGGGGATTCCCTTTAAATCCATGACAGGTGACGGAGCTAGCGCGGCGGCATTTACTGCCTACGCTAGCTACGTACCTGAAGTTACGTTCGAAATGAACGGACTGCTCCGTGTGTGGGCAAGTCCATTCATTTTCAAAAGTCCCGCGGACTTGCCTACTAACGGCGGGATTGTCCGCTGGACTGCCAAGTCCAGCGGATAATTTTAAAACAAAACTTAAAACTTTGGTCCGCCGGACTTTGGCGACAAAAAGTCCGCCGGCGCCCACACACGAGGGGATTATCCGCTGGACTTCAGTCCAGCGGATAATCCCGCGGGATTGTCCCTTCGTGTGTACGCGGCATTAGAAGCTTTATGACAGACTTTGACAACATATTTTGAGGTAAATGTTCCTGGAGATGTGTCTAACCAAGCAGTATGGGAAGCCCATAAGGTGGTACTTAGAGGCAAATTAATTGTACCTGAATATCAAAAGAGTGCAGCGCTCATAAAATGTCCGTTATATAATCAAATGGACAATCATACAAAAAATTGTGAACTAAATAAATAGAAAACAATACAATACCAATATGCGTGAGTGATTCACTCTCAAAAGAGTAAATGTGAAAATAAGTGTTTTGTCCATAAACACACTATACAATATAACCATGTGGAATCTCTATCAAAGAGAAAATTAATTGTACCTGGTTCGCGCATTAAAAAAGAGAAACGGAAAGAGATCACAGACCTTTTAGATAAAATCCACAAACTTGAAGTCAGACACAAGGCACACACTGATCTCGTAGAGGTCCAATAATTGAAGACTTTGCGATCTAATCTGTCTCAATGTTTGGATCGAAGGACAAAAGATAAATATAGATACTTCACCCATCGTTTTTATGAGCAAGGGAATGAATGCAGTCGGTTGTTGGCAAGATAATTAAAGAAACAACAAGATTCTCGTCATATACACTCTTTATTGGTAAATAAGAAACAAATACTAGATACTCAACTAATAGCGGCTGAATTTCGGCTGAATTCCACCGTTTTTATACATCTTTATACAATTTTCCCTCTTCTTCTTTGAATTCTGGAGGGGGAGGGCAGGTAGAGGTGATTCGGGCCTATCTTAAAGATGCTACACTGCCTGTTTTACTGCCTGCGGCCCTTGAAGAAATGGAACGTCCAATTACTATGGAGGAGTTAGGTAAAGTAATAACTACATTACCATTAGGTAAGAGCCCGGGGCCAGATAGCTTCACAAATATATATTATGAAAAATTTCTCTCCACTTTAGTATCCCCTCCTTGCAGTTACTTTAAGACTCCAGGATTCGTGTCACCCCTAGGGGTCGGTAGGGTGGGCTCCCTTGCGAGCCCCAGTGGCATTATCACAGACATATGGTACCAACAAAAAGATATATGTGCTAAAAAAAAAAAAGAACATTCTTAAACATTACAACCCTTATATCCCCCCACCCCGCCCTGCACTGTCCCCAACTGGTGCGGGCATTAGTCCCTAATTGCCAACTGGGCATAAACAGTGTCCAACCTGTGAAGGAAAGGCATTGGAACATTAAGACATAGAAATGGTTATCATCAACTGGTATCTCAGTATTAAGCCATTTGTTCCAACTCAGGTTGTGCATTTTAGAGCATGGGGCGAAACTGCGCTGTGCTACGTGACATATTGTAGGAATATACTGCTCACTGGTCTGAGGTGTTCCCCTCCGCCGGCGAGAGGGAACCTTACCAGTCTATTTCAGGAGAAGGTAACAATATTGTCATGACCCTAATACGGGTGGATATGGCATTGAGGGTATAGCAATTAATATGCGACTTAAGGTAGGATGTGGCGATTTTGTCACCAGGCGACTCATCCAATTTACCAATAAAAAGAGCTGTCCCAAACTTAGATGCGTGTTTCGGGTGTGATGGTTCATCCTTGAATATATAGGGCGCAACCCCTTTAGGCGAGGGGGGCTATCTGAATCAGAGAGCAATGTCATTATTCAATCAGATGCCGTTCCCGTCGTGTATGTTGCAAGCAGGTGCATTAGCTTTAGGTGCATATGAGCTGCTGAGTGGTTTGAAAAATATAAGGGTATGAGAGCGTCATCTTTTCTTCTGGTATAGTGTCCCAGGACTTTGGGCCAAGGGGTGGTGGAGACAGTGAGCAATGTTATTATGCATTTTCTGGGCCGCTCTCAAGTTGTAGGGGACAAGGATTCCATCTCAAAAGGGGGGTAAGACCATATGCAGTAGAAAAACGGAAAAGGGGGGGGGGGGGGGACGCATGTGTGCAGATATTGGAGGTAAATGTATAGTTTTATATATACTTATCTGCTTGTATCCCATTGCTCGAGCCATGTTATGGCTGCCTCTGGGTCTTCAAAGAAGTGTGCTCTGTCATCACCTTCCACACGCAGTCGGGCCGGAAACAGCATGGTATACTTTATGTTCTTTATCCGCAGGCGGCATTTCACCTCTGTGAAGTTTTTGCGCTTTCAGTGGACCTCTGCTGAAAAGTCGGGGAAGATTGCGACTGTTTTGTTTCCAAATGGGATGTTGCCTTTTTCCCTGCTAAGGCGGAGGATAGCATCCCTGTCTCTGAAATTCAGAAACTTGGCTATAAAAGTGCGGGGGGGGGGGGGGGGTACTCCAGGCGGTGGTGGTTTGCCCGACATTCAGTGAGCGATTCTCTTCCATATGTATCGGACAGAAGCGTCTCAAGAAAAGTTGGGGGGTCTCTCCCCTCCACTCCCTCTGGTAAGCCTATGAAGCGGAGGTTGCACCTGCGGGGCCTATTTTCAATATCATCTTGCTTTTGCAGGATTTGGTTCACCTGAAGCTGCATGGTGTCTGAGGAGAGCTGCAGAGGGTGGAGGCAATCCTTCACATTACTCAGGTGGGTCTCTGCCTCTGTAACTCTCTCTCTGAGCTTCTGGAAATCCTGTCTGACCAGAGAGATATCAACTTTTACCTCTTCAATCCATGCTGTGAGGTTGGTCTGACAGGATGTTACAGCTTCTTGGCAAGCTGTTATAGCTTCTAGGAGTCTGGTTGTGTCTGTACTCTGAGCGTTCTCCTCTCCCTGTACGGCGGCGCCATCTTGGTCTGCTGGGTCCATCTAATCATGACGGTATTGAGCCAGTTTAGCAGCCGCCCGGTACATGTGCTTAGGAGTTGTTAGTAGCTGGCGGAGATCTGCTGCCTGGGTCTCAGGATATCTGCTCAGGATTTTCAGTGGGCGGAGCTCATCTCACTTGCATCCTATCTCATGCCGCTCCAGGCCACGCCCCCCTCCAATCCCTTTAAATAACTGTAAGTACTCTATAAAGCCTCGTACACACGCTTAGATTTTCGCATGGCATGCTAGTCTCATGTCGAAAGTGAAGAGGTTACTCACAATACGACAATTTTTGTATGACAGAATACAATGTCAGAAGTGACATAATGCGGTTGATTTACTAAAGGCAAATTCACTTTGCACTACAAGTGCACTGCAAGTGCACTTGGAAATGCACTTGTAAGTGCAGTCGCTTTAGATCCGAGGGGAAGATCTGAAATGAGGGGAAGCTCTGCTAAATTTTATCATCCAATCATGTACAAGTAAAAATGCTGTTTTTTATTTTCCTTGCATGTCCCCTTCAGATCTACAGCGACTGCACTTCCAAGTGCACTTGTAGTGCAAAGTGGATTTGCCATTAGTAAATAAACCCAATTGTGTTGAATAGTTTTGTATGTATTCTTTAGTTTCTGAGCATGCGTAGTCTTTTCTTTTTTTTTTACGAAAACCGCACTAATGAAATGAAAATCGGACGTTGAGTTCACATCCGACAAAAAATTTATAGTCTGCAAATCCAGCTTTTGTCTGATGAAAAAGCGAAATCACCTGCCGAAACCACAGTACTAACGATCTTTTTTGCGTCAGACAGCTCGTCGTACAAATTTTACCTTCTGATTTTTGTATCGTGTGTACGGGCCAGAATGAAGGTTTCCAACAAAAACTTGTGTATTCTCACTGTGGGTTTATCAGACTAGGCAGACAGTATTTTAATTTATGATGAGAATCCAAATTCCAAATATCCATCACATCCCAAAGTGTTTATGTAAATAACATCAGGCGCTCGATACTTGTCAGACAATTTGTAAAGTTTCAGAGAAAATAAAACACTTCCTGACTCCCAAATAGTCTGTGAGCATTCGCGCCTGGCAAGGCAGCCTGACAATTAGTACGGATATGCTAATAAGAATCAATTGTATCATAATTAGACTATTGCTGAGTTCCCGTGTTTGCTGCAGCCCTGTCTGGCCTATCAAGGCTACAAAGGATGGCAAATACAAAATTCAGGCAGTATAAAGTTAACGGATCTACCGTTTTAGCATAAGAATGATGCAAAATGTGTCACTATGTTAGTTTTCACCCTCTTGCAATTGTATTGGTTAGTTTACTTACTTACAGTTCCCCAACTTCCAATGTCATAGGACCTCAAACGTCACTTATATCTCTTGCATCTGTGGAAGTGCACACATCGCCACACATAAATCAGAAAATACACCCTCATTAACATAGCTGGGAACTCTCCAGAATTGGCCCATATACTCTGACTTACCAATTTGATTACCAATTAACAGACTGGAGTAGTGATGTCAATGTCAATACTCCAGTCACACTGTGCACCTGAGCAAAAGTTGTCACAGCAAAGAAGAGAGCCAGAAGAAGGTAAAAGCTGGAATCTACCTCTGGTCACTTGTGAGTGGCCAGAGAAAGAAAATTTCTGGAGCCTGGACAAAAGGTGTTGAAGAAGGTAGGCTGTACTATGGTTATTCCTGCATATATTATTTATATATTGCCTGTTTCTTGTCCACGCATTGTCACAATTGTCTGTTTATTCCTCGCATATTACCATGACTGCCCGTTTGTTGCCTACATATTATCACAATTGTCTGTTTGTTACCTATTGCCAAATATCAATCATTGTTTCCTACTTATTACTGCTTGTTTTTTGTGTACCTATCAAAAAGCTCCCAACTGTCCTTGATTTTGAGGAACTGTCCCTGATTTGGAAGAAAGTCCCTCTGTCCCTTTAGTTTCGTCCTCATTTGTCCCTCATTTTGGTCTAATTTATAGTATATCGTTGTATATAAAATGCACTTTCAAAAAGTGTTTTACCTTTCATCCAACTTCTAAATTCAAAAGCAAGTATAAAGGAATAGTGGTGGTAAAAAAATTAACTAATAACTTTTTTGGTAGAATACTCCTTTAAGGGGGCATGGCAGAGTGTGTGTCCTATGCTTACATACTTTTGCTAAAAGGTGTCCCTCATTCCCATCTCAAAAAGATGGGAGGTATGGCGACTGCTCACCAAGATGGTCGCATAGAAGAAGAGCTCCGCTCGGCATAAGGGGAATCAACAGCGTTCCGCCCGCCAGCTGCCCGGTACATTTGCTGCCTTTACTCTCCCGAACGCCCCTACACCACAGGACACCGCTCAATATGCGGAGAAGGCTCCAGGACCAGCCGTAGGCTCTAAAACTGCTGGATTTTTTTCTGGCCGTCTCCCACGGGCTACAACAAAATGGCAGTGGGGGACAACAAACACTGCACTCCTCCGGGTCTCTAGTGCCAGCAGAGCTTAACCACGCAGGCAGAACGGAGAGAGACACAGACACAGCTGCTGCTGCTGCAGTGGAAGATATACAATCCAGCAAACCCAACTCTCCCTGTGGATCTCCCTTCTCTAGGAGCCCTGTGAAATCTAAACCCAGACGTGATCCTGAGGTAAATGTACAAAATAACACTCTGCATTATCTATGGAGGTGAGTGGCTCCCAAAATAATAATGATTTAAATGCTATGCTTCTGGCCAATCCCACCACGGGGCAACCTATATCTGATATCACTTTGAAAGAGATGCTGATGTCACTAAGATCATCTCTACAGTCAGATATGATATCATGCATTCAACAGTGCAGGGCAGAAATGCATGACCTCGGGGACAGAGTTCACCAGGTGGAGATGAGGATGTGCGATGTTACGTCATCCTTCAACGCGTTGGTAGACTCTCACTTGTCACAACAAGAGGCCATCTCTAAAATCCAACAGATTTCGCTCCCACAGAAACAACTTAAAGATCCGCGGGATACCCAAATCTATTTCGGCACAACAACTCCCTCTTTTCGCCCGTGACCTCTTCCAAGCAGCTATTCCCTCACTGTCTCCAACGGACCTCACTATCGACAGAATCCATAGGGTACCCAAACCGGCCTTCCTGCCCCAAGAGGTCCCACGAGATGTGCTGCTGAGAGTCCACTTTTTTCAAACCAAAGAGAAAATCCTGGAGCCATTCCGCAAAGGAGACAACCTCTCGGAACAAGCTGTCAATTTGCAAGTGCTCCCCGATCTCTCACAATACACGCTGCAACAGCGCCGTAACTTGGCGACACTCACAAAAGCCTTGAGGAACAACAAGATAATTTACCGTTGGAAATACCCGGCCAAACTCAACATCACCTACAAGGGCTCCAACCACCTTGTCAACTCTCTGGAGGAAGGCCTTTACCTCCTGAAATATTGGCACATCCTACCACCCGATACGGGCCCTGACCAGCTTCCGCAGCGAAATTCTTCGCCTGACAAGGTACACCAAGACTGGCAGACCAAACACTACTGTAAATCATCTACAAAGCGCACATGAGCCCTAATTTAACAGATCTCCTCCTCAACGTCCTCAATAGGATTCCCCGAGTGCTTTTGGTACTGGCCACCGTACCTTAGACCCCACTGCTTTTGACAGCTCTGCTGTCTTGACCTTTTGCACCCTGTTTCTTAACATTAAGAATTAATACTCACAGACGTGTTACTTGGTTAGCCGTTGGGACCATGGTTGCTCCTGTTCTTCATGTTGAACAATCTCTCAATCCTAGTCTTTGACATAACTGCACCCAACACAGTCAAGCTTAGGACTCTCAACACCTCATTTTCCCTTCCACAATTCCTTTCGGAACTTTACAACATTATATCTTCACAAGCCTGCACTTACTTCAAGGGAGGATATATTCCTCGGATCAAACACAGTCAAATTGCCTACATAAACTATCACATCAATTGGAAACATATGCACAGGTTTTAGACTCCTCTCTATAAATGCAAGAGGACTCAATCATCCTGCCAAACGAAGATCCCTATGGAAAGAGACCCTCCAGCACAAGGCTGACATCCTAGCAGTTCAAGAAACTCATTTTCACAAGCTGACCTCCCCTAAATGCTCCCATAATAAGTGTAGGGGCATTTCTCTCCTCTACAATACGCTTCAGCTTAAACTAAAATTTATCAAATCTCCAGCCATCCTGTCCTGGGAAAAAGACCTGAACAGAGTCTTTGATTCCAAACAATGGACCACAGCATTCCGTTATAACTACACTGCTTCTTACTGTATCAATCATTGGGAACTCACTCAGAAGGTCCTAACGAAATGGTATAGAAAGCCATACCAGTTAGCCAAAATGTTCCCCTCTCACTCCACATTATGTTGGAGAGAGTGTGGCACCCCAGGTACAATTCTTCACATATTTTGGCAGTCTAGTTTCTGGAGGAAAATCTTCTGTATGATAGCAGATATTACTGGAATTCTACAAGAGCCAGCATTGGCAATCCTCCACCTAGGTATAGCCTCTGCAATTTCATATAGTGGTTACCCACATTTTAATCACTGCAAAACTAGTCATCGCCAGACACTGGAGAAACACCTACTCCCATAACCCCTCAGAAGTGTTAGCACAGGTCAATCTCAATTACCACCACGAAAGGTTCTTAGCTATAAGGAAATCCTCTTGCGAAGCTTTTGGCAATAATTGGAAATGTTGGAAAGAATGGTATAGGCGTTAAAAGAAATGGTTAAGTGCAGTCTACGTGTTCCGGATTCCCACCTCTACTCCCTCTCCTCTTTCCTCCTGGCCCCCTCATCCTTATCTCTCCCCTGCCCTTCCCCCTCCTTCCTTTTGCCTTACTTATAATGTATGCCTCTGACTTGAACAATTTAGATACCGTGAAGTTACACTGTTCAGGGACTTCTCTTCCTAGCCTCCTCCGGCACAGTCTGTTCCCAGTTGGGGTGCTGGAGGAGTTGGGGTAGGGATGCGTATCTTACTTATGCTCCCGGTATAACAAACATTGCTCATTTGTATGTCACTTCTCACCATGTTCATAACATGTCAAAGACTGTTTAATGTTTAATTTTCAATGTAATGTGTTTAAAAAATCTTTAATAAAGAAAATCTCGAAAAAAAATAAAAATAATAAAAGTTGGGAGGTATGTTATTACCACAACTGCTTGATTGTTGCCTTTGTATTGCCAAGTTACCAATGTATTGCACATCTACTGTCATGGTTGCCACTGTGTTGCCTGCATATTGTCATATTGTTGCGATTGCCTATGTGTAGCCTGCATATTTCCATATTTACCCAGTTACCCACACAAAGTCTAAAAATTCACAAAACATATTGCAGTGAATCAGTATGAAATAGTAAGTATGACAGTTGTGTGTGCTATCATAGCTCAAAAACAGTTGTAGGAGTTAAGTGTACAGAACACAGATACAAAGAAACACGCATCAGCAGCTCACACACACCATTCACACTATGCTCTCACCCCCAACTGACTGATATCAAATGTCCGGTGGCCAACACACATGAGACAACCCAATACTTCACTTAAAAGATATTTCCACAGAATAAAGAAACAAAGCGTGCAACTGAAAATCAGAGAGTTTGAGAGGCAGTAATGTCAAGCCAGGGCTGCCATATTATAGTGAATTTATTTGGACATTCTCTACCCTCATAAATTATTTTGTATGTTGGTAACATGGAATTCACCAGCTGAAAAACGAAAGGTACAGTAAGAGGAGCAGGGTTTTTCCAATTTTGTAAAATAGTCTTCTTAGCATAAAAGATAAGCAATTGGGAAAAAGTACAGCTGTAAGATTGTGGAACAAAAATATCCAAAATGCAGAGAAGACAGACCTCATGGGTTTTCAGAGCTGGTAATGCAAGGAAATTTTCTAGCAACAAGTGAAATTTGGACCAGAAGGCAGTTATATTCAGACAAGCCCAACACATATAAGATTTGCAGAAGGTTCTTCACATCTAGGACAACATGCCCCAGTTTTTGGGGGGTGTTCCGTGCTACCTTGGCAAGGGTATAAGAGATGTTGTATAAGTTTGAATTTAGATAATTTGTCTGCTGTTCTAATAATATCTTAGAAACAAGATTTACTAAATTCTTCCCATTCATCCTCTGTGAGAGCCAGAATGCAACGGAGCCATTTCCTGTAAGACAATGTAAAAGGGTTGGAGCCCTCAGCCTGTAGCCACTCATAGAAGGTGCTAACCAGCTTTAAGTCGTTTATAGTATACATGAGCCGTTACGGGGGGGGGGGTGAGATAATTCTACTCCTACTATACCTAACTGGGCTTTGGTAGCATACCTCAGTAAAAGATATTTGTAGAAAAGCATATTGTTAAGATTTTCAATGAATATATGAGATACATACAGTGGTGTGAAAAAGTGTTTGCCCCCTTCCTCATTTCCTGTTCCTTTGCATGTTTGTCACACTTAAGTGTTTCGGAACATCAAACCAATTTAAACAATAGTCAAGGACAACACAAGTAAACACAAAAATGCAATTTGTAAATGAAGGTGTTTATTATTAAAGGTGAAAAAAAATCCAAACCATCATGGCCCTGTGTGAAAAAGTGATTGCCCCCCTTGTTAAAACATACTATAACTGTGGTTGTCCACACCTGAGTTCAATTTCTCTAGCCACACCCAGGCCTGATTATTGCCACACCTGTTCACAATCAAGGCATCACTTAAATAGGAGCTGCTTGACACAGTAAGGTCCACCAGAAGATCCTTAAAAGCTACACATCATGCCGAGACCCAAAGAAATTCAGGAACAATTGAGAAAGAAAGTAATTGAGATCTATCAGTCTGGAAAGGGTTATAAAGCCATTTCCAAAGCTTTGGGAATCCAGCGAACCACAGTGAGAGCCATTATCCACAAATGGCGAAGACATGGAACAGTGGTGAACCTTCCCAGGAGTGGCCGGCCGCCCAAAATTACCCCAAGAGCGCAGCGACGACTCATCCAAGAGGTCACAAAAGACCCCACAACAACGTCCAAGGAACTGCAGGCCTCACTTGCCTCAGTTAAGGTCAGCGTTCATGCCTCCACCATCAGGAAAAGACTGGGCAAAAGTGGCCTGCATGGCAGAGTTCCAAGGAGAAAACCACTGCTGAGCAAAAAGAACATCAAAGCTCGTCTCAATTTCTCCACAACACATCTTGATGATCCCCAAGACTTTTGGGACAACATTCTGTGGACCGATGAGACAAAAGTGGAACTCTTTGGAAGGTGTGTGTCCAAGTATATCTGGCGTAGAAGGAACACTGCATTTCAGAAAAAGAACATTATACCAACAGTAAAATATGGTGGTGGTGGTAGTGTGATGGTCTGGGGCTGTTTTGCTGCTTCAGGACCTGGAAGACTTGCCGTGATAAAAGGAACTATGAATTCTGCTGTCTACCAAGAGATCCTGAAGGAGAATGTCCGACCATCTGTTCGTGTACTCAAGCTGAAACGAACTTGGGTTCTGCAGCAGGACAATGATCCTAAACACACCAGCAAGTCCACCACCGAATGGCTGAAAAAAACAAAATGAAGACTTTGGAGTGGCCTAGCCAAAGTCCTGACCTGAATCCTATTGAGATGTTGTGGTATGACCTTAAAAAGGCCGTTCATGCTCGAAAACCTCTAATGTAACTGAATTAGGACAATTCTGCAAAGATGAGTGGGCCAAAATTCCTCCAGGACGCTGTAAAAGCCTCATTGCATGTTATCGCAAACGCTTGGTTGCAGTTGTTGCTGCTAAGGGTGGCCCAACCAGTTATTAGGTTTAGGGGGCAATCACTTTTTCACACAGGGCCATGATGGTTTGGATTTTTTTTTTCACCTTAAATAATAAACACCTTCATTTACAAATTGCATTTTGTGTTTACTTGTGTTGTCCTTGACTATTGTTTAAATTGGTTTGATGTTCCGAAACACTTAAGTGTGACAAACATGCAAAGGAACAGGAAATGAGGAAGGGGGCAAACACTTTTTCACACCACTGTACATTATTCTTTTGCTAAGCAACCAAGCCGCATTGGGGTGTCCGTAAATGGCTTTTGAATTCATGATTTTATCATAGGAGGGCTCAAGGTGCAACACAGATGGTGATAAAATCTTTTCCCATGCAAACCATGCCAAAAAGCCCATATCCTATGGAAAAATATTTTTTACAATGGGAGGCCATTGATCTATATAGGTCATCTCTAAGGCTCCCCAATGCCGCTAGAACAGCCAACAGAAATTTAGAGGAGGGGTTGGGCAAGGTTGTGTGTAGCCAATCATAAATATATGTGAGTTGGACACAGAGCAAATAAAAGTAAAGTTAGGACTGGCTAACCCACAATCCATACCATTTGCCTGGAACCATTCTAGCTAATTTTAGGAAAGTATTGTTCTATATAAAAGACGAGATGATAGAATCAATACGCTGAAACAGTTTTTTGGGGAGAAAAACATGAGTTGCCCTAAGGATATAAAGTAGTTTTGGTTAATAAATAATTTTTACCAATTTTTACGTTCAAAATTTATTAATGAAGTTTAACAAAGTCAGTAAGTAAATCAAGAAAAATGTACACAGAGTCAGGGGCCGAAGAGTCAATAATAATGCTTAAAGTGAAACAATAAAAATGTAATATTCCTTTAAATATCGTTTCGGGGGGGTCTCCCTGTAAAGCGGCGCATCTGTGGGATGTGTAGAACAGTGAGACAGCAAAATTAAATTTCTAAAGAAAAAAATGTCATTTAAACTTGCTCGCAGCTGTAATGTATTGCCGGCTCCTGGCAATATAGATGAAACATTAAGGGAATTAAAAATCAGAGTGGGTTCCCCCCCCCCCCAGTCCATACCAGGCCCTTCAGGTCTGGTATGGATTTTATGGGGAACTCCATTCCAAAATGTAAAAAAAAATTGGCGTGGTTCCCCCCCCCCAGTCCATACCCCCCCCCCCCAAAATATATACCAGACATTTATCCGAGCATGCAGCCTGGAGGACAGGATAGGGGGGGCGAGCGAGTGCCCCCTCCTCCTGAACCATACCGGGCCACATGCCCTCAACATGGGGAGGGTGCTTTTGGGTCCCCCCAATGTGAGTGAGTGTACAGCTTGTATAACAGTGTAAATTTGCCATGACGACATCCCAGAGCTGGTGGATGTTAGAGACCTTGCGCTCCTCCCACCTTCTGTTTGAGGATGCCACACAGATGCTCAATAGGGTTTAGGTCTGGAGACATGCTTGGCCAGTCCATCACCTT
>CM053033.1:77140918-77306547 GCA_028564925.1 Lithobates sylvaticus | reverse complement strand
CACTCCTAAACTTTGTGGACAGCTTTCCAAGAAAAGTTGAAGCTGGTATAGCTGCAAAGGGTGGGCCACCTCAATATTGAACCCTACGGACTAGAACAGGGATGCCATTAAAGTTCATGTGCGTGTAAAGGCAGGTATCCCAATACTTTTGGTAATATAATGTATATATTACCCAAGAGCCGGATCTTGGGTGACTCCTGCTCTTGCTCCTGCTGGCAAACTAGAGAAGGGAGAGAAATCACTGTAAAGCCACCCCCTACAGCATGTGACGTCATCCTGTTCGTTCAGGTTGGATTGCTGTCCCACAGCTTCCAGCGATCCTATACAGAACGGCTTCCCAGCGTTCCTTCATAGAGCTGATTTCCTGCTTACTATTCATCCACCACTGCTGGGTGAAGGGAGGACTACCATCTGCTGAGTGTATATATATTGAGAGCAGGTTCTCAGTTTTTCGGTCCGAAAAAGTTCAGATCGGAAATTCCGATCGTCTGTACCAATTTCGACACGCAAAATTCCTACACATGCTCGGAAACAATTTGACGCATGCTTGGAAGCATTGAACTTAATTTTATCGGCTCGTCGTAGTGTTGTACGTCACCGCGTTCTTGATGGTCGAAAGTTCAGCAAACTTTTGTGTGACCGTGTGTATGCAAGCCAAGCTTGAGCGGAATTCCGTCGGAAAAACCATCCAAGATTTTTCTGACGGAAATTCTACTCTTGTGTACGCAGCATTAAAGTACATTTGGCTGTGCTTTGTGATTGGCTGTGCTATCCCCCTTTTGTGGCGCTGCCCATACCATATATTAGGAATAAAGTCTCTCTCAATTGTCTAGCACTTAGAATACATTTTTGTAGGAGCCTGTGATTGGGTCCCATTAAATCAAGGGGTGTCAAACTCAATTTCATTAGGGGCCCCATAAGTATTATGGTTACCCTCAAAAGGGTTGTATCTGTAAGACAACATTTTTTTTTTCCACCTATCAACAGGCTTTTTGCCAGCACATGCACTGATTGGCTCCTTGTACTTCTTCTTGCACTCTAGTCATGTTCTGCAGGAACTGTAGGACACTGATACTAGGTCAGGCACTCACACTGCTGCATTTAAAAATACATTTAGTGATCCATTAAGGATTAGACAACTATATTAATGTGTATCTTTTACAGTGCCTTGAAAAGGTATTCATACCCCTTGAAATGTTCCACATTTTGTCATGTTACAACCAAAAACATAAATGGATTTTATTGGGATTTTATGTGATAGACCAACACAAAGTGGCACAAAATTGTGAAGTGGAAAGAAAATGATAAATGGTTTTAAATTTTTTTTTACAAATAAATATGTGAAAAGTGTGGTGTGTATTTGTATTCAGCTCCCCTGAGTCAATACTTTGTAGAACCAACTTTCACTGCAATTACAGCTGCAAGTCTTTTTGGGTATGTCTCTACCAGCTTTGCACATCTAGAGAGTGACATTTTTGCCCATTCTTCTTTGCAAAATAGCTCAAGCTTTGTCAGATTGGATGGAGAACGTCTGTGAACAGCAATTTTCAAGTCTTGCCTCAATTGGATTTAGGTCTGGTCTTTGACTGGGCCATTCTAACATGAATATGCTTTGATTTAAACCATTCTATTTTTGCTCTGGCTGTATGTTTTTAGGGTCGTTCTCCTGCTGGAAGGTGAACCTCTGCCCCATTCTCAAGTATTTTGCAGACTTTAACAGGTTTGTTTCTAAGATTGCCCTGTATTTGGCTCCATCCATTTTCCCGTCAACTCTGAACAGCTTCCCTGTCCCTGCTGAGGAAAAGCATCCCCACAACATGATGCTGCCACCACCATGTTTCACGGTGGGGATGGTGTGTTCAGGGTGATGTGTAGTGCTAGTTTTCTGCCACACATAGCGTTTTGCTTTTATACCAAAAAGTTACATTTTTATCTCATCTGACCAGAGCACCTTCTTCCACGTTTGCTGTGTCCCCCACATGGCTTCTTGCAAACTGCAAACGGGACTTCTTATGGCTTTCTTTCAACAATGGCTTTCTTCTTACAAATCATCCATAAAGGCCAGATTTGTGGCGTGCATGTCTAAAAATTGTCCTGTGGACAGATTCAGCTAAGCTGTAGATCTCTGCAGCTCCCCCAGAGTTCCCATGGGGCTCTTGGCTGCTTCTCTGATTAACCACTTGCTTACTGGGCACCTAAACCCCCCTCCTGGCAAGACCAATTTTCAGCTTTTAGTGCTGTCACTCTTTGAACCACAATTGCACGGTCATACAACACTGTACTCAAATGATTTTTATTTTTTTGATACATTTTGCAAACAGGTATTTTTTCTCCTTCATTTATGTACACTGATGAGGCTGCACTGATGGGCACTGATAGGCTGCACTGATAGGCACCGATAGGCTGCATTTATGGGCACTGATAAGGCAGCACTGATGGCCACTAATAGGCGGCACTGGTGGGCACTAATAGGCGGCACTGATAGGTGGCATTGGTGGGCACTGATGGGTGGCACTGGGCAGCACTGATGGGTGGCACTGAAGGGCATTGATAGGTGGCACTGAAGGGCACTAATAGGTGGCACTGATAGCTGGCAGTGATGGGCACTGATAGCTGGCAGTGATGGGCACTGGTTGGCAGTGATGGGCACTGATTGGCACTGGTAGGTGACACTGATAGGCAGCACTGCTAGGTGGCACTGATTGGCACCACTGGTGTGCATTGATAGGTGGGACTCGTGGGCATGCATAGGTGGTGCTGGCACTTATGCAGAGTCGTGGCACTGTGTGGGCACTGGCAGAAGGCACTGGAAGGCGGTATTGGTGGGCACAGTTGAGGTGGCTTTGCCTCTTCCTCTTCAGGACCGATGTCCCGATGTCCCTTGAACTGGAGCCTGTGATCGACTACCGATCTTTTGTTTATATCACGTGATCAGCTATCATTGGCTGACAGCTGATCATGTGATAAGAGGTCGGGATCAGCTATCATTCTGGTATAGCATGGATCTGATCTGAACTTCTCCACAACTTTATCCCTGACCTGTCTGGTGTGTTCCTTGGCCTTCATGATGCTGTTTGTTCACTAAGGTTTTCTCCAACAAACCTCTGAGATCTTCACAGAACAGCTGTATTTATACTGAGATTAAATTACATACAGGTGGACTCTACTTACTAATTTGGTGATTTCTGAAGGCAATTGGTCCCACTAGATTTGATTTAGGGGTATCAGAGTAAAGGGGGAGGAATACAAATGCACGCTACACTTTTGTGTTGGTCTTTCAGATAAAATCCCAATAAAATATATTTACGGTTTTGGCTGTAACATGACAAACTTTTGGAAAAGGTCAAGGGGTATGAATACTTTTTCAAGGCACTGTATTTCTGCCTAGAGTTCAGCTTTAAAGGGGTCGTAAAGGTAAAAGTTTTAAGGTGAAGGTGAAAAAACATCCGTCAATGCCGGCCCCACCAGGCCCCCCGTTATACTTACCTGACCCCTCAAAAGTCCCGCGCTCGCCCCTGACGTCCTCTTCGCCGCTCACCCTGGCCGTTGATTGGCTAGAGTGGATGGATTGAAAGCAGCGCAGTCGTTGGCTCGCGCTGCTGTCAATCACATCCAATGACGCTGCGGGCCGAGTGATACAGTGAGCGGCTATAGCCGCCAGCTGTATCACGGGAGCGCGCCCGCAAGCACTCCACTGCATGCGAGGGAGCTCACATGAAGTTGTGGGGTCCTTGCGGGAGGAAGCCGAGACAGCCGCCGAGGGACCCCAGAAGACCTGGTTCGGGGCCACTCTGTGCAAAATGAGCTGCACAGTGGAGGTAAGTATAGCATGTTTGTTATTTAAAAAAAAATAAAAAAAATTCCTTTAGTGTCCCTTTAAATCAGCTGCTCGGTCAGCTATCCCCATCTGAAACATTCTATGCTGCTGGATAATTAATTGTCTTTGTGCTGCCTATAACACCCTTCTTCCTCTCCTGATTGCAGCTACAGTATCCACAGTTATAACCACTGAAGGATAACTTGAAGATGTTTTGATCCATTGCTCTATAATGCCCCTTTTTCTGGCATAATTGGCTACAGTTGCTCAGGAGATTTATGTTTTTACTTTCTCTGGAGTTGAGCTGGAACCTTTGGCTCCTTCCTGGCTTCTGTAACCTGTAGGGGCAATGAGCAACATTCTCCTACATTTAAAGATCTAAAACTGCCCCAGGATGTGAACTCACAGCTATGTATAGATTTATTTATCCTTGGAAGTTTCTAGTAACTGAAATACTGTCAGAATGATCCAAGGAATGAAACATTTTGTGTACAAGGCTGCAAAACGTATTAACGCGTGAAAATTGCATTTGGGATATCATTGCCTCCCTGGTTGCTTTAAATATGCATTCGATAGATGCCACATGCCAACTGATGATTTATCTGATTAACCTTTTTGCCTCTGAAAGCTTTATATTGTATTTTTTTAAAGAACAAAGATAGATATCAGATACCTTCTGGTCATTCTTGGTATCAACACCCAACAGGTTCACTGGGCTTGTAAAGTATTATTCTCCCACTTTAAAGAGTCTTGTGCTTCATTCATCATGTTTTTCATGATCAGTCTGGAACAATGATGTTTGGATGAAAGGATGTTTGGCTTTGCTGCGAAACGTTCATTTCAGCATTTCGTTTTTAGAAATTGTAGGCAATATAATGAAACATAAACATTTTGCATCTAGCTACTCTGACAACTCAATCGTTGTGAATGCAGCTTTGGATGGAGTGTGGAACAATCAGAAATCCTGTCTGTTTTGTAAGGCTGTCTTTGTCATTGCTGTGAAGATTCACCCTCTTTATTTGTCTTGGAAACCATTTCTACAGTACTATTTTACAAGTGTCACTGGAGCAGGAGTTAAAGTGTCACTAAACCCACATCATAAAAAATTATCAATAAATTCTGTATTACATGCCGTTTATACTCACTCTGTATTCTGCAAAAAACCTGGTTGATCCTGCTGTTCTCTATCTCCACCTTCTGTTCATGTCCCCATTTCTGCTAGGAATTTTGCAGCTGTGGTGGCAACTATGCACATGCTCAGTTTTCAGTGAGTATCTATGCTGAGCAATTCCTCCTTATCACATCTGAGCAGCCCATGTGACTACAGAGTCACACTATGTGGGCTTATACACAGTGGTAAATGACAGCACACTCCCTCCCTCCTCCTCCATGCCCACTAACCAACTAACAGAATGGAGGCAGGTATTACATGTAGATTATTGGCGGCTTCACCTCCCTCCTATTCTAAGACACAGGCTGGATGGGCGTGACACAGCCTGTGACTGGCAGAAATCTGCCCACACCATGTTATTTCTATAAAATAATAACGATTTCATTTCAAATATATATTTGTATGACAATTTTAAACAGTTTATTGATATTAATTATTTATTTTCACTCTGTATTCCAAAGCCTGTTTTTTTGAACATTTGACCAGCAGCAAAGAACTAGAAGCTCCTCCTGCTTATGTTTGTCTGCAGAAAGGCTGGGAAAGATCTGGGTCATGTGACAGCTGTATATCGATTAGGAAAAAGGTACTTAGGTTATTTTTTATTTTTTTTTATTAAAATAATTACAGTGCCATCATCCACATACAAAAATAAAATGGACAATGTAAATGAAACAGTGTGTTTAGTATTACTTTAAGTGAAAATCTTTCAACATTCTTTTCTGGTGACAAATGTCTAATACTGGTACATCTACACTAGTAGATTTTTGAACAAATTTTCGTACAAAAATTGGTACAAACATTTATACCAAGGTACAGGAATCACTAGGGAAGTGGAGACTAAGGAAATGCTTCTTATTTTGTGCAAGAAAATGATAAAAATCATTCTTCCACATTCCTGGGAGAGGCACTTGCCTGGAGCTCAGGAACTTTTTTTTGTAAAAGGTGCTTTTTTGGACTAATAATATATTGTTGCTCCATATTGTGACATAGTAGAAATGTATAAAATTGAGACTTGCAAAGTTACGGCTTTAACTTTCTGAAATATACCCGCTGATATTCTATTCCAGCTGATCCTCCCAGATGAGAATTTTCATCCAAACACACACTGATTCAATTCAGTCTCTTGTTCCCAGAAGGACGCTCTTGTCGCTATCCTTGCACAGTTTTATTAAAACAGTAATTGAACATTTCACATAGCAGATGCAGATAACACAGACACACTCTTCTTAGTGCTTCAATTTCTGATACAAATTTTCCCAACTGAAGATGACTGTTAAAGGGACAGTGTACTGTATTTTTAGGGAATACGTATTACGTGTGAGGCCTCATGCACACTGAACGTTAAAAAAATGGCAGTAGCATTAACTGTAGAAAGTTGTAGCTGTAGAATGAGTTTTTCAGTGTTTTTAGCTGTAGCGTTTTTTAGCTTTTTTTAACAAAATTATACTCGCACAATAGCTTATGGCTCAAAAACGCTGATAAACACAGAATAGCCGTGTTTTTCAGTGTTTTTCAGTGTTTTTCAGAGTTAGAGGGTTTTTACAGCTGAAAAACTCCTCTCAAAACCTACAGCAGCCCCAAGAGAAATTGATCCCTCCCTGAGGGAAAGAACCATCAGCTTAGGCATCCTGCCCATTCATCACTTCCCCAGCCACCTTTTGGATGCCTCCTGCCAGTGATTAGCTGGGGCATGATAAAAATTCAACTGATCACTTGAATTTCCCTGTCCTATGCTCTGGAAACTTCTTTTAGAGGCAGGTGGGAGTAATCAAACTCTCAGCTCAGGAAACCCTGAACAGACCAACACAATCACTGGGGGTGATTTGGGGTTCTTCAATGCCATGAACAATATACTGGCATGAGAGGAGGCCTTCCAAGCATAACAAAGATCCTGTCCTCCTATTAGGTGATCCTGCGGGTTGGATTATGGCCTGATAACATGCACACAAGTTGACACAAAGGGGTTTGAATGGCTATTAAAGGTAACCATCCTTACCTGTGATCTGTTTGTTTGTAATTAGTGTGTGTGTATAAAAGGTCAATGAGTTTCTGGACTCCTGACAGACCCTTGCATCTTTCATCCAGTGCTGCACTGATGTTTCTGTATTCTGAGTCATGGGGAAAGCAAAAGAACTGTCAAAGGATCTGCAGGAAAAGGTAGTTGAACTGTATAAAACAGGAAAGAGATATAAAAAGATATCCAAGGAATTGAGAATGCCAATCAGCAGTGTTCAAACTCTAATCAATAAGTGGAAAATGAGGGGTTCTGTTTAAACCAAACCACGGTCAGGTAGACCAACTAAAATTCAGCCACAACTGCCAGGAAAATTGTTCGGGATGCAAAGAAAAACCCACGAATAACTTCACGTGAAATACAGGACTCTCTGAAAACATGTGGTGTGGCTGTTTCAATATGCACAATAAGGAGGCACTTGCAGAAGATGGGCTGCCTGGTCGAGTCGCCAGAAGAAAGCCATTAGTATGCAAATGCCGCAAATTATCCCACTTACAATACGCCAAACAGCACAGAGACAAGCCTCAAACCTTCTGGCACAAAGTCATTTGGAGTGATGAGACCAAAATTTTGCTTTTTGGCCACAACCATAAATGCTACATTTGGAGAGGAGTCAACAAGGCCTATGATGAAAGGTACACCATTCCTACTGTGAAACACGGATGTGGATCGCTGATGTTTTGGGGATGTGTGAGCTACAAAAGCACAGGAAATTTGTTCAAAATTGATGGCAAGATGAATGCAGTATGTTATCAAAAAATACTGGAGGAATATTTGTATCCATCAGCCAGGAAGCAGCGCATGGGAAGTTCTTGGACATTCCAACATGACAATGATCCAAAACACAAGGCCAAGTCGACCTGTCATTGGCTACAATGCACTGCAAGTTACAGTTACTCCCAGTCATTCAATAGATTACCTATTCTGTTAAAGGTTCACTCTAGCTCTATGCACACAGGAATCTCTGTATCAAAAGCTTGAAAAAAAATTAGAAGAATTAATATTTTCAAAAAAGACCATAATCACAAGGGCTGTCAAGGTAGCATAGAAGGGCACATGGAGCTCCAGGGGCCTCCAGCAGTCTCCAAAGACTTACAATGCTTGGGAAGTGGTTAACCTACATACATCTGGGTACATATCCCCTATCATTTCCGGCATTCACAATCAATATAAATTTTAATTGTTTTGTTCAGGAAAGAACATGTATATTCTCGTTTATGATGAATTCTTCAGCTCCTATTACATGGCTGGAAAAATCAATAGTAAGAAAGTTATAGGAGCACAACTTAACAGAGCAAGGAAAAAAAGAGCAGAATTTAAGAAGGGCCATAGGCTAGCCAACTGTAGTGCTGACAGAAAACTCTCTGAATGTAGAGGATTTTTATAACTATAGATGAGCCAGTTGTCTGTAATTTGCTTCTCTGGAAATCTGACTGAAGTCTGCACCCCATCCATTTCAAAGGCATTGGAATTAGCAGTATTCTGACTTTTATTCATATATTTATTTTTAATTTAGTAGAAGAAACACTTCCTCAAAATCAGCTGGTAAAGTCATCCCCTTCACCAGCTCAGTCCTGTTGTGTATGAGACCAAATACTATCATTTTCTGATGTTCACTATAGTCAGAGATGTACGACACTGGTACATTGATGTGGCATTGCATCAATACAATGGGCATCCTTATAAACCACTGGATAGGTGTAAGAAGTGTGTGTGTTAACGAGGCCTCAGCTATTTGGCTTAAAGGGGTTGTAAAGCTAAAAAAAATTTTGGCAATATCTGGTCTATATGCTATATAGATCATGAATATAGCTGTCATTTCTGCCAAAAAATGTTACTTACCTGTTAGATAAATAGGCGTTATCAGCACTTCCTCCTGTGTTTTCGAGCGTGCTCCCTGTAGCAACATCACAGCTTTAAAGGAAGGCTCCCCTGCCTCCCGTGCCTGTGAACGCACACAGCATCTCCTTGCAAGGATGTAGTCCCAAGGGAGGGGTCGAGCATGCTGACTAACCCCCCAGCCAGAACGGCTCGGATGATGGGGGCAAGCTTCTAGAAGAGAAACAGGAAGATGAAAATTCACACACAGAAAAAAAGCATTTACAAAGGAAAACGAAGGAAAAGGTAAGTGAACCAACAGTACACTACCTTAAAGGAACATATTTAGAAAATAAAAAAACAAACCTTCAGTATCACTTTAAGTAAGATTTTGCATATATAATTCCCTGGTCTTTGGGGCTTTCAAGGCAATTAAGAAGAGACTTGTTGGTGGGGGCGTGGCAGGGGTGTGAATCAGAGAAGGTGCACAGCTCGTGAGCTCCACTCCTGTACTTCTCCTATGTTGATCCTGTCAGTGCCTATAATTATTTTTTGAGTACTTTTGAGTACTAATCTTGCCCACGAGGTCCCTGAAGTCCACCATGTCTGTAGGCACACAAACCACTGCTTCTGACGCAGCTTCGCCGGAACCCTCCTCTGCTGATATCCTGGCAGCCATCACTGCTTGTAAAATTTAATATGTCTCCATTGACATCAGCCTTATCCGCAATGATTTGGATAAGTTTCGCTCCTGCCTGTTGGAATATAACTCCACTGACATCAGTCTTATCCGCAATGGTTTGGATAAGTTTCGCTCCCGCCTGTCGGAGGTTGAGGATTGGATTGCTCAGGTGGAGGATGTGGTCCACACAAACTCTACAGAAGTGCATGCCCTGCAAAGGTAGGTTAAGGCCCTACAGGAGAAAGCTGTGGACACTAAAAATTGTCTACGCCGCAATAACCTCAGGATCTTGGGCCTTCCAGAAAAGGCGGAAGGCGCAAAGCCTGCTGAGTTTGCGGAGACCTTTCTGGCTAACCTCTTAGGTTTACAAAACTTGCCACTTACCTTTGTGGTCGAGCGGGCCCACCGAGTGCCCCCACACCTCTAATGCCGTGTACACACGATCGGACATTCCGACAACAAAATCCCATGATTTTTTTCCGACGGATGTTGGCTCAAACTTGTCTTGCATGCACACAGTCGCACAAAGTTGGTCGGAAATTGCGAACGTTAAGAACACGGTGATGTACAATGCGTACGACGAGCTGAGAAAAATGAAGTTCAATAGCCAGTGCTGCTCTTCTGCTTGATTCCGAGCATGCGTGGCACTTTGTGCTTCGGAATTGTCTACACACGATCGGAATTTACGCAAACGGATTTTGTTGTCGAAAATTTGAGAACCAGCTCTCAAATTTTGTGCGACGGAAATTGCGATGGAAACTGTCCGATGGAGCCTACACACGGGTCGGAATTTCCGACAACAAGCTCCGATCACACATTTGCCGTCGGAAAGTCCAACCGTGTTTACGTGCCATTATACCTGGCACACCATCTTGCCCATTTCTTCTCCGGCTCCTTAATTACCGAAACCAGGATATGATCCTAACAGCTGCTAGAAACACACCAGACCTTCGGTACAAAAGAGTGAAAATCTCAATTTTCCTGGACACACTTTTACTGAGGTCTGAAAAACGGCTATGAGAAAAAGGTGAAAAAGGTGTCAAATACAGCCTTCTTTTTCCAAGTAAGCTACGGGTAGTTGATAGAGCAACGATTCCCTTTTTTTTAAACTGCGGATGCTGTTGTGGCCTGGCTGGATGGTAACTAATTTCCCGATGCAGCCTCTTCATACATAGTTATGTTCAATGTTTTGATACCCTTCGTTGTTGAAATCCTTTTATAGCTCTTTTTGTTAAACAGGCACCATTGCCTATTTTCCTCACAATAAATATTCTGATACACCCCCCCCCCCCTCCTTTGTCCTCTCTGCTGTTCCAACTCTCCTTCCCCTCAAACACCCATGATTTGTAAAGACCTAGGGACTTCTTGTGGATTGTCTGGGGCTCTAAATTCAAAGAGCATCGATGTTTAATTATGTCAAGTCCTATGCCCCGCAGCTATTACTACTCCAGGAGACGCACCTCTTGGGCAGCAAAATCATGGTACTTAAGAAGCCCTGGATATAAGGTGTTCCAGGCCAATTATTCAAATTTTGCTAGGAGTGTTACTGTGTTAATAAGCAAATCACTCTCTTGTGTGGTAGATGCTGTTCACACAGACCCTACTGGCAAATATGTTATAGTGGTTCTAAGAATGTGGGGCCAGAAATATGTGATTGTAATGTGTGTCAGTTTATGTTCTGCCCCTTTTTGCTGATGTCGTATTAGAAAAAGATCCGCTCATACTACCCTGCTAAACTTTTAGTTATGGGTTACTTTAATGCTACATTATCCCCAGAACTTAATGGGACTTCAACCTCCGAGGTCTACTTCTGCAGAGCTTGGAGTTTAGGCCCAGGCAGCAGACTTGATAGAGGTGTGGAGGGTGGGAAAATCCCTATACTAGAGCATGTTCCTGATTCTCTACATCCCATAAAACAACATCCTGCATAGACCTAGCATTTGCAAATACCTCTGTTGTATGTTAGCAGATGTACAAGCAGCTGAATACCTACCCATCAGGTTGTCAGACCATAATCCGCTGTCTTTGACTATCAGGTCATAAGAAACACGTAATGCATCCTTGTGGCGGTTGGGTTCGCAGTGGATCACACACCCTAGGGCCATAACAGAAGCACCTGAGGCGATTGAGCTTTATTGGCATACAAATGAGGGTTCTACCGCTCTGTGTCTTGTGTTGGATGCATTGAAGGCCTACATCAGAGGACAGTGGTCTTCAGGTAGCCATGAGGGACCTGCAGTTACATATGACGGAGGTTACTAGATGAGATTTACAAGCCAGTAAACAGGTATTTTTTGAACAAGGGGATAGGAACAGGAAAGTTTTTAGCCATGCTTGCTCAAAATGATAAACATATCACACCTATTTCGGAAATTCATACCCCAAAGGACACTATTGTCTCCTCTACTGAGGAGATTTTAGAAGAGTTTTTCAAGTATTATAGTAATTTGTACACTTCCTCTATACCCCCTAATTTTGAACTATCACGGCACATGGAACTGCTTGACCCACTGGCTCTAGGTTGGCTGTCAGGTGGGGAGAGGAAGTACCTAGTGTGCCCCATTACCACAGAGGAGATGCGATGTAAAATTATGTCTTTCCCCTCAGGGAAGGTTCCTGGCCCTGATGGCATCCCTATGGGTTTTTATAAGACCCACAGTGATGTTCTGGCCCCAAGACTGGCAACGCTGTATACTCTGCTTAGAGGCAGACTCTCTGCCCCCTTCTATGCAGGCAGTACACATCACATTAATTTATAAAAACCAGAAGGACCTGGCACACTGTGCCTCACATAGGCCTATAGCCCTCTTAAACTGTTATCTAAAAATTCTAATGAAGTTGTTGAATTCCAGACTCAGCAAGTCTTCACACTGGTACATGAGTGGTAGTAGCATCAATAGACATCGAAAAAAGCACTCAATACGATAGAATGGCCTTATCTCTGGGAGGTGCTGCGCATAATGAAACTACCTATCTGCTTTATTCAGTTTATTCATTCTGTATTCCCTGCCCACCGCTTCTATTAGGTTTTGAGGTAGCCTGTCGAGTTCTTTTTGGCTGACCCATGGCAGCAGGCAGGGCTTCCCTCTCTCCCCAGCCCTCTTTGCCCTTGCCATTGAGCCTGTTGCAGAGGCTTTACGCGTCTCCTCTGATATTCAGGGGCTCAGGACGGGAGAAGTCGAAGAGCGGGTGGCCCTGTATGCTGATGACATGCTATTGTTCCTACAAATGGATAAAGCTGCGCCAATGAAAAATGATTAAAAATAAATAAAAAGGAAAACACAAATGACCAAATAATTAATGTACAAAAAAAGAGGGTAAAGTGCATACGAAGCGTGACCATGGAAGAACACACAAACTGTAATAAATAAAGTCCAGTGAGGACCGCATTAGTCCTGATTATATGTCTTCTAGTAAACAAAGCCTGGTTGCATATAGTGGGCAGACTTGTATTTTGTAGCAAATAAAACACCGCTGTGACAGATCCAAAAAATCACACTGTGACATGCAAGAGTTCTGTGCGATCCCATCCACCTTTTGAATTTGGCGCTTACCAGATGGCTAATTATAAAAAGCACTGCATATGAAGCCTGCAACTCCCAGGATAAGAGATGACTGATAGGGCCGATCAGATCAGGAACAACCACTCAAAAGGAAAGAGGGTCCTCCACAACCTCCGCTCCACTCAGGGACATCCAACTGGTTATCTCAAGTACATAAAAAAAAGGGGGCCGCCCATAGCGTGATACTGATAGACAATTTTTATTCAGACTTAAAAAGATTAAAAGCACTTACATACGTAAGATGAAAACAAACACAATAAAACACACTGCCGGCCGGTCAGTGTAAACCCGTCCCCCGTTCACGATCTACGTGGTGGCGTCACTGCGTGCCTTCCCTATTGTTCCTACATGGTGTGGGTCCCTACCTCCTGGGAGCATTTTGGATCCTTGATAACTTCTCGAATGTCACTGGCCTAAAGGGGAATTCGCACAAGTCAGTTTTATTTCCTATTGATGATGGTGCTTTAATATACACTCCAAAAGATCTTCCACTACAGTGGGTCGATAAATTTTGCTATTTTGGGGTAATTGTTTCTCGTAAAGCTTCTAATTATGTCTCTCTCAATTTACTGCCGGTGATGCAGGAGGTCAAGGCAAGGCTGAAGGCATGGGGCAAGCTGCCACTGTCACTTATAGGGCATATCAATCTTCTGAAAATGAAAATACTTAAAATCCTTAAATCCTTTTTTGTATAATTAGACAGTTTTCCTCTTTCTTATGGGGTCCCCAGGATTCCCACTATAAACTCACTACTTTAATGAGACCAATTTGCATGGGGGGCTAGCACTACCAGATAGTCAAAAGTATATCTTGGCAACACAACTGATAACTGCCCATTGGTGGTTTCAGACAGAATTATCTAACTCTTGTTCGATGCTAGAAGCTGCTATTTTGGGCTCACTAGAGGCCTTGCAACTGTTATTATAACGTGAACTTAAGGCCCCGTACCCCCTCCATGATGACCACGATCAAAGGCTGGAATTTGGGGCTTAGTCAAGAAAAATGTGACTACTCCATTCTGTTCCTGCATACTCCCCTTTAAAACAACCCCCTCTTGCAGCACTTCTACGCCACGCCAGATGCACAGATTTGGGCTAAATATAATATTAAATCCATCTCACACATAGCTAATAGAAAGCTGATGTCCTTTGCTCTCCTACGGTCCAAATATAATGTTCCATCCCACTATTTATTCAGACACCTGCAGCTTGCTCACGCTTTCAGGCAGCCAAAATACTCACCAGTCCATACACCTTAAGTGTTCCAATCTACAGGCCCTCTTACTTTAAGACTCACTTTGACAAACCAGGATCAACATTGTACTCTCATCTTTTAAAGGTGGCACTGCCCGAGTGGCTACTTGATATCCCAAATATGGATGATGAGGACAGGACAGATATTTCAGATGCTCCATTCAAACAATTGGTCTCACTCTGGGATCGGCTAATACAATTTAAGATCCTCCACAGAGCCTACTTTACATGCCTTGGGTTAATTTCACCATCCCTTTCACATGCTGGCGCTGTGACAGGACCGAGGGGAACTTCCTTCACATCTTTTGGAAATATCCAGTTACTCAGCCTTTCTGGGAAGCTGTGGTTGATATTATCAGCAAGGTTGCACAGATACCTTTCAGCTCTTTTCGGAAAATCTGCTTTCTGGGTTTAGTTGAAGGCCTCTCAAAATCTAATGATGGCAGAACGCTAATTAGACTTTTTTACGCCAGAAAGGCTCTCATACTTCACTGGAAAAAAAAAACTCAGCCACCACAATTGTTTATTGGAAACAACTGGTAAATTCCCAGCTACCACTCTACAAAACTACTTATGCAAATAGGGGATGACTCCAGAAGTTCAACGAAATCTGGGCCAAGTGGTTGGAAGATGACTCTACTGCATAGTCCTTGTATAAAACTGTGACTGGGCCAGAGGATGGGGAAGAGTATGATTTTTTGCTCCTTGATTGTATCCTGATATCTAGGGGGGCCTGGGTCATCTGCCGTTATTGCTGTTGTATTGAGTTAAACACGAGCCAACACACACTTTTATGTCTGTTTGGAAGTTTTTGTGTAACTGTTATGTTGTTACTGAAATCAGAAGCCCAGCAGCCAATTAAAAAAAAAAGTTTTGTCTTCAACTGCAAAATAATTGACATTTTCATCTTACTGTGGGATGAATTCATGGCACCTAAATCAAGCAAATTGGCTGAACACAAACTGTTTTCGAGTCAGAATACATTTTGTTTTATAGACTCTGCTAATGTTTTTTTACTTTATTTTTATTTTTTTAATGTTTGTACTTCTATTCTTCTATTGTGTGTTACTGTATGTCTCAGTTCCAAATTATGGTACTGTTTTTTCTAGACCGAATACCACTGGAGTATATTTTAAACACAATCGGCCTCTATACTAGTAAAAGCTAAATTTTGTGGAAGACCATATAACGCATCTGCTGACACAACCTCTGTTTAACCTTCAAACTGTGTGGGGAATAGAGGGGTCTATAAGAGAGCATAAACATTACTTTCTGTCAAAAATGTAAGGTCAGTTCCCATAAATACCAATACAGGTTGTGGGAATGAAGACTACGTTTCCATTTTAGCTGCCCATTTCTGATATAATTGATGTCTGTAATGCTATTAAAGCTAAAGCCAGAAAAAATGAGTAGAAAGAAATATTTATCCAATAAAAAACTGCAGAGGAACTCTGTTAAGAAATCATACCAAAAGTGGTTACTTTTTTTAGAAACATTCATCACTTTTCCGTGCTAGTATCAGCATTCTTCTAGTGCATGAATAAGACCTGTGGGTCCGCTAGAGATGGTTAAATCATGGGCTCCTAATGGTGAAAAATATGATTTGTTTCCAGAATGTCCCTGTACCCCTAGGAACAGAGACTCTATAATGCAGAGCTGTGGCCCACCCCTTTCTAATCCCTTTTTCTTCAAGTTGAGTACTTAGTTTCTCAATAAAACACAGTACACGCTTCAGAGGTGAAGCTGCTAGCACAAAAATGGACAACCCTATGATAAAACTCAATAATAAAAAGTGCAGCGCTACAATAATTCAAACATGTATAAGAAAAAATAAACATAAATCGAGCATGTGACCATCTAACATCAGACAAATAATAAATAATCAAAATCAATAGTCTATGAAGTGCGAAGCATGTGCCAAAGTATATTCATAGGTGATATCAGACATAAAAGGTTACAGAAGTACCTTACTGCATAAAGTGACTCCGGAGTTGCTTCCTTCACCAACATGCACTCACCAGAATGCCATTAGTAAATGGCATAATGACAAAATATCAATGCTAAGCTCCTCCATACGTGTTTTGTGCGCATGCACGTCATCAGGGGGCCCATCTACATGACGCTTTCTCCCAAGCTCCTTTCCCTTTTTTTAGACTCACTGGAAACAGGTAAACTATGTCAACCTAAACAATGTCCAACTTCTTTACTCCAACCCACAGGCAAGAGTTTGTACCAATGGGGATAGTTAAACGCTGTTCTTTTTCCGGAGGGGCACCTGACAGGGTTTCCCACTCTCCACTCTGTTTGCAATTGCTATGGAACCCTTAGCCCCATCCAGTCACAGGTCCCAGGAGACCAATCACGAGGCACAGCACGGCTCGTGTATGTGCAGTGGCCAGCCTGCTGTGGAGCCACAAGAAGTCAGTCAGCTGCCCACAGTTAGGCCCCTTTCACACTGCCAGTAAAACACTGAGCACTTTTGAAGAGCTTTTGAGGTGATTTGAAGCGATTTTGATGCGCTTTCCATTCATTTCAATGGATAGGGGCATTTTTTCACCACCCTGCCAGTGCACTGCCCCAGTGTGAACGCATTCATTGATTTTAATGAAAATTATTTTTTGTGAGCTTTTCGGCCACTTTTTTTAGTGTGAAAGCGCCTGAAAAACGCCTCAGTGTGAAAGGGATCTAAGGATACCGGCGCCTGCACCTAAAGACAGGCAAAGATCCTGTGTCAGGTGAGGACATCGCTGGATCCTGGGACAAGTAAGTGTGTGTTTTTTATAAGTCAGCAGCAACAATATTTGTAGCTGTTGACTTTTACATTTTTGTTTACAGCCTGAAGCTCCTCTTTAACACTTCAGCCCTGGAAAAATTTGCCCCCTTAATGACCAGGCCATTTTTTTGCGATACGGCACTGCTTCGCTTTAACTGACAATTGCGCGGTCGTGCGACACTGTACCCAAACAAAATTTACGTCCTTTTTTACCCACTTTAAGATCTTTCTTTTGGTGCTATTTGATCACCTCTGTGGTTTTTTTTTTTTTTTTGCGCTATAAACAAAAAAATACCAACAATTTAAAAATGTTTTTTTAACTTTCTGTTATAATACATATCCAAAAAAAAAAAAAAAAGTATCCATCAGTTTAGGCCGATATATATATATTCTTCTACATATTTTCAGTAAAAAAAATCGCAATAGGCATATATTGATTGGTTTGCGCAAAAGTTCTTGCATTTACAAACTATGGGATAGATTTAGGGACTTTTATTTATTTTTTATTGTTTTTACTGATAATGGCGGTGATCATATCTGACCCCAAATGACACTTTTTGGGGACCAGTGACATTATTACATTGATCAGTGCTATAAAGATGCACTGATCAATGTAAAAATGACACTGGCAGGAAAGGAGTTAACACTAGGGAGCGATCAAGGGGTTAAGTGTATTCCCTGGGTGTGTTCTAACTGTAGGGGGGATGGGCTACCAGGAACATGACAGAGATCACTGTTTCCAATCACTGGGAACAGTAGATCTCTGTCATGTCACTAGGCAGAACGGGGAATCACCTTCCCCGTTCTGCCTCTCCTCACAGCGATCGCGGGTCGCGGGTGGACATCGAGTCTACTGGACCCGCGGGCATGCTCCCGCAGAACGCGGCGGGCACACGTGCCCACTATACTCCTTGCATGGACCGAAGTACAGGTACGTTGATTCGCGCAGAAGAGCGGAACTGCCACAGTATATCTTCATGAGCTGGTCAGCTAGTGGTTAATCTTATTGGCTGTATAAGTTTGGTAAAAAAGCTCGGGATGATAAAATTAAGGTATTACTTTATCTATATAGTTTGTTACATATACCCCTCCGTAAAATAGAAATAGCGCAACTTTAATCCAAAATTCTTAAATTAATTTGGGGCTCTAAGGGCCATAGGTTGAATCATGTCACCATGTGTACACCTAGATCCAAAGGTGGTCTTGGGGTCCCTGATTGGTACAAAGAGGTGCAATTAATGCAACTATTAGCAGTTTACTCCACGCAATTGATTTTCTGTTGTGGCATCCTCCCAAGGATGGACCCTCCATGTTGGCACCTACGCTTTCTCATTAGTTTTCACTCTGGGACCGTTTAAGTACTAATATCCTACATTGGTTTTTGATTTTACTCCCCTGAATCGTTTATTCCATAATCCTAATTTCCCTCCAGATCGGGACATCAGAGCTTTTAAATGGTGGACCGATAAAGATCTGTACCGCATAGGACATTTTTTTTTACACATTTCACACTTTCTCATTGTATTACATTGTATTACAAATCTACCTTCTACCGAACACATTAGATTTGCACAAATAGCCAATTTCTTGAGATATCCTCGATCCTCAATAGAGCCACCATCTTTAAAGGCCTACGAGAAGTGGTGTATGAGGGCTACAGGGGCAGCATCTCCATGGCATAGGCATCCCTGATGACCTCTTCTCAGAAGCACCCATACTGTATATGCTGGTCTGGGAGAGGGACCTTGCTTGTGAATTGGAACCGGAGGACTGGCATACCAGGCTTCAGGTTTCTTATAAAGGAATATTAAATGTCTCTTTGATAGAGGCTTGTATTAAAGTCCTGACGAGGTGGTATTTGGTCCCTACTTGCCTGGCCAGCATCTATCCTACGGCATCAGTGGAGTGTTTTAGAGGATGTGTGTTGAGGGGCATTATGCTTCATATTTGGTGGAAATGCCCCACGTTACACAGATATTGGAACAGGGTTTTTGTATGCCGTGTAAATTGATGGGTGTTCTGATTGCCCAGCAGGTTTATATTGCATTACTTAATGATCTACCACCAGGTTTGCCATGACCTATGCTGTGCTTAGTTTAGTTTGTCCTTTTGGCAGCTAAAATTACCATTGCGGGTGCATGGAAGTCCTCTTTTGTTTCCATATGTCGTTTGAAACATAAGGTATCTTGAATCATGGTACATGAGAGAATTGCTAGAGTGATTAATGATAAACCATCAATGTTTGGCTAAACTTAAAAACCTTGGACAACATATATGAATGTGCCATTGCCTTCTTCTCAACTGTGATTGTATGCTGCCTTGACCATATGAGAGTCCTAGGTCTCATGTCTTTTTCTATGCTGTCTGTTTTTTTTCTATTCTTCTCTTTCTCTTCTTCTAGTCTTCTGATGGAGCCTGATGGAGCCTTATTTCTCCTCTGTTCTCTGGATTTATGTTTGCATAGCTGTTAAGATCAGCCTATTCCGCAAGTACTGTGTCCTCATCTGTGAGAACCATGATGGCTTCCAGTATGCGGTTTTTGCCTTCTATTTAGTTAGTACTTCTTACTATAGTGGCTATTTCATGTGGCTGACTAGGGATGGTCCTGATGTTCGAATCGAACGTAAGTTTGACTCGAACATCGGGTGTTCGTTTATTCGCAAACGAACCGAACATATGAGTAGTTTGCGGCAAAATCGAGCGCAGCAGATCGCCCCATAATGCACTGAGAGATCTGCGCCCGAGCCCCCATTGGCCAATCATGGCTCGGGGGCTAAGTTCATGCCCCACACTAGGCAGGCAGGTTAGTAAGTGGCGTGCAGTCAGTTTAGTGTATATATATATATATATATATATATATACACAGTGTAGTCAGTGTAGACTATATATACAGTGCAGGCAGTGTATTAATATATACAGTATTTCACAAAATTGAGTACACCCCTCCCATTTTTTGTAAATATTTTATTCTATCTTTTCATGTGACAACACTGATGAAATTACACTTTGCTACAATGTAAAGTAGTGAGTGTACAGCTTGTATAACAGTGTAAATTTGCTGTCCCCTCAAAATAACTCAACACACAGCGATTAATGTCTAAACCGCTGGCAACAAAAGTGAGTACACCCCTAATTGAAAATGTCCAAATTGGGCCCAATTAGCCATTTTCCCTCCACGGTGTCGTGTGACTCGTTAGTGTTACAAGGTCTCAGGTGTGAATGGGGAGCAGGTGTGTTAAATTTGGTGTTATCGCTCTCACTCTCTCATATGCGTCACTGGAAGTTCAACATGGCACCTTATGGCAAAGAACTCTCTGGGGATCTGAAAAAAATAATTGTTGCACTACATAAAGAGGGCCTAGGCTATAAGAAGATTGCCAAGACCCTGAAACTGAGCTGC
The DNA here is from genome assembly GCA_028564925.1 of Lithobates sylvaticus. Lineage (NCBI taxonomy): Eukaryota > Metazoa > Chordata > Amphibia > Anura > Ranidae > Lithobates > Lithobates sylvaticus. The sequence goes on along the minus strand of CM053033.1, from coordinate 77,286,056 downwards.
AGCACGGTGGCCAAGACCATATATCGGTTTAACAGGACAGGTTCCACTCAGAACAGGCCTTGCCATGGTCCACCAAAGAAGTTGAGTGCACGTGCTCAGCATCATATTCAGAGGTTGTCTTTGGGAAATAGACGTATCAGTGCTGCCAGCATTGCTGCAGAGGTTGAAGGGGTGGGGGGTCAGCATGTCAGTGCTCAGACCATACGCCACACACTGCATCAAATTGGTCTGCATGGCTATCATCCAGAAGGAAGCCTCTTCTAAAGATGATGCACAAGAAAGCCTGCAAACAGTTTGCTGAAGACAAGCAGACTAAGGACATGGATTACTGAAATTATGTCCTGTAGTCTGATGAGACAAATATAAACTTATTTAGTTCAGATTGTATCAAGCATGTGTGGCGGCAACCAGGTGAGGAACACAAAGACAAGTGTGTCTTGCCTACAGTCATGCATGGTGGTGGGAGTGTCTTGGTCTGGAGCTGCATGAGTGCTGCCGGAACTGGGGAGCTACAGTTCATTGAGGGAACCATGAATGCCAACATGTACTGTCACATACTAAAGCAGAGCATGATCCCCTCCCTTCAGAGACTGGGCCACAGGGCAGTATTTCAACATGATAATGATCCCAAACACACCTACAAGACGACCACTGCCTTGCTAAAGAAGCTGAGGGTAAAGGTGATGGACTGGCCAAGCATGTCTCCAGACCTAAACCCTATTGAGCATCTGTGGGGCATCCTCAAACAGAAGGTGGAGGAGCGCAAGGTCTCTAACTTCCACCAGCTCTGTGATGTCGTCATGGCAAATTTACACTGTTATACAAGCTGTACACTCACTCACATTGGGGAGACCCCAAAGCACCCTCCCCATGTTGAGGGCATGTGGCCCGGTATGGTTCAGGAGGAGGGGGGCACTCGCTCGCCCCCCTATCCTGTCCTCCAGGCTGCATGCTCGGATAAATGTCTGGTATATATTTTGGGGGGGGGGGGACCCACGCCAATTTTTTTTTTACATTTTGGAATGGAGTTCCCCATAAAATCCATACCAGACCTGAAGGGTTTAATTCCCTTGATGTTTCATCTATATTGCCAGGAGCCGGCAATACATTACAGCTGCAAGCAAGTTTAAATGACATTTTTTTCTTTAGAAATTTAATTTCGCTGTCTCACTGTTCTACACATCACACAGATGCGCCGCTTTACAGTGAGATCCCCCCCCCCCCCCCCCCCCCGAAACGATATTTAAAGGAATATTACATTTTTATTGTTTCACTTTAAGCATTATTAAAACTGTAATTTTAAAAACTTTTTTTTGCATTGATACATGTCCTCTAGGGCAGTACCCGTATCCCCATACACTTTTTATGGCAATAATTTGCATATAAGCCTCTAAAATTAGCACTTTTGATTTTTCATGTTCGTGTCCCATAGACTTTAATAGGGTTCGCATGTTCGCTCTAACTTTTTGCCTGTTCACATGTTCTGGTGCGAACTGAACCGGGGGGTGTTCGGCCCATGACTGTTCGGCCCCTGACTCTGTGTAAATTTTTCTTGATTTATTTACTGACTTTGTTAAACTTCATTAATAAATTTTGAATGTAAAATTGGTAAAAATGATTTATTTACCAAAACTACTTTATATCCTTATGGCAGCTCATGTTTTTCTCCCCAAAAAACAGTTTCAGCGTATTGATTCTATCATCTCTTCTTTTATATAGAACAATACTTTCCCAAAATTAGCTAGAATGGTTCCAGGCAAATGGTATGGATTGTGGGTTAGCCAGTCCTAACTTTACTTTTATTTGCTCTGTGTCCAACTCACATATATTTATGATTGGCTACACTCAACCTTGCCCAACCCCTCCTCTAAACTTCTGTTGGCTGTTCTAGCGGCATTGGGGAGCCTTAGAGATGACCTATATAGATCAATGGCCTCCCATTGTAAAAAATATTTTTCCATAGGATATGGGCTTTTTGGCATGGTTTGCATGGGAAAAGATTTTATCACCATCCGTGTTGCACCTTGAGCCCCCCTATGATAAAATCATGAATTAAAAAGACATTTACGGACACCCCAATGCGGCCTGGTGGCTTAGCAAAAGAATAATGTATGTATCTCATGTATTCATTGAAAATCTTAACAATATGTTTTTCTACAAATATCTTTTACTGAGGCATGCTACCAAAGCCCAGTTTGGTATAGTAGGAGTAGAATTATCTCACCCCCCCCCCCCCCCGTAACGGCTCACGTATACTATAAACTACTTAAAGCTGGTTAGCACCTTCTATGAGTGGCTACAGGCTGAGGGCTCCAACCCTTTTACATTGTCTTACAGGAAATGGCTCCGTTGCATTCTGGCTCTCACAGAGGATGAATGGGAAGAATTTAGTGAATCTTGTTTCTAAGATATTAGCACAGCAGACAAAATATCTCAATTCAAACTTATACAACATCTCTATTATACCCTTGCCAAGGTAGCACGGAACACCCCCAAAAACTGGGGCATGTTGTCCTAGATGTGAAGAACCTTCTGCAAATCTTATATGTGTTGGGCTTGTCTGAATATAACTGCCTTCTGGTCCAAATTTCACTTGTTGCTAGAAAATTTCCTTGCATTACCAGCTCTGAAAACCCATGAGGTCTGTCTTCTCTGCATTTTGGATATTTTTGTTCCACAATCTTACAGCTGTACTTTTTCCCAATTGCTTATCTTTTATGCTAAGAAGACTATTTTACAAAATTGGAAAAACCCTGCTCCTCTTACTGTACCTTTCGTTTTTCAGCTGGTGAATTCCATGTTACCAACATACAAAATAATTTATGAGGGTAGAGAATGTCCAAATAAATTCACTATAATATGGCAGCCCTGGCTTGACATTACTGCCTCTCAAACTCTCTGATTTTCAGTTGCACGCTTTGTTTCTTTATTCTGTGGAAATATCTTTTAAGTGAAGTATTGGGTTCTCTCATGTGTGTTGGCCACCAGACATTTGATATCAGTCAGTTGGGGGTGAGAGCATAGTGTGAATGGTGTGTGTGAGCTGCTGATGAGTGTTTCTTTGTATCTGTGTTCTGTACACTTAACTCCTACAACTGTTTTTGAGCTATGATAGCACACACAACTGTCATACTTACTATTTCATACTGATTCACTGCAATATGTTTTGTTAATTTTTAGACTTTGTGTGGGTAACTGGGTAAATATGGAAATATGCAGGCTACACATAGGCAATCGCAACAATATGACAATATGCAGGCAACACAGTGGCAACCATGACAATAGATGTGCAATACATTGGTAACTTGGCAATACAAAGGCAACAATCAAGCAGTTGTGGTAATAACATACCTCCCAACTTTTTTTATTTTTATTTTTTTCGAGATTTTCTTTATTAAAGATTTTTTAAACACATTACATTGAACATTAAATATTAAACAGTCTTTGACATGTTATGAACATGGTGAGAAGTGACATACAAATGAGCAATGTTTGTTATACCGGGAGCATAAGTAAGATACGCATCCCTACCCCAACTCCTCCAGCACCCCAACTGGGAACAGACTGTGCCGGAGGAGGCTAGGAAGAGTAGTCCCCGAACAGTGTAACTTCACGGTATCTAAATTGTTCAAGTCAGAGACATACATTATAAGTAAGGCAAAAGGAAGGAGGGGGAAGGGCAGGGGAGAGATAAGGATAAGGGGGCCAGGAGGAAAGAGGAGAGGGAGTAGAGGTGGGAATCCGGAACACGTAGACTGCACTTAACCATTTCTGTGATTTAACGCCTATACCATTCTTTCCAACATTTCCAATTATTGTCAAAAGCTTCGCGGATTTCCTTATAGCTAAGAACCTTTCGTGGTGGTAATTGAGATTGACCTGTGCTAACACTTCTGAGGGGTTAGGGGAGTAGGTGTTTCTCCAGTGTCTGGCGATGACTAGTTTTGCAGTGATTAAAATGTGGGTAACCACTATATGAAATTGCAGAGGGTATTTGTCTATACCTAGGTGGAGGATTACCTATGCTGGCTCTTGTAGAATTCCAGTAATATCTGCTATCATACAGAAGATTTTCCTCCAGAAACTAGACAGATTCCTGCATTGCCAAAATATGTGAAGAATTGTACCTGGGGTGCCACACTCTCTCCAACATAATGTGGAGTGAGAGGGGAACATTTTGGCTAACTGGTAGGGCGTTCTATACCATTTCGTTAGGACCTTCTGAGTGAGTTCCCAATGATTGATACAGTGAGAAGCAGTGTAGTTATAACGGAATGCTGTGGTCCATTGTTTGGAATCAAAGACTCTGTTCAGGTCTTTTTCCCAGGACAGGATGGCTGGAGATTTGATAAAGTTTAGTTTAAGCTGAAGCGTATTGTAGAGGAGAGAAATGCCCCTACACTTATTATGGGAGCATTTAGGGGAGGTCAGCTTGTGAAAATGAGTTTCTTGAACTGCTAGGATGTCAGCCTTGTGCTGGAGGGTCTCTTTCCATAGGGATCTTCGTTTGGCAGGATGATTGAGTCCTCCTGCATTTATAGAGAGGAGTTTAAAACCCGTTCGTATATTTCCAATTGATGTGATAGTTTATGTAGGCAATTTGACCGTGTTTGATCCGAGGAGTATATCCTCCCTTGAGGTAAGTGCAGGCTTGTGAAGATATAATGTTGTAAAGTTCCGAAAGGAATTGTGGAAGGGAAAATGAGGTGTTGAGAGTCCTAAGCTTGACTGTGTTGGGTGCAGTTATGTTGTGTCAAAGACTAGGATTGAGAGATTGTTCAACATGACGAACAGGAGCAACCATGGTCCCAACGGCTAACCAAGCAACAAGTCTATAAGTATTAATTCTTAATGTTAAGAAACAGGGTCCAAAAGCAGTGGGGTCTAAGGTACGGTGGCCAGTACCATAAGCACTCCTATTGAGGACGTTGAGAAGGAGATCTGTTAAATTAGGGCTCAGGTGCGCTTTGTAGATGATTTCCAGTAGTGTTTGGTTTGCCAGTCTTGGTGTACCTTGTCAGGCGAAGAATTTCGCTGCGGAAGCTGGTCAGGGCCCGTATATGGTGGTAGGATGTGCCAATATTTCAGGAGGTGAAGGCCTTCCTCCAGAGAGTTGACAAGGTGGTTGGAGCCCTTGTAGGTGATGTTGAGTTTGGCCGGGTATTTCCAACGGTAAATTATCTTGTTGTTCCTCAAGGCTTTTGTGAGTGTCGCCAAGTTGCGGCGCTGTTGCAGCGTGTATTGTGAGAGATCGGGGAGCACTTGCAAATTGGCAGCTTGTTCCGAGAGGTTGTCTCCTTTGCGGAATGCCTCCAGGATTTTCTCTTTGGTTTGAAAAAAGTGGACTCTCAGCAGCACATCTCGTGGGACCTCTTGGGGCAGGAAGGCCAGTTTGGGTACCCTATGGATTCTGTCGATAGTGAGGTCCGTTGGAGACAGTGAGGGAATAGCTGCTTGGAAGAGTTTGCGAGCGAAAAGAGGGAGTTGTTGTGCCGAAATAGATTTGGGTATCCCGCGGATCTTTAAGTTGTTTCTGTGGGAGCGATCTTCGAGATCGGCTAATTTGGATTGGATTTTAGAGATGGCCTCTTGTTGTGACAAGTGAGAGTCTACCAACGCATTGAAGGATGACTTAACATCGCACATCCTCATCTCCACCTGGTGAACTCTGTCCCCGAGGTCATGCATTTCTGCCCTGCACTGTTGAATGCATGATATCATATCTGACTGTAGAGATGATCTTAGTGACATCAGCATCTCTTTCAAAGTGATATCAGATATAGGTTGCCCCGTGGTGGGATTGGCCAGAAGCATAGCATTTAAATCATTATTATTTTGGGAGCCACTCACCTCCATAGATAATGCAGAGTGTTATTTTGTACATTTACCTCAGGATCACGTCTGGGTTTAGATTTCACAGGGCTCCTAGAGAAGGGAGATCCACAGCGAGAGTTGGGTTTTCTGTATTGTATATCTTCCGCTGCAACAGCATCTGTGTCTCTCTCCATTCTGCCTGCGTGGTTAAGCTCTGCTGGCACTAGAGACCCGGAGGAGTGCAGTGTTTGTTGTCCCCCGCTGCCATTTTGTTGTAGCCCGCGGGAGACGGCCAGAAAAAAAATCAGGCAGTTTTAGAGCCTGCGGCTGGTCCTGGAGCCTTCTCAGCATATTGAGCGGTGTCCTGTGGTGTAGGGGCATTCGGGAGAGTAAAGGCAGCAAATGTACCGGGCAGCTGGCGGGCGGAACGCTGTTGATTTCCCTTATGCCGAGTGGAGCTCTTCTTCTGTGCGACCATCTTGGTGAGCAGTCGCCATACCTCCCATCTTTTTGAGATGGGAATGAGGGACACCTTTTAGCAAAAGTATGTAGGCATAGGACACGCACCCTGCCACGCCCCCTTAAAGGAGTATTCTACCAAAAAAGTTATTAGTTAATTTTTTTACCACCACTATTCCTTTATACTTGCTTTTGAATTTAGAAGTTGGATGAAAGGTAAAACACTTTTTGAAAGTGCATTTTATATACAACTATATACTATAAATTAGACCAAAATGAGGGACAAATGAGGACGAAACTAAAGGGACAGAGGGACTTTCTTCCAAATCAGGGACAGTTCCTCAAAATCAAGGACAGTTGGGAGCTTTTTGATAGGTACACAAAAAACAAGCAGTAATAAGTAGGAAACAATGAGTGATATTTGGCAATAGGTAACAAACAGACAATTGTGACAATATGTAGGCAACAAACGGGCAGTCATGGTAATATGCGAGGAATAAACAGACAATTGTGACAATGCGTGGACAAGAAACAGGCAATATATAAATAATATATGCAGGAATAACCATAGTACAGCCTACCTTCCTCAACACCTTTTGTCCAGGCTCCAGAAATTTTCTTTCTCTGGCCACTCACAAGTGACCAGAGGTAGATTCCAGCTTTTACCTTCTTCTGGCTCTCTTCTTTGCTGTGACAACTTTTGCTCAGGTGCACAGTGTGACTGGAGTATTGACATTGACATCACTACTCCAGTCTGTTAATTGGTAATCAAATTGGTAAGTCAGAGTATATGGGCCAATTCTGGAGAGTTCCCAGCTATGGTAATGAGGGTGTATTTTCTGATTTATGTGTGGCGATGTGTGCACTTCCACAGATGCAAGAGATATAAGTGACGTTTGAGGTCCTATGACATTGAAAGTTGGGGAACTGTAAGTAAGTAAACTAACCAATACAATTGCAAGAGGGTGAAAACTAACATAGTGACACATTTTGCATCATTCTTATGCTAAAACGGTAGATTTGTTAACTTTATACTGCCTGAATTTTGTATTTGCCATCCTTTGTAGCCTTGATAGGCCAGACAGGGCTGCAGCAAACACGGGAACTCAGCAATAGTCTAATTATGATACAATTGATTCTTATTAGCATATCCGTACTAATTGTCAGGCTGCCTTGCCAGGCGCGAATGCTCACAGACTATTTGGGAGTCAGGAAGTGTTTTATTTTCTCTGAAACTTTACAAATTGTCTGACAAGTATCGAGCGCCTGATGTTATTTACATAAACACTTTGGGATGTGATGGATATTTGGAATTTGGATTCTCATCATAAATTAAAATACTGTCTGCCTAGTCTGATAAACCCACAGTGAGAATACACAAGTTTTTGTTGGAAACCTTCATTCTGGCCCGTACACACGATACAAAAATCAGAAGGTAAAATTTGTACGACGAGCTGTCTGACGCAAAAAAGATCGTTAGTACGGTGGTTTCGGCAGGTGATTTCGCTTTTTCATCAGACAAAAGCTGGATTTGCAGACTATACATTTTTTGTCGGATGTGAACTCAACGTCCGATTTTCATTTCATTAGTGCGGTTTTCGTAAAAAAAAAAGAAAAGACTACGCATGCTCAGAAACTAAAGAATACATACAAAACTATTCAACACAATTGGGTTTATTTACTAATGGCAAATCCACTTTGCACTACAAGTGCACTTGGAAGTGCAGTCGCTGTAGATCTGAAGGGGACATGCAAGGAAAATAAAAAACAGCATTTTTACTTGTACATGATTGGATGATAAAATTTAGCAGAGCTTCCCCTCATTTCAGATCTTCCCCTCGGATCTAAAGCGACTGCACTTACAAGTGCATTTCCAAGTGCACTTGCAGTGCAAAGTGAATTTGCCTTTAGTAAATCAACCCCATTATGTCACTTCTGACATTGTATTCTGTCATACAAAAATTGTCGTATTGTGAGTAACCTCTTCACTTTCGACATGAGACTAGCATGCCATGCGAAAATCTAAGCGTGTGTACGAGGCTTTATAGAGTACTTACAGTTATTTAAAGGGATTGGAGGGGGGCGTGGCCTGGAGCGGCATGAGATAGGATGCAAGTGAGATGAGCTCCGCCCACTGAAAATCCTGAGCAGATATCCTGAGACCCAGACAGCAGATTTCCGCCAGCTACTTACAACTCCTAAGCACATGTACTGGGCGGCTGCTAAACTGGCTCAATACCGTCATCATTAGATGGACCCAGCAGACCAAGATGGCGCCGCCGTACAGGGAGAGGAGAACGCTCAGAGTACAGACACAACCAGACTCCTAGAAGCTATAACAGCTTGCCAAGAAGCTGTAACATCCTGTCAGACCAACCTCACAGCATGGATTGAAGAGGTAAAAGTTGATATCTCTCTGGTCAGACAGGATTTCCAGAAGCTCAGAGAGAGAGTTACAGAGGCAGAGACCCACCTGAGTAATGTGGAGGATTCCCTCCACCCTCTGCAGCTCTCCTCAGACACCATGCAGCTTCAGGTGAACCAAATCCTGCAAAAGCAAGATGATATTGAAAATAGACTCCGCAGGTGCAACCTCCGCTTCATAGGCTTACCAGAGGGAGTGGAGGGGAGAGACCCCCCAACTTTTCTTGAGACGCTTCTGTCCGATACATATGGAAGAGAATCGCTCACTGAATGTCGGGCAAACCACCACCGCCTGGAGTACCCCCCCCCCGCACTTTTATAGCCAAGTTTCTGAATTTCAGAGACAGGGATGCTATCCTCCGCCTTAGCAGGGAAAAAGGCAACATCCCATTTGGAAACAAAACAGTCGCAATCTTCCCCGACTTTTCAGCAGAGGTCCACTGAAAGCGCAAAAACTTCACAGAGGTGAAATGCCGCCTGCGGATAAAGAACATAAAGTATACCATGCTGTTTCCGGCCCGACTGCGTGTGGAAGGTGATGACAGAGCACACTTCTTCGAAGACCCGGAGGCAGCCATAACATGGCTCGAGCAATGGGATACAAGCAGATAAGTATATATAAAACTTGTCAGGACAATTTACAAGTGAGCGCTGCGTGTCGATTGCCTGTGCGCATGCGCGGCGGAACGGCACTCCGGCGCATGCTCACTCGCGGCTCAGCGCTCGGACGTACGCACATGCGCACTGGCGCACGCCTGAGCGTCCCTGGGCGTCAGAGCATCACGTGACCACTCACACCGCCCTTTTAAGGAAGTGCCTGAGATCAGTCCAGCGCTGGCTTGTCTTCAGCTTCCTGCCAAAGCTCTGTTCCTGCTTCCTGTATCCTGTTTGCCTGATTACCTGATTTGACCCGGATTTGCCTTTTGACCTTGCTGCCTTCTCTTGCCCTTGACCTTTGGACTGTATACTGGACTTACCGCTTGCTTGCCTCTGGCCCCTTGACCTCTGCTTGTGACCCGGATTTGTTTGCTGTCTCCTGCCCTGAATATCTGCCTGTGACCCGGACCTGCCTGTCTTCAGTCCTGTACCTGCACCTGTGTTCTGGAACCTCCCAGTGCCTTCCTGACCCCAGCACCTGGCTCCCTCTTCAGTCCTCATCCTCTGGTTGGGTAGCCTGTGCCTCTTTGTGCCATTCACTCCCTGTCTCACCTCCAGGGGGCGGACTGCGCTCAGTTGCAAGGGTGAACCACTCTCGGCATTTCGGCCTCGGTAAGTACGCACCTGACAGTACAAGCCAGCCATGTCTGAGGCCGACAGAGTGCGTTCACCCCTTGAGGCTTTGTGCCAACAAGTCTCAGCATTAACTGATGCCGTGCAAAAACTACAAGAGGGTTACACCCAAGTGGACAGTCGCCTGCAGCAGCTTTCGGGGTTAACCGCACCCACCTTAGCGGGGCCTACCGCCACCAGTGGAATATCCGCTCCCCCTGGATCAGCAAATCCCACTGTGATCATGGCATCTCCTGAACCCAGAGTTCCTACCCCTGAACGGTTCACGGGTGACCGCAAAAAGTTCCGGGCCTTTAAAAATGCCTGCTCGCTCTACCTTGCGCTTCAACCCAGGACTTTCGCCTCTGAAGTAGTTAAGGTGGGTTTCATTATCTCGCTCCTGGCTGAGGAGCCACAGGCATGGGCCCATAGCCTAATGGAGCAGAGAAGCCCAGCACTCAATGCAGTAGAGACTTTCTTTGAGAGTATGGCGCAATTGTATGATGACCCTCAACGTGGGGCTACAGCTGAAGCCACGCTACATAATTTACTTCAGGGACGTAGACCGGTAGAGGATTACACCGTTGATTTCCGGAAGTGGTCAGCTGATACCGGGTGGAACGAACCGGCTCTTAAATACCAGTATCGCCAGGGGTTATCTGAGACTTTCAAAGATGAGTTGGCAAGATCCGAAACCCCTGACTCACTGGAGGACTTGATCCAAATCGCTACCAAGCTGGACCGCCGCATGCGTGAAAGACGTTCTGAGCGTCTTCAGTCTCCCCGTACTTATTGGAACTCTTCTAAACCTACCTTGTCGTCACCCACCACCTCAGCTCCAGCAGTAGATTCCCAGGAGACAGAACCCATGCAGTTGGGCCTGGTTCGTGCTCCCCTCACGCCAGAAGAACGACTCCGCAGATGACGCTCCAATCTTTGCCTGTACTGTGGGGCTTCGGGCCATTTTCTCAGCACCTGTCCCGTAAGACCGAGTAAGTCCTACCAACAATATATAATGAACTTTCAATCTTCTGGATTCTCCCAGACTTATGTCGCTCTCTTTGTCTCCTTACAGCTACCGGGAAAGGAAACCCGACTATCAGCCATAATTGACTCTGGAGCCTGCAGCTGCTTCCTTGACGGGGCATTAGCTATCAAGATGCACTTGCCCCTCGTTCCGAAGAAACAAAATCTACAGGTACATTTGGCTGATGGCTCTCTTCCTCGTTCCGGATTCATCACCCATGAGACCCAACCCATCTGTGTCACTACCGATTCTGGTCACCAGGAGTTTATCCAATTTGACATTATCCCATCTCCAATGTTCCCCATCATCTTGGGGCTTCCATGGTTACAGATCCACGAACCTCAAATCAACTGGGGTAAGAGAGAGGTTTCTTTCCCGTCGCCCCACTGTATCCAGCATTGCTTTACCCAGGCTGTGGCTACTTGCTCTACCATTTCATCATTACCAAATAATCTTCTTCATGTGCCGTCAGTTTACTTAGAATTCCAAGACGTCTTTGATAAACAACAGGCAGATCGCTTACCGCCTCATCGGACGTATGATTGTCCCATCGATCTCCTCCCAGGTTCAGCGATCCCTTTTGGCCGCATTTTTCCCCTGTCCGAAGTGGAACTTAAGGTCCTCAAGGCCTACATTGACGAGAACCTGGAGAAGGGGTTCATTCGCCCCTCCTCGCCACCCGCCGGAGCAGGCATCTTTTTTGTGGGAAAGAGAGACGGCTCCCTCCGACCTTGCATTGATTACAGAGAACTAAATAAAATCACAATTAAGAACCGGTACCCCCTGCCTTTGATCGCAGAGCTTTTTCAACGTTTCAGGTCTGCCAGAATCTTCTCTAAATTGGATCTTCGCGGGGCCTACAACCTCATCCGAATCAGGGCAGGAGATGAATGGAAAACAGCCTTCAGATCCAGATTCGGGCATTATGAATACTTGGTGATGCCCTTTGGTCTTTGTAACGCCCCAGCAACCTTCCAGCACCTGGTAAATGACATTTTTCGTAAACACCTTGATGACTTCCTTGTCGTTTATCTAGACGACATCCTTATCTTTTCAGACTCCCTTGAACTCCACCGGGTACATGTGAAACAAGTACTCACCATCCTCCGCACCCACAGATTGTACCTCAAGGCAGAGAAGTGCGAATTCGAGAAATCCACGGTGCAGTTCTTGGGGTTCATCATTTCTACAGGTGGGGTCTCCATGGACCCACAAAAGGTCAAGGCCGTATTGGAATGGCCAGCCCCAGTGAACAAGAAAGGGGTACAGCGATTCATTGGGTTCGCAAACTTCTATCGTAGGTTCATTGTCGGCTTTTCCTCCATAGTGGCACCCATCACCAAGTTGACCCACCAAAGTACTCAATTCCATTGGTCCCCGGAAGCTCAAGAGGCCTTTGATACTTTGAAAAGATTGTTTTCATCCGCTCCCATCCTGATGCATGCAGATCCAACCCTTCCATTTGTGCTGGAGGTGGATGCATCAGAGACGGCTACTGGAGCTATCTTATCCCAGAGACTGGGTCCCAAGGCCCTGTTACACCCCGTGGCTTTTGCATCACGTAAGTTAAGCCCTCCAGAGAGGAACTACGATGTGGGAGACAGAGAGTTACTGGCCATTAAGTTTGCTCTGGAGGAGTGGAGGTATCTCCTGGAGGGGGCTTCCCATCCTGTTATGATTTGGACAGACCACAGAAACCTGGAGTATCTAAGGACAGCCAAACGTTTAAAGCTCAGACAAGCCTGTTGGGCTCTCTTTTTTGCAAGATTTAATTTTCATATCTCTTACAGACCCGGCTCAAAAAATGGAAAGGCAGACGCTCTCTCTAGAATGTTTCACGAGACACCCCAGGAATCTGAACCCAACACTATCCTTTCGCCACAGAACTTCCTGTCTCTCCTTCTGCAACCTGATCTAGTCTCCGCCATCAAGGCGGCATCAGGGCACCCCACCGACCATGGGATTCCCTCAATGGAGGAACACGATGGACTACTCTGGGTACGTGGGAAGGTCTTTGTCCCCACAGAAACAAGACCTTTAACGCTCAAGACTTTACATGATCACAAGCTTGCGGGACATTTTGGGGTCCACAAGACGTCTAACTTAATTTCTCGCTCTTTTTGGTGGCCTGGGTGGAGACAAGACTGCAGGAATGATGTCACATCTTGTATCATTTGTCAACGCAACAAAAGAACTAATTCTAAAGCCTGGGGCCTGCTGAAGCCCTTGTCCATCCCGAAGCGCCCATGGGCGGATATATCAATGGACTTCATTGTTGAGTTACCCGCTTCAGAGGGGTACACCACCATTCTGGTCGTGGTCGACCGCTTGTCGAAGATGGCACACTTCCTCCCAATGATTGGGACTCCTTCCGCTTCTGCTACAGCTGACATATTCTTCAAAGAGATTGTTCGACTCCACGGGGTACCTACGAGTGTCACTTCTGATAGAGGGTCTCAGTTCACCTCCAAGTTTTGGCAAGAATTATGCAAGACCCTTGAAATCAAGATATGCCTCTCTTCGGCCTATCACCCTCAGAGCAATGGCCAGACGGAGAGGACAAATCAATCTCTGGAGCAATACCTCCGCTGTTTCTGTTCAGATTCCCAGGATGAATGGTCCAGTCTCCTACCCTATGCGGAGTTCGCCTACAACAATGCAGTCCATACTGCCACCAACCAAACTCCCTTCTGGGCCAACTTTGGGTTCCATCCCTCCTTCCTGCCAGGATCTCTGCCTGAAACTCCTGTCCCTGCGGTCCAAGACCGAGTTAATTTTTTGCAACAGAACTTCCGGAGAATTCAAGAGACCATGCGGAAGACCCAAGAAGGGTATGAAAAACATTTCAACCGGGGGAGGAAGGAGAATCCGGACTTCAAGATAGGGGACGAGGTGTGGTTATCTTCAATCAATCTCAAATTAGCCATTCCCACACGTAAATTAGGACCAAAGTTTATTGGTCTTTTCAAGATCAAACGGAAGATTAATCCTGTAGCTTTTGAGCTTTCCTTACCAGATTCGTACAGGATACACCCGGTGTTCCACGCTTCCCTCCTGAAGCCTGTCACTCCTAGTCCTTTTCCAGGAAGATCTGAACCACCACCTCCTCCAGTACTGGTGGACGGCGAAACAGAATTTGTGGTGGAAAAATTTTTAAGTTGCAGGAAAAGGGGGAGACAACTCCAATATCTGGTCAAATGGGAGGGTTACCCGTCTGAAGAAAACTCTTGGGAACCCTCAGGAAATCTGCATGCTCCGCGCTTAATCCGAGCTTTCCAGACGGAGCATCCTGAACTGATGGCTAGCTTCAGCGTCCGGAGGCCACCCCTCGGGGGAGGGCACTGTCAGGACAATTTACAAGTGAGCGCTGCGCGTCGATTGCCTGTGCGCATGCGCGGCGGAACGGCACTCCGGCGCATGCGCACTCGCGGCTCAGCGCTCTGACGTACGCACATGCGCACTGGCGCACGCCTGAGCGTCCCTGGGCGTCAGAGCATCACGTGACCACTCACACCGCCCTTTTAAGGAAGTGCCTGAGATCAGTCCAGCGCTGGCTTGTCTTCAGCTTCCTGCCAAAGCTCTGTTCCTGCTTCCTGTATCCTGTTTGCCTGATTACCTGATTTGACCCGGATTTGCCTTTTGACCTTGCTGCCTTCTCTTGCCCTTGACCTTTGGACTGTATACTGGACTTACCGCTTGCTTGCCTCTGGCCCCTTGACCTCTGCTTGTGACCCGGATTTGTTTGCTGTCTCCTGCCCTGAATATCTGCCTGTGACCCGGACCTGCCTGTCTTCAGTCCTGTACCTGCACCTGTGTTCTGGAACCTCCCAGTGCCTTCCTGACCCCAGCACCTGGCTCCCTCTTCAGTCCTCATCCTCTGGTTGGGTAGCCTGTGCCTCTTTGTGCCATTCACTCCCTGTCTCACCTCCAGGGGGCGGACTGCGCTCAGTTGCAAGGGTGAACCACTCTCGGCATTTCAGCCTCGGTAAGTACGGACCTGACAAAACTATACATTTACCTCCAATATCTGCACACATGCGTCCCCCCCCCCTTTTCCTTTTTTCTACTGCATATGGTCTTACCCCCCTTTTGGGATGGAATCCTTGTCCCCTACAACTTGAGAGCGGCCCAGAAAATGCATAATAACATTGCTCACTGTCTCCACCACCCCTTGGCCCAAAGTCCTGGGACACTATACCAGAAGAAAAGATGACGCTCTCATACCCTTATATTTTTCAAACCACTCAGCAGCTCATATGCACCTAAAGCTAATGCACCTGCTTGCAACATACACAACGGGAACGGCATCTGATTGAATAATGACATTGCTCTCTGATTCAGATAGCCCCCCTCGCCTAAAGGGGTTGCGCCCTATATATTCAAGGATGAACCATCACACCCGAAACACGCATCTAAGTTTGGGACAGCTCTTTTTATTGGTAAATTGGATGAGTCGCCTGGCGACAAAATCGCCACATCCTACCTTAAGTCGCATATTAATTGCTATACCCTCAATGCCATATCCACCCGTATTAGGGTCATGACAATATTGTTACCTTCTCCTGAAATAGACTGGTAAGGTTCCCTCTCGCCGGCGGAGGGGAACACCTCAGACCAGTGAGCACAGTCCTACAATGTGTCACGTAGCACAGCGCAGTTTCGCCCCATGCTCTAAAATGCACAACCTGAGTTGGAACAAATGGCCTAATACTGAGATACCAGTTGATGATAACCATTTCTATGTCTTAATGTTCCAATGCCTTTCCTTCACAGGTTGGACACTGTTTATGCCCAGTTGGCAGTTAGGGACTAATGCCCGCACCAGTTGGGGACAGTGCAGGGCGGGGTGGGGGGATATAAGGGTTGTAATGTTTAAGAATGTTCTTTTTTTTTTTAGCACATATATCTTTTTGTTGGTACCATATGTCTGTGATAATGCCACTGGGGCTCGCAAGGGAGCCCACCCTACCGACCCCTAGGGGTGACACGAATCCTGGAGTCTTAAAGTAACTGCAAGGAGGGGATACTAAAGTGGAGAGAAATTTTTTATAATATATATTTGTGAAGCTATCTGGCCCCGGGCTCTTACCTAATGGTAATGTAGTTATTACTTTACCTAACTCCTCCATAGTAATTGGACGTTCCATTTCTTCAAGGGCCACAGGCAGTAAAACAGGCAGTGTAGCATCTTTAAGATAGGCCCGAATCACCTCTACCTGCCCTCCCCCTCCAGAATTCAAAGAAGAAGAGGGAATATTGTATAAAGATGTATAAAAACGGTGGAATTCAGCCGAAATTCAGACGCTATTAGTTGAGTATCTAGTATTTGTTTCTTATTTACCAATAAAGAGTGTATATGACGAGAATCTTGTTGTTTCTTTAATTATCTTGCCAACAACCGACTGCATTCATTCCCTTGCTCATAAAAACGATGGGCGAAGTATCTATATTTATCTTTTGTCCTTCGATCCAAACATTGAGACAGATTAGATCGCAAAGTCTTCAATTATTGGACCTCTACGAGATCAGTGTGTGCCTTGTGTCTGACTTCAAGTTTGTGGATTTTATCTAAAAGGTCTGTGATCTCTTTCCGTTTCTCTTTTTTAATGCGCGAACCAGGTACAATTAATTTTCTCTTTGATAGAGATTCCACATGGTTATATTGTATAGTGTGTTTATGGACAAAACACTTATTTTCACATTTACTCTTTTGAGAGTGAATCACTCATTTTATGAGCGCTGCACTCTTTTGATATTCAGGTACAATTAATTTGCCTCTAAGTACCACCTTATGGGCTTCCCATACTGCTTGGTTAGACACATCTCCAGGAACATTTACCTCAAAATATGTTGTCAAAGTCTGTCATAAAGCTTCTAAGACTTCCTTATCATCTAACAAGGATTCATTCATTCGTCATGTCCACGCTATATACCCCACTGTAATTGGGCGAATGGTCATCGTTATAGGGGAGTGATCTGAAATAGTGATAGATTCAATAGCATACACTACTCGGATTAATCAAGTCTATCAGCAACAAATGAAGACAAGAGTATGAATTATGTACTTTTGAAAAATAACTATAATCTTTCTTTCCAGTATGTAATGCCCGCCAACTACAAGATGAAGAGAGCGTAGACGTTGTTTAACATGCTTTAAAGCTCTAAATGAAACTGAAGATTTACCTGAAGATGTATCCAACCTGGAATTCAAGATTAAATTAAAATCTCCCCCTGCGTTCAAAAAACCCTCCCTAAACTTCTCCAATATCCCCAGCATCTTAGAGAGGAAATTCATTGTGCGTGTATTAGGGGCCTAAATAGAGGCAGAAGTATAACAATGGCCTTGCAACCTCCCTTTAATAAAAAGGTAGCAACCTTCTGGGCCAATTTTTAAGGACATGAGAGATAGGGGGCATGATCTACGAAAAGCTATATTAATTGTAAGGCTCTAAAGGCAGATGTGGGGTCGACCCTACCACAAAGTGCGTCTCCTGCAAAAAAATAACATCTGCAGCTAACCGACGCAGTTCCTGCCAGAGACGACCCCTTTTATAAAGTGAACTAAGACCTATCACATTATATGACACAATTTCTAATGTATCACTCATAAATAAATGCATATTCTCTATATGGTCTCTTTTGCTTAATACCATCCCCTTCCATCAACAAGAAAGAAACGACCCCCTATACCATACCATGACTGACTCTGAACCACAATCTCCCCCTCAAATGCACCTGAGAAAAAATAAAGACTTAAAGGAAAAAAAATAAACATATCTAAAGCAAAAACTAAGACAAAAAGAAAAAAGAAAAAGGAAAAAAAAGGGGAAAAAAGACAAAAAAAAAAACACAAAAAGAGTACAAAACAAACAAAATATCCTACCATATAGGATCTACCAACTAAGGGTTAGACGAGTCTGGGAAGGGGCATACAGCCCATACCTGGAGCCCCCCACCCATCTGTAATCTTGCAGAATATAAAACCCCTTATACCGGGACCATCCTATTTGAAAAAAATCAACTAAACTCATAAGTGGAGCATTTCTTATTCCCCGGGAGAAAAAAGAAAAAAAAAGAAAAGAAATTCCAACAGTATTACAAAGCTTGCGGCCAAATATGAATAACTACTTAACACTGCCACATATTTATAGAATAAGAACTACGTTCAGTCACTCCTCCACTCCTCATTCCTCTCCCTCTCTGGATGAGTCGTTGTCATGCTCTTGGAGTAATTTTTGTAGGCTGGCCACTCCTGGGAAGGTTCACCACTGTCCCAAGTTTTCTCCATTTGTGGATAATAGCTCTCCCTGTGGGTCACTGGGATGCCAAAGCCTTAGAAACGGCTTTGAAACCCTTCCTAGACCGATACATGTACACTACTTTGTTTCTAATGTCTTCTTGAATTTTTTTAGATTGTGGCATGATGTGTGGCTCTATTTATGTGATTTCTTGATTCAACAGGTCTGGCAGTAATCAGGCATGGGTGTGGCAAGTGAAATTTAACTCAGCTTTCCAAAAAATTGAGAGAGGGCATTTACTTTTTCACATAGAGCCAGGCAGGTTTGAACATCTTTATCCCCTTAGTAAATGAAATAATAATTAAAAAACGGCATCTTTGATTTACTCAGGTTATCTTTGTGTAATATTAAAATTAGTTTGATGATCTGAATCATTTATGTGTGAGAAATATGCAAAAAAAAAATAAAAAAATCAGGAAGGGGGCAAATATTTTTCACAGCACTGTATACCTAAATATGTAAGTGTGTGCTTTGCTCGCTATCCTAAAATAAGGAATAAACTACTTGATTTGGGGATTTGTGATGGAAGTTAAACAAATCTCCTTTTTGCCCCTGTGCCCTGACCTAAATGAACCCACCCTACCCCTCCACAGATGCATACTGAGATACAACAGCTTCAGCTTCCGGGGATTGTTTACTTCCAGTGCCTCAAGTATTCTCTGTCCTGGCCATGCCTGTCTATTACAGCTCCATATTCTACAGGGCTGTCATCCATCAGAGGCACAGGTCTACAAGCCCCACAGATGTTTTTGAGGCTGTAATGCACAGTTGTGGACCGGACAGAGAGGGCTTCCAATGCTAGATGTAGGCAATGCTTGAAGGCAATGGCTGGCAAATCTAGGTAGGTGTTCATCTAATAAGGGTGAGAGTGGAATTGGTTAGATCAGGACACAGTGACAAAAAGGAGAAATACATTTTGTTTTGAAGTATAACTGAAAGCAAAACCTTTTTTTTTCAGTTTTAGATAGGATGGAGAAAGAACACCTGACAGTTTTTCTTTCTGTATGTGACCCCCCATTAGGGAGATTCACCCTCTCTTTTTGTCCTGTTTCTCATTATCATCAAAAATGAAAGTCGAAGAGAATCTCACCTTTTGGGTTGACATCAGAGCAATAATAGAAGTGAAATCTTACACTAGTTCTGGTGACCCACTGCAATTCCCTCATATTTAAGAGATTTTCTCTCAGTTCCTGGTTTGGCTATGGGACAGGCAGTGAAGAGAAATCTCCCTAATGGTACATAGATGGCAACAAAAAAAAAAAAAGTTTTGCCTTTAGTTGCACTTTAAGTGCTCTTACTAATTAAGAATGTTGCACTGTGCTTTACATTGATTCAATGGAGGGCTTTTTGATTCCTTTTGGCCCACTTTATCATAACCTGTCAGGTTATATTATTATTATTATTATACAGGATTTATATAGTGCCGACAGTTTATGCAGCGCTTTACAACTTGAAGGTAGACAGTACAAATACAATACACTTTAATACAGTAGGAATCAGAGGGCCCTGCACGTTAGAGCTTAGGTTATATCTCCCCATTGCTCCCAAAGCCTACTCCATTGACGTCAGGGTTTCCATGCACTGCAGCAATGATAGCCGCCAAGCCTGAAAGAATTTTATGTGGATTGGAATAAATGGTTCTATAATATTAAGCTGAATCTGTGCTATAAACCAGCAGTTCTGGATGTACAGTTGAGAACAAAATGATCTGCATTGCTCCGCCTACTGTTCTAAAATAAGTAATACACTTTTTGGAATTTGTAGAAAGTGAGACATGTGAATTAGTTCTGTTTAACCATTTAATGACCACCTTATAGCAGATTTACTGCTACAGGAAAGCTGTACTGTGCAGAATCACATATATCCGTGATTCTGCACTTCCGGGTAGCTGCCGGTGCGCCGTTTCTCCTGTGATTAGTCACAGCAGAAGCCGATGAGCCAATGGATGTCCACCGGCACACGCTGATTGTTGAAGAGAGAGGCTGGACAAAGCTTTGCCTATGTAAACAAGGCAGAGCTCTGTCCTGACAGGGGGGAAGGGATGGATTTTCTTTCCCTCTTTCCCTGCAAAGCAGGGACTAAAACCCATCACATCCCTTAGTAAAAGCACCAAAGTACACAAAAACACTGGCTAGGCACACAGTTAACCCTTTGATCGCTCTAGTTGTTTAACCCCTTCCCAGCCAGTGTCATTAGTACAGTGACAGTGTAATATTTTTAGCACTGATCGCTGTATTCGTGTCATTGGTTGTGTCAAAAGTGTCAGAATGTCCTCTGCAATATCACAGTCCCTAATCGCTGCCATTACTAGTATAAAAAAAATCGAGTATATATCTCCATAGTTTGTAAGGCTATACCTCTTGTGCCAACCAATCAATATTCGCTTATTGGGATTTTTTCAACAAAAATATGTAGCAGAATATATATTGGCCTTTTTTTTTTATTGGATATGTTTTACATCAGAAAGTAAAAAATATTTTTATTTTTTTTCAAAATTGTTATTTTTTGGGCTTTTTTGTTTATACTCCAAAAAATAAAAAATGCAGTGGTGATCAAATACCACCAAAACAAAGCTCTAGTTGTGGGAAAAAAATTACATACAACTTACTTGGGTACAGCGTTGCATGACTACGCAATTGTCATTTGAAGTAAGGCAGTGCCATATTGCACAGAAAAATGGCTTGGTCATGAAGGGAGGTAAATCTTCCGGATGTCAAGTGGTTAAGGAAGGTTCTGCTGTGCTTTGCACTGGTTAAGTGAAGGGCTTTTTGGTTGTGGGTTGTTGACTACAGGGATAGAGATGCTAACTGAAGGGGAAAAAGATAAACGAATGGGAGGATCTGATCAAAGCTCTCTCCCCTGAGGTTCCAACCCTGGGAGGAAGGTGTTTATGTTCCAGAGAAGCTACTGTTAAAGTGCCGAAATATACCTCAGGGTGAAATCACTTATTTAGAGACTCACAATATTGGCAGCCAGACCATTTTATGTAGGAAAATGTGTTTTCCCATTAAATAACTGGTATACCATTAATAATGACTGGTATGTAAAGCATTCAGAAAAGCAAGTGCCAGAGGGATGAGGGTGAGCTGGATGAGTGTTATATCTAACCAGTGTAAGAATTAGTATGCTCTGAAGAGCCTGTAAAGTAACTTGGATTAGAGACTGGTGTGTTGTTTTGGTGGAATTATATGTGCAAGATGCCCAGTGAATAAGGATGGTCGGTAACCCAAACCTCTTGTGTTCCACGGTTCTACTGGAGGCTGCCAGGCACAGGGATTTGCTTACCATTCCGCCCCTTAGGGTATGCTCTTACAAATAGCTTCACATAGGATAATAGGGGTTCTTCTCCAATGCATCTCCTGCCTTTGCAGACAAGCCTATAGAACCCCATTAAAAGCTACTGCACAGGTACCACAAAGATCTGCTGATAGAGGATGTAAACAAAATGAGGATGCCACAGGCACAATTGTGAGATAAGAATGCATCTGGGAAGAATGACTACATTGGCTTAGCGGGAAGGGAGGAGAAAGAAAATGTATTTTATGTGTTCGGGTCAGTGACTTTGCCTAGGCTGAGGTGATGCCATCAAGTCTGCTCTAGGCAGGAGTGAGGCACCACAGTGACTTAGTGGTTAGCACTTCCGCCTAGCCACATAAGGGTCGTTGGTTTGAAACCCAACCACGGCACTACCTGCCATTTGTAGGTTCTCCCTGTGCTTACATGGGTTTCCTTTGGGTACTCCGGTTTCTTCCCATGCTCCAAAGACATGCTGGTAGGTTAATTGACTCCTGCCAAAATTGCTATGTGTATGTATGAATATGAGTTATGCCCTGTACACACGATTGGACATTCCGACCACAAAATCCGTCTGATATTTTCTGACGGATTTTGTCCAAAACTTATGTTGCACACACACGGTCGCACAAAGTTGTCGATAAAATCTGATCGTTCTGAACAAGGTAACGTAAAACACATACGACGGGACTACGTAGAGGCCAGTAGCCAATAGCGTTCGTCTCCAAATTTCTTCTGAGCATGCGTGGAATTCTCTACACACGCTCGGAAACAGTCCGATCGGATTTTGTTGTCGGAAAATTTTAGATCCTGCTCTGAAATTTTTTCCGTCGGAAATTCCGACGGAAAAAGCCCGCTAGAGCCCACACACGATCGGATTTTCCAACAACATAATCCGATCAGACTTTTTCCAACGGAATATCCGACCGCGTGTACGATTGTAAGCTCCTTGAGGGCAAGGACTGATGTGAATGTACAATATACTGTATATGTAAAGCACTGTGTAAATTGCACTATATAAGTACCTGTAATATATAAATAAAAATACATTTCCTGAGTCTCCTCTCCTGCAGTGATCTATATATTGTAATTTTGTAACAAGTGTCAAAGGGAGAGGCTAACACAGGGGCTCATCTGAGTCAGACGTTTGTGAACATAGTCAAGAACTGCACAGACATTGTAATTTGCACAATCTTTGAGCCAGTACCTCACACATGCAAAGAGATCCAAACCCGAAATATTACTGCTCTTCTGCATAATACCGGCAGCTGCATCCCTGCAGAATGGAATGAGCATGGCCAGCAATAATGGGACATATCCTAGTGATACTCCTACCTGATGGGATTCACTTCCCCCATTAATACAGAGATGTAACGGAGGAGGTCTCTGTGATTAACAGACGGAGATTTAATTAGAAACACTGGACAGAGTAGCAGTGATTATAAAATGCATCATTTAATCTCCTCCATGTAGCATGTTGTTAATTAAATTTCAGGAACATTAATTTTATCCTTGTCAAATGTTTTTTGTGCCTACTGGGAAGAATACGTCTATTAACGTGGTTTGTTCTGCGGCTAGAAAAAAAAGACTTTCTAGCGCTGTGCCAGATATAGCAAAGCAAATAACGTTAAGTGAGTTTTTAATGTGTGTTTTCCCTTTATTAATTCTGTCGTTCTGGGCTGTGTTTTTATTAAGAGAAATATTGAGCTGGATCTGCAGAAGGCAATTCTCCATCCAAGCTATTAAAGTGCTGATAAAAATAATCTCTGTGCGGAGAAAGTGGATTCCTGAACTGAATTGTGGTTGAACTGGATGGACTTGTGTCTTTTTTCAACCTAACTAACTATGTAACTATGTAACTTCCAGCTTCTGTTCTGATTTCTACACAACCTGAGATATTTCACACGACTCTGTTCATACTGATTGTGGAATATGAAATATGTGACCCAAATGTCCTGTTACTTGTATGGTACTGATCACTGTCATCGCTAAACAGAATAATGCAAATTCTGGTGTCTCTAATGCCGCGTACACACGAACGGAATTTCCGTCCGAAAAATCTTGGATGGTTTTTCCGACGGAATTCCGCTCAAGCTTGTCTTGCATACACACGGTCACACAAAAGTGCTCTGAACTTTCGACCATCAAGAACGCGGTGACGTACAACACTACGATGAGCCGAGAAAATTAAGTTCAATGCTTCTGAGCATGCGTCAAATTGTTTCCGAGCATGCGTGATTTTTGCGCGTCCGACTTGCATACAGATGATCGCATTTTCGGATAGGAACTTTTCCTGACCGAAAAATAGAAAACATGCTCTCAATCTTTTGCTGGCTGGAATTCCGCCAGCAAAAGACTGATAGAGCATACACGCGGTCGCATTTTCCGAGAAAAAGCTCTCATCAGAGTTTTGCTGGCGGCATTTCCGATCGTGTGTACGCGGCAGAACACTATAATGCATATTCCTGATACTTAACAAGTACAATGGCAGTCTCTGGTGTCAGTACATACTGCCATTTCATTGTGCCTGGTAAATATATTGCCATCTCAGTACATATGTTGTCAATATGCGGTGTCAGTATACTGCCATTTCATTATGCTTTGTAATTATTCTAACACTGCCAGGACCTGGAGTTAGTATATACTGCCATCTTGTTCTGCTCAAAAATATATATTCTGACAGTCTTATGTCTCGTTATATGCTGCCATCCTATGCTTGGTAAATATTCTGCAAGTCTGTGATGTCAGTTTATACTGTAATCTCATTATGTTTGTTAAATGCACTACCAGATGTGGTGTCAGTATATATTGCCATCTGATTATGCTTGGTAAATAACTGACAGGCCCTTGTAAAATTAAATATTGCTGCCTTGTTATGCTCAGCAAGTATTCCACCATTCTCCTGCTTCAGTATATGTCGCCTTCTTATGCTCGGTGAATATTCTGCCAGGCCATGGTGTTGGTATTTACTGTCATCTCCTCGAGCTTGGTATCTATAGGAGTTGGGCAAAATTATGAAAACACCAACAACAAAAAAAGCCTTTGCAGGAACTGACTACATACACATGGCTCTGGGGTCTTTGACTCCCATGCCCCATCTCCCAAGGCTCCTACCCTCTTGGCATTTATATGGGCACTAACTCCACCCTTTACATCAGTACAGGAAGGCTTTGTCTAAAAGCGGACTTAAAGCGGAGTTCCACCCAAAAGTAAGCACTCCTCGCCCCCTTACATGCCGCATTTGGCATGTCATTTCTTTTTGGGGGGGGGGGGGGGGGGTGGGTGCCTACTTTAGAGAGGGACTTCCTGTCCCACTTCCTTCTTCTGCCTACGGGCCACCTAGGCAACTCCTCTTCTGCCTCTAGGCGGCCCCTCCCTCTCGGCAATCTTCTAGGACACGTGACAGGTCCTAGAAGATTGCCTGTCCACTGGGAGAACCCGACTCGCGCATGTGCAGTGCGTGCCCGGCCGCAAAGCCGCAAGCTGTCAAGGCCAGGTGCCCACAGTTTCAATGGAGGCGCCGAGGAGAGGCGAGGGTGAGAATCGGGGCTTCATGCGGCTGATTGCTGGACCGTGGAACAGGTAAGTGTCTGTTTATTAAAAGTTAGCAGCTACACATTTTGTAGCTGCTAACATTTAATAAACAAAAAAAGCCTGGAACTCTGCTTTAAAGAGGAGTTCTGGCCCCCCTCCCAAAAAATTTAAAGTCAGCAGCTACAAAGAATATAGCTGCTGACTTTTACTATTCGGGCACTTACCTGTCCAGGCATCCAGCAGTGTTCTCACCATAGCCAATTCTTGAATCAGCTCTTGGGTGCTGGCGCTGCCATCTTGGCTAAGGAAAACCGGCAGTGAGGCCTTGCAGCTTCACAGCCGGTTTCCTACATGGGCGAATCAGGCTGTGCTTTGGGAATGGGACAGCTGCGGCAGGAAGGAGGAAGCGCTGAACTTCCGGCTCACTTCGCCATGGCTAAGTGAGCCGCAAGTGGGAGCTGGTACCTGTCAAAACCAGGTACCTGCTCCCTCCAAAAGGTGCCAAATGTGGCAGCAGAGCGGGGGAGGAGGCAGACAAGCGGAGCTTCCCCTTTTGGGTGGAGCTCCGCTTTAACACTCAATTACATAATTCTCTATTACCACACTAATTTGGGAGAGAGCCATCTAGCGGCAGACTAGCTAACTGCACCTACCTACAAGCTCACTGTGTTTGGTAAATACTGCTAGTACCCAGTGTCAATATATGCTGCCACCCTGTTATGCTCAGTCAATCTTCTGCCAGTCTCTTGGTTCAGTATAAGTTGCCATCTTATTATGCTTGGTAAATATTCTGCCAGTTTGTAGTTTAAACTATTCAGCCAGTTTGTGGTATAACTTCCATCTCATTATGTTTAATAAATGTACTGCTAGCCTGCAGTGTCAGTATACGTTATATTGACATTTTATTATTTTTGGATGGAGTGTGGAGGATTTAAAACCTTTCTTGTACTATCCCTGTTGGGGAGACTTCCCTTTACCTGAGCAAGAAGTAAAGAAAGGTCTTCATAGTGGCACTGATAACTCAAAAGTCTGTCAACGCCAGATGATCTAATCTACTTTTGTTTCTACTTGTGGACTCTGTGCGTATTAGGGAGATTTCCCTTTACTTTCTCCTCTATCTGACTGATAGGAAGAGAGAAGACATCTCCAAACAGAAACACAGATACAGTATCTCACAAAAGTAAGTACACCCCTCACATTTTTGTAAATATTTTAGTATATCTTTTCACGTGATAACACTGAAGAAATTACACTTTGCTACAATGTAAAGTAGTGAGTGTACAGCTTGTATAAAAGTGTAAATTTGCTGTCCCGTCAAAATAACTCAACACACAGCCATGTCTAAACCACTGGCAACAAAAGTGAGTACACCCCTAAGTGAAAATGTCCAAATTGGGCCAAATTAGCCATATTCCCTCCCCAGTGTCATGTGACTCATTAGTGTTACAAGGTCTCAGGTGTGAATGGGGAGCAGGTGTGTTAAACTTGGTGTTATCACTCTCACTCTCTCATACTGGTCACTGGAAGTTCAACAACACCTCATAGCAAAGAACCCTCCAAGGATCTGAAAAAAAGAATTGTTGCTCTACATAAAGATGGCCTAGGCTATAAGGAAGATTGCCAAGACCCTGAAACTGAGCTGCAGCATGGTGGCCAAGACCATACAGCGGTTTAACAGGACGGGTTACACTCAGAACAGGCCTCACCATGGTCGACCAAAGAAGTTGAGTGCACATGCTCAGCGTCATATCAAGAGGTTGTCTTTGGGAAATAGACGTATGAGTGCTGCCAGCATTGCTGCAGAGGTTGAAGGGGTGGGGGGGGGGGGGGTCAGCCTGTCAGTTCTCAGAATCGGTCAAATTGGTCTGCATGGATGTCATCCCAGAAGGAAGCCTCTTCTAAAGATGATGCACAAGAAATCCTGCAAACAGTTTGCTGAAGACAAGCAGACGAAGAACATGGATTACTGGAACCATGTCCTGTGGTCTGATGAGACAAAGATAAACTTATTTGGTTCAGATGGTGTGAAGCGTGTGTGGCGGCAACCAGGTGAGGAGTACAAAGAGAATTGTGTCTTGCCTACAGTCAAGCATGGTGGTGGAAGTGTCATGGTCTGGGGTTGCATGAGGGCTGCCAGCACTGGGTAGCTACAGTTCATTGAGGGAACCATGAATGCCAACATGTACTGTCACATACTAAAGGAGAGCATGATCCCCTCCCTTCGGAGACTGGGCCACAGGCAGTGTTGGTCATCTTACTTTAAAAAAGTAATTTAGTTAAGTTACAAATTACTTCTCCCAAAAAGTAATTGCGTTAGTAACTCAGTTACTACATTGGAAAAGTAATTAGTTACGCAGCAAAGTAGTTTTTTTTTAAATATTCTATACGTGTAACTAAGGGGCGGGTCTAGTATTACTGTAACCAAGGGGCGCATTTATTATTGTTATATATCGTGTAACCAAGGGGCTGCTCTATTATTACTCTAACCAAGGAGCAGTTCTGTTATAGCGTGTAAGCAAGGGGCGGGTCTATTATTATTATATCGTGTAAGGGGTGGATTTCTACAGAAGAGGGCGAATGTTAAATTAATGGGCAGAGCTCGATATATAACAATAATAATAAATGCGCCCCTTGGTTACAGTAATACTAGACCCGCCCCTTAGTTACACGATAGACGCCCCTTGCAGAGTAGCACGAGCATCATGAGGGTGCGGCATCGCCTCGTACAATTACATGTTAACTGCGCCTGCGCTGTGTAGAGTTCACTCAGAGCTGTTTAGGTTCGGCAATTTTCGGAAGCTCCGTAGTCCTTCGTACTGCGCAAGCGCTGCGCCTGCGCAGTACAGGGTGTCCTTATCCGGCGGGGGAACTTTTTTGGCAGGACACCGGAATTACACTACTGCCATCTAGTGACGGTAGATGTAATTGGGGTAACTAAGCCAAAGTAATGGGAACTGAGTTACCATGAGGGGAAAAGTAATCAGTTAGATTACTAGTTACCCTCTAAAGTAACTGAGTTACGTAACTCAGTTTATTTTAACTCAGTTACTTACATCACTGGCCACAGGGCAGTATTCCAACATGATAACGACTCCAAACACACCTCCAAGACGACCACTGCCTTGCTAAAGAAGCTGAGGGTAAAGGTGATGGACTGGCCAAGCAGGTCTCCAGACCTAAACCCTATTGAGCATTTGTGGGGCATCCTCAAACGGAAGGTGAAGGAGCGCAAGGTCTCTAACATCCACCAGCTCCGTGATGTCATCATGGAGGAGTGGAAGAGGACTCCAGTGGCCACCTGTGAAGTTCTGGTGAACTCCATGCCCAGTGCTGGAAAATAATGGTGACCACACAAAATATTGACACTTTGGGCCCAATTTGGACATTTTCACTTAGGGGCGTACTCACTTTTGTTGCCAAAATGGCTGTGTGTTGAGGTATTTTGAGGGGATAGCACATTTACACTGTTATACAAGCTGTAAACATGAAAAGATATAATAAAACATTTACAAACATGTGAGGGGTGTACTCACTTTTGTGAGATACTGTAGAAGCATAAGCTTAAAATAGATTTCATCACCACTGTTTGAGCCTTGATACACCTGAGCAGACCCCACACTGATATGTTAGAGCCAGAAGATATAATATGCATATAGGATTTAGTATTAGTTTCCTCCTGCATCTCCATGCAGACTGTTGCTCCTTCTACAGCTCAACCCTATTCCATCTAACAGTTCTCTAACCATCTGACCGTGTGGTGGCAGAGACATCACTAATGACCGTGTAAAAATAATGTTCTTAGATCTCTTTCACCTCCTGTACATAACTTGTTTCCTCCTGTACACTTAGTTCCTCCTACACAAACTTGTAGTTACTGTATTGAAATATGACACATCCTCTTCTATGGAATAGTAGGGGCCCACTCTAAATAAGCCTCCCTCCTATGGCTCTGGTTGCTCGTTGCCACTTGGCCAGAGGCCTGCTGAACCTCTCCCCGGAGGCCCAGTGGGTTAAAAGCATATCTTCTAAGAACTATGGACTACTGTTCCCAGTCAGCCCAACTTGCAAATCATGTGCCCGCTACATCGACTTGACACAGATCCCCACAGTCTCTCCTCTGATCCAGGACTCTCCATCATCCACCGTGTGTTTGATGCAGACTCCACTAGTGACAGCTGTGCCACTTTTTTATACTGCAGATTTTCTTCCATTGAGCCCATTTTTACTGATATTTTATTGGATGTTGAAAGACACATTCTGGAAATAAATTTTATCCGTATATCCGGTTTACACCATGAGAAGGTTCTCTTTTTCATTTATCACATATTCTGGAAATCTTTGGTGTCATTGAGAGGATCACAGAGACAATTCGAGGTACCCATCATCTTTTGCGCCATTACGCACCAGCTTGGTGAGTACTGACTGGTGTACATCCACAGTCTGGAATACTCCATCGTCCTAGATTTGGATTCGTATGTACCGCATGTCAGTGTAAGCCTGTCTGACTCATGGCTACTGGCTTGTGAGTCCATCACTGTCGGTAAGAGTACCCCATCTCTCCTCTAATCTATGTACAAGAAGGCAACATGTTGAATGATGACCTAATACCTGAAAACCATACAGCGATTTAGAGCGAATATATTCATATATGTCCAACTATATGAACTAATTTCGCTGCTAATAACATGGACAGTACATGTTAAACATTTATACCATGGTTGCTATATTGTGACTAACAGTCTCATTTACCAATCATTTTATACCATTGGGATATATTGCTTATTCAATGGTTGGATGTTAGATTTTTTTATGCACATGAAGTTTGTTCATTCACTGGTGGATATATTGGTTTATCCATTCACTGGTTAAATGTTACATCCTCATTTGAGGATACATATATGCCTACACTTGTTTATAGAGTCACATATTTATTTTGTTTATGATTACCACCGAGATTTTACTGCCATTTGGGTGTGACACATCCATGTGTCAACACGTTTTTTTCTTATACATTCACATGGTCAGTTTGACCACTTTTTATTTGTGATCCTTTAGATGTCTGAACGCTGCATTTAGACACCACTTATATTCTCAACACTGTCACAGACTTCAGTTGAGCTGGTCTATATTTTGTAGGTGCTTTGCAACTTCAGATATTGGTGTATGAGGATTATTATTCACACAAAAGTATTTGTTTTACATATTACACGGTTATATAGAGGTGTGATACAGAGATCTTGCTTATATATTGGTGTTTTTTACTTAAATTGTACTTTCCACTTTCCCTTCAGTTATATGTTTTCATTTACATATATCCCAAATTTCACTCTACACCACGGAGTGTTTTCATTACCATCTAAAACACAAATTGTATTCAGATTCACATTCTGATATACTGCTGTGAATTAGACACACATAGCGCTACACATTTTTCATCATAATTTGTTTTTAAAGCCTGTTTCATGAGACTATTCCTTTTTTTTAAAACATATTATTGTATTACTTTTATATAAAAACCTTCAAACATATATCAAATACATTTGGAAAATAAGTTTTACCAACT
The DNA here is from genome assembly GCA_028564925.1 of Lithobates sylvaticus. Lineage (NCBI taxonomy): Eukaryota > Metazoa > Chordata > Amphibia > Anura > Ranidae > Lithobates > Lithobates sylvaticus. The sequence goes on along the minus strand of CM053033.1, from coordinate 77,255,374 downwards.
TAAAAAAATTGAGTAAGTTACAAGTTAATATCACTTAAAACTAAGTAACTGTGTAATAGGGCAGCACAGTGGTGTCGCTGGTTCAAATCCCGACCACGACACTACCTGCCTGGAGTTTGGATGTTCTACCCTGTTCCTGTGTAGGTTTCCTCCGACACTCCAAAGACATGTTGATTGGGTATTTGGCTCCTGTGTAAATTGGCCCTAGTATGTGTATGTATGAATGAATGTGATTTAGGGATCTTAGATTGTAAGCTCCTTAAGGGCAGGGACTCATGTGAATGTATATGTAAAGCACTGCATAAATTGATGGGGCTATATAAGTACTTGAAATAAATACGTTAATGTATGTGTTCCTATCTTAAACTTTTCTAGAAACTGAAAAAAAAGAGTTTGCTTCTTTGAACCTATGGTCTATAAACTGGAAAAATGTAGTTGGCTTTACTTAAACCTATGGTCTTTAAACGGGAAAAATGTAGTTGGCTTTACTTAAACCTATGGTCTATAAACTGAAAGAAATTTAGTTGGCTTTACTTAAAACAACAAAGCTGAAAACATGAAAAGTCTAATGAGCCAGACAAAAATAAGTTTGGTTGACAGTACTTAAAAAGCTGATGCAAATAGTTGCCTCCATTTAGACCCAGCACAATATTTTTTACAGTGCACTCTCCTCAATGACAAAGTAGTTTAGTAATGTTTGTTTTCATTTTTTATTTTGTGTTTTACTGTAATTTTGTAAATGAGACCATTTGGTCTTGCCCCTGTCAGGGCTACTGTTGTATGTGTAATACACCTAGAAAATCAATAAAAAAAAGATTTTTCAAAAAAATAAATAAAAAAATAGATTCTAATGCTTCCCCCCACTTTACTAAAATTTTTTGTAAAAGTTTGAGCTGAAGTTGGGTTTTAATAGCGGTCCTTACCCCCTGGAAACCTACAATCTAATGTGGAAATCAAACCTAAGATCCCTGTGCCACAAGCTGCAGGTGTCTCCAGCTCTGTGTCTACAATACATACTAATTGTTTTTTTTTTCCCGATCTAGGCCTCACAATCTTACAGTAATCAGTAAATAAAAGCTCTGTATTGGTAATGGGACTTTTCAACCCAAGTATTTGAGATATTACTAGTGTGTTTGCAATTACAAAATACCCCCTGAGGGGCTATTTCATCCTAAAGTAGATTTAAACTGTTAAAAGAATTACATAATTACATAAAAAATACTTTTTGACAAACCACTGTGCATAATAAACAATTGTCATTTTTAAAGATGCAATACTGTTTTCACTTTTTTGTAGCCTTTGTTGCATCTCACTGCTGTGTTGATCTCCTGCAGCCACTTCTCGTGTTGCATTCCATTTCCTAGTGTGTGTTTCTTGATGGAGACAACATGGGCTCTATCAGAAACCTATGTGACAGGGTGACAAATGTGAAACAGGCACAGCATGCCTTGCTTACCCTACAAGAGAAAATACCTGAACAAGGACCTTCACAGCAGGATCGCCAGGTATTACATGAAATTTAAAATTATTAAAATGGCTTTTGAATTACATTAAGCCCTGGTTCACACCAGTGCTACTTGTTATGCGACTTGACAGTTCAAAGAATTGACAAGTCGCACCCCATTTGCAGTAATGGATCTGTTTAAATTGCTGAGACACAAGTTTGCACGACTTTGAAAAAGGTTCCTGCACTATTTTTGTGCGACTTGCATTGACATCTGTGTAAATGAAGTCACACAGATGTCAGCAAGCCGCACATTAAATTGCACTGATAGTTGGATTTGAAGTCGTGCTGAGGTAGTGCGACTTCAAAGCTGCACTGGTGTGAACCAGGGCTAAAAGAGAAGTAGGACCAAAGCTTTTTTGGCTGTACTTCTCTTGTGGGTCACAGGAATGACCTAGAGTCAGATGATTGTGGGCTGGTGCATGGGGGTACAGAGCCAGGCTTAGGAAGAATCCCAACAATATTTTTGGGATACACACCACTGCTTGATTGACAGCAGATCCGCCTCTTCATGTGACAAAGACAGCTGTGCCCGTCTCCTCCCCAGTCCGGTGCTCCACTGATTGCTGAAAGAGCAGAGAGCATATGAGAATGAACAAAAGGGCAAAAGGATGAAAGTAAGTGAAAAAAACTAATTTATGTGTTAATATGGATAAAGAGACCGAATTGCTTTACCACATAATTAAAGCAGCTGCAGTGTGAAATTGGTGTGAACAATTAATAAATGATAAAAAGTATGCCGCGCTAAATGCAAAAAAAATTACATACAGGTAATAAATATAGGTGATACACTGGTAACAATTAATAAAATTCATCAAACAGTCCCCAGTGAAAAAAAAAGGTGCTTGTGCTAGTGAAACAGTATCCAGTGCTGTGACTTGAATAATAGATGGATGAACTTAATTGCTTTAAATAGGGTGCTCCCCCCTAATAGATGTGCACTCACCCCTGGGAGTGGACCAACTATCGCTAGTTAGGTCAAATGCGTGTGTGGGGCGTCCCCTGTGGATGTCCTCTGGACCGATGATTGGCAGTGCTGAATGTTCCTCATATAAATAGATATAATAGAAAAAGCCTCATTGCGCAGTATCGTTGATAAAGAGCTTTTTATTTCAAGTTCAGGTAACTTCCTGTGGACAGCCAATCTAATAGGCCGAAATGCATAGAGGTTATCATGACACACTTCCGCCCACACATTCAATCCGGAAATCAAGCCTTCACTGAGCCAGCAGCTGTATGAACTAACCAGGCAGATTTCAGGGATTTACTTATACCTGCTGTTCACTCCGGGTGCCAGGACATTAGGCACTCATACATGTGAGTTGAATACCTTTATATTTTTTAGAATAAAAAGCTCTTTATCAACGATATTGCGCAATGAGGCTTTTTCTATTATATCTATTTATATGAGGAACATTCACCGCTGCCAATCATCGGTCCAGAGGACATCCACAGGGGTCGCCCCACATGTGCATTTGACCCAACTAGCGATAGTTGGCCCACTCCCAGGGGTGAGTGCCCATCTATTGGGGGGGGGCACCCTATTTAAAGCACGTAAGAAGCACAAAATCATCCATCTATTATTCAAGTCACAGCACTGGATACTGTTTCACTAGCACAAGCAATGGCATTCCTAGGGGGGCCAGAGGGGGCCCTGACCCCCCCAAAATTATGCTGTGCCCCACCATGTGCCCCCCCAAAAAAAATTTTTTTTACAAAAAGGCAATGTCTTTTTGATTGCATTCGTAGCAGATGCGCCACATCTTACTCAGGCCGCCGCTGGAGTAACACAGTCTCTATTGAGAGGGGGAGTATCCTTCTAGCCTGGACCCGTGGGTAAGTGTGTGCACTGCAGTACACTGTAATCACTGAACTGCATTATCTCCATCCCTTCTCTCCCCCATCTGTCCCTCCCCCTCTCCTGTTCTTTCAAGACCTTCACAACTTACTTTCACTTTCAGTTAGGCAGGTAATAGACTGTGCAAATTTCTTTCCTGCATCCACAGAGTGCAGGAAAGAAACTTGCATGATTCCCCCATCAACACAGACAGTGGTGACAGGGGAATAACCTTCCTGCCCAGCAATTGTATTCTCCCAACAAACAGTCATTATCACTAGTGGCTATAGCAACCACTAATGATAATCATAAGAGTATCTGGCAGGCTGGTTGTTCCCAATTTGATCAATCAACTTGGTACATTCAGCCTGCTCATTAATGGTTCAAATTTCAGCCAGTTCCTGCTGAACCAGCTGGGAGTTAAACTGCCTATGGCTGGTCTTAGCAGTTAGGCAGCCCATACATTGATCACTTTTTTCATTTAACTAGTAGGTTGCATGAAAAAAAAAAAAGAAATGATCCAATTCTCCCATCTACACATTATAGATGGATGGGGCAATCCTCCCAGTGTGGACCAGTGGTGGAACTACCAGGGTTGCTGTCCTGTCCTGGCTATTCACAGCGCTGGTCTCTGTCTCCATGGCAGTGTGCAGTGTCGGCTTCCTGGCGGGATCGGGCATGTGGAATTTCAAACACACCCAAGCCCATCTCTAATGGTTGTAGAGTAGACAGTTGACCTCCCTGCAGGTTGCTTAGCAGCAGTGCAGCCTTCTCTGACATGCTGATCATGATGCAATTCAGGTGATGCTCCTAATCAAATCCTAGTGTTAAATATCATAGTGATTTTATTGATCAAAGCCCACACCTTACAGGCATAGAGCCTACATGGTTGCTAAACATACGGTGGATGTGGTTTTACTCTTGATGCTAATAAATACTGTATTTATTAGATCTGACTGGGAGCATCACCTGGATCACATCCCGATCAGCATGTCAACAGAGAAGGTTATACAGCATTACTGCTGCTAGGTGACCAGCTGGGGGCTCGGCTCTCTACAACCAATAGTGCCAGCCTTCCCCTGCATGCACCCATAATGTCACCAGCACTAGGTCCTAATAGACTGCCGCCTCTGCCAAGGAGACAGATGCCAGACTAGCACTGTCAATAGCAGGGGCAGGACAGCAAGAGGAGGCTGGGGAACACCACAGTGGCAGAACACCAGGGTCCGGTGGCAAGACAACTTTTGCAACCCTAATAGTTCTCCCACTGCTTTGGACCCTTATATTTTCTTGGTATGCTGGTGACATATATCTCTTGTTTTCTGCCACCCTGGGGATTGTAGTAAAATTGCATTTTATAGTTGCCCCCCTACTTTTGTCCCTGTAGCCCCCCTAAATATCAAAGCTGGAGATGCCACTGAGCACAAGCCTCTTTTTTTTTCACTTGGGGACTGTTTGATTAATTTTATTAATTGTTACCAGTGTATCATCTATATTTATTACCTGTATGTAATTTTTTTTAGCATTCAGCGCAGTATACTTTTTATCAGAGCAGAGAGCAGGCCGAGAACTGAGTGATCAGCAGTCATGTGATCACTCAGTTCTCGGTCTAACACCCCTTTCACACTGGCAGTGCCTGACGTTAGCGCTAAAGCGGCACTGGTCTTAGCGGCGCTTTGGCACTGTTTTAGCGCTGCTTTTCTGCCGCTAGCAGGGCGGTATTAACCCCCCAAAAAAGGGTTAGAAACTCCTGTTATGTGCTGCACTCAAATCGCTTTTAAGGTGCTTTGGAAGCGTTGCCCATTCATTGCAATGGGCAGGGCGTTTTGAGAGCGCTAAATACAGCATTCCCAACCTGCCCCAAAGATGTTTCTTGTAGGACTTTTGGTAACGTCCAGCAAGCGCACTTCCCGAGTGTGAAAAGTCACACTGTAGTGAATGGGAGGCGGTTTTCAGGCGATTAGCAGAGGCTATTTCTAGCGCTAAAGCGTCTGAAAACCGCTCCAGTGTAGAAGGGGTCTTAGAGCCGCTGTGGGACAGCTGCAGTCTCACATACTGTAGATGCTGCAGCATGGAGGTGACTGTATGTTCATACTGATCTTTTAATGTGTTAAAGTTTACATAAAATTTTAGTGGTTGGGTTTATAGATACATTAATGGTGTTTTCCTTCTTTAAAAGATATTGGGGCAAAAAAAATAAAAAATCACACCTCAGGTATTCACAAAAACAAGTCATTCTAGTAAATGTTAGCTTGTTCATGTTGTTAAGATGTCTTAAAATGAATAAACCATCCATGATACATATGTTCACTATGTCCAGCACTGACCTGGAGTAATTACCACTGTGATTTATTGGCTATGTGCCGTTAATGGTCTAAACACACTCTTTCTCCGAGTCCAGGTTATATATTGCTGCTGTACAGGCAATTGATTTTATATAATCTTCATAATTGATGTTCTGTGATGCACTAACATGCATTTTGCCTGAGGCTGACTGAAGTGGGAATGTGGCTGTGTGCCGCGCAGTTTTTTTATTTTATGTGCAATGGCACTTAAGGGTGAATGCTAAATATTTTAATACAACCCTCTGGGAACATATTATTTATAATAGAGATGAAGTCAGAAACACAAATTCTATGTAGAGGTTATATTAAGAGAAAAGGACCAGTTGTTTTAATAGAAGAAATACTGCATGTTTGCTAAATGAAAAACAGCCACTAGAAAAATAGAAAAAAGGCATATATGGTTTTCAATGTGTTATGTTGTTGGGTGTCAACACTCAGTGTGTGGAAACTGTGCAAAGTGACATGTACTTGGGAATGTGTTTCTTCTACAATTATGATTTTTCTGCGGTGTTTCTTTGTTGACAAATGAGAGGTTTGTCATCCACACATCTGGTAGAGTTATTTTTTTATTATTAACCACTTGCTTACTGGGCATGTAAACCCTCTTCCTGCCCAGGCCAATTTTCAGCTTTCAGCGCTGTCACACTTTGAATGACAATTGCGCGATCATGCAACGCTGTACCCAAATGAAGTTTTTATCTTTTTTTTTCCACACAAATAGAGCTTTCTTTTGGTTTTATTGAATTACTGTTGGGTTTTATTTTTTGCTAAAAAAATGCAGAAAATTTTGAAAATAGTGTGTTATAAAATTTTGCAAACAGGTAATTTTTCTCCTACATTGATGTGTGCTGATGTGGCTTAACTGATAGGTTGCACTGATGGGCACTGATAAGGCGGCACTGAGAGGTGTCACTGAGAGGTGACACTGATGGGCGCCACTAATAGGCACTGGTAGGTGACATTTATAGGCAGCACTGATAGGTGGCACTGAAGGGCACTGATAGGCACTGGTAGGTGACACTGATAGGCAGCACTGATAGGTGGCACTGATGATGAGGGACTGATGGGCACTGATTGGCAGCACTGATGGGCACTAATAGGTGGCACTGGTGGGCATTGATAGGTGTCACTGGTGGGCACTGATAGGCAGCACTGCTGGGCACAGATAGGTGGCCCTGGTAGGCACTGGCAGGTGGCACTGGTGGGCACTGCTTAACCGCAGTGGCTCTCCGTGTGTGGGACCGATGTTCCTCTGACAGAAGCCAGTATTCAGCTTTTTTTTCTGCTCGTGCTGTTAGCGTGAGGGAAACAAAAGGCAATTATGATCTTCTGCTTACATCACGTCATTACATCATTGGCTGACAGCTGATCATAAATTAAGGGGCCAGGATCAGCTTTGACTTGATGATCACAGAGTGCGCCGTGTGCGCCCCGTAGGGGATGTGCAGGCTGCTCATGCACGAGAAAAGGTACATCAATGCCCTCCTGACAATTTAGGCTAACGCTGTAGCTGTCCTTAGGCTATATTGCGGGCAGGTAGAGGTTAACTGTTACTTATACCATACCAGGCATACAAAAAAGTTGAAGAGCTTACAATCTATTAGGGGTTTAAGAGGAAAATGCAGAGGATGGAGAGCTTACAATCTACTAGGATATAAGTAAGGATAAGTAAGGATGTAGAACATGGAGGGGCTTAAGAAAAGAAAGATTTGGAGGATGTGTTGTGCTGAATACTTGTTTTCCTTACACAGTAATTCGCCCAAAAAAGAAGGCTCTTTTTCATGCTTTTCTATGAGTAAAAAACAAAAAAAAATAATTACCTGTATGCATTCTTTTATTGAAAGTCTTACAATATGTGGTGGTATAAGGAAGGATACAGAAGATGGAAGAGCTCACAAACTATTATGGTATAAAGGAGAGATACAAAAGGTGGAAGAACTTACAATCTATTATGGTATAAGGGAGGAATTCCAAAGGTGGAAAATCTTACAATGTATTAGTGAATGCTTGAGGATACAGAATGCGGAAGAGCTTACAATATATTAGGGTATAGGTTGACATACAGATGGCAGAGAAGCTTTTAGCCTTTTAGACCTCTGATGTCTCCCATGCCCTCCAATGCTACAGTAGTTGAAGAATGACAGCTGTGAACCTGGAACTGACATGATACATGTTACTTCAGGGTTCATTAGTCACAGTGAGAGAAATTAAAAAATACTGACGGATTCTTCTATCCACACAAACAAGGTGGCACCGGGGCATTATATTCTGACAGCAGCACCCATAATGTGCTAATCAGTAACTGCAAGCCGCTGATGGGCTGAAGATTTTCCAAAAAGTCCCTTCAAAAGAAGTAGATTAAACAATTGATTCTGTCAAGCAATGGAGCACACACACTGATAGAAATTCAACCAGTCCCTGTTGGACTGGCTGAATTTCGATCAGTGTAAAGCCAGTTTTAGGCTATAAGGGAGCGATACAGAAGATTAAAAAATTTACAGTATATTAAGGCATAAATAATGATACAGTGGGTGAAAAACTTACAACTGGTTAGAGTATGAGAGAGGGATACAGAAGGTGGAAAACCTTACAATCTATTAGGGTTAAAGGGAAGGATATAGAAGGCAGAAGAACATACAGTCTATTTGGACTCTTTCACAGAGGCCAGAAGACGGTGGTAAAAACAGGCAGCTGAGCTGTGGTTTTATCACCCACATGAGTCTTACCATTACAGTCTGACAGGACTGTGTAACATGCCACAGCCGTGGCATCTTTAGTTTGGGCTGCAGAGTTTGAAAAGTGTCACCGCTTGTCAAACTTGTCAATTTGAGATCAATAAGACTGCAAACAACCATCCCGCAACCACACACAATGTACGCGATTTTTTGTTTACATAAATTTTCTGGAAGGCCAAACTCTTAACCACGGTACACACGGTCGGAAATTCCGACCACAAAATCCGTCTGATTTTTTCCGATGGATTTTCCGATGGACTTTGTCCGAAACTGGTGTTGCATACACACGGTCGGACAAAGTTGTCAGAAAATCCGATCATTCCGAACGTGGTGACGTTCGTTGCGTACGACGGAACTACGTAGAGGCTAGTAGCCAATAGCTTTGGTCTCGTAATTTGATTTGAGCATGCATGGCACTTTGTCCGTCGGAATTCTCGACACACGATCAGAAAAAGTCTGATCGGATTTTGTTGTCGGAAAATTTGGGATCCTGCTCTCAAATTTTTTCCGTCGGAAATTCAGACGGAAAAAGCGCGCTAGGGCCCACCCATGATCGGATTTTCCGACAACATAATCCAATCAGACCTTTTCCATCGGAATATCCGACCGTGTGTACGGGGCATAAGTTTCTGATGATTACCTCAAGTCTTTAGCTTTTCCTATTTTTAAACCATGTTCAGATATTCTAATTGTTCTGAAGTAAAAAGTATTTATTTAGTAATTATAACCACCTTAATAATGCAAGGGAGCTCTGAGGTCCCAGTAAGAAGTAGCTATTGACAGATACTGTATGTGACGAGAGCCACCATATGAATGCTTAAAATTCTTAATTTCTTAGGCATCTCCACCTTGGTATGTTAGGGTAGGGGGGTGATGGGGTCGTTACGTCTTCCATATTTCCCTCCTCATTGGGTGCCAAGCAAGGGTCACATGAGAGGCCTACCCCAGAGTGGGTTCTTCTGGGCTACACTAGGCACTTTATACAGGGTCACTGCCATACACATGGGGTACCTTTACTTGAGCCACACTAACGACCCGGTAGATGAATAACATGAACAAACTCTAGTAAACTCTTTTGATGTATTAAGCATCACCATGATCACCTGTGCATTTAGGAGAAACACAAAGAGTCAATGTCCTCTCCACCTGTCCAGCGTATCACCCCTACCTCACTCCCAGTAACGGTATGGCGTCCCGCCATGCACCTAGGGCTGAGGGCCCATGCAGAGAAGATCTGTTGCTATGGGAGATGGATTGTGGTCGAAGGAGTGCTGACAACATCTCCCTCACCTGCCACATGTACACACTTAGCCACAAGCTGCATGTGAAACCTTTGTTACCCTTGGAATCTACTTTGTCTACACACTGTATGAACTCCTTGTACTGATGTCTTCATACCCCAATGTGTTTAGTGACCCGAGCTGTAGACTACATGTGCCAGTTACTAACAATGCACCCCTTTAGTAAATTCAGACCAGGCAAAGGCAACGTTTCAAAAAGCTTTACTGAAGAATAAATTAACATGATGACCATTACAGGTAACAGTTCTGAGTAAAGTGCAAACATTCCCCTAACTTCCTTAGTCCCTAACTACAGACTTGTGGCTGCACTGGCAAACCTGCTTAGTTTAGGTTTATAGTTGAATGAATCCATAGTGGATTAAACTCGGATTCTGTCAATTCTCTGGTCCTCTAGACTCTGATGACAACATTTCAGCATTTCATTCCCGCATGTGTGTCCTACTCCGACCGTCCATTATTCTCTTCCCCTATTTTAGGCTCAGGCCTTCTCCCCCCACAGGTGTGGACCATCCATTCCTTTTATATCACATGGAACCAGTGGGCCAAACCCGCAAAGCCTGCTAAACCAGTGTTTCTCAAACTTTTTTGTTTGTGGCGCACCAAAAAACTCTAAAAATTTTCACGGCACACCCGAAAAGATGTAACCATTTTTGTGATGAAGTACCTACTTATTTTTACATATATATTTAATTTTAAATTGAATGTGAATTTGAATTAGTGTGAATAAAGAGGAGAAAAAGGCACTGCACCCTTAGGTCTGTGGCAGTTAATTGTGGCTAAAGTCTATTTTTGTAACCAGTTCTTAAAATTTCGTAAGGGAGGAAAAAAAGAGAGGAACCACCTGGGCTGCCGCTCCAAGAGTTGAAGCAGACTCTTAACACTGTAGTGTAGACAAAAGGGGACAGGCGGCTCTAAGTGTAGTATCTCACAACATTTATTAAAAGAATCAACAGATATCCACTCACATGAGGGAGGAAGTATACAGAAACATCATAAGTAGAAAGTGCTTCCGTGGTGCTGGGGAAGTTGGTACAGGACTTGTGCTCTCAGAGAGCTTGAGAAATGAACGTTCCAGCCTCTCTATGGACTACCACATATGCTCTAAAATGTGTGGCGTCATTTCCTTCCGGTGATCCACTTCCGGCAGGTACTGCGTGTCAAGCTTCGCTCCAACACTTGCAGATTGCCATTAAGTCCTCCCACCCTGGCCCCGTGGGTCTGACTGCTGTTACAGTCTTTGCAGACGGCTCCCCGAGAGCGAGAGCCCTGTACCAACTTCACCAGCATCATGGAAGCACCTTCTATTTATGTTGTGCCTGTATACTTCCTTCCTGTTACTTTTTTACCTCTTGCGACAATGATTTACCATTTAATTTTTCAATATGTTCGAGGTTTCAAAACTCCCACGGCACACCTGCAAATCTCTCGCGGCACACTAGTGTGCCAAAGCACACAGTTTGAGAATCACTACTCTAAACAGAAAACCCAGTAACACACTTATCTCTTAGGTTCCCGACTTGGCAGTGTAAACAGGCAGTCAGAACTTCAACCTACCTACAGGTAGCTCAGATGAGCAGTGTACGTCATTCACTTTATTATGCATCTATCTAGCTATTTTTAGGCCTAGTTCACACCTATGCAGGTTGCAGTTTGCATATTCCAGGGGCATTTTGCATTTTTCAATACACGTTTTTCATCCATTGAAGTCTATGGAACAAAAAAACTGAAAAAAAGTCCCTGGCCCTTTCCATAAAATGCACAGATGTAAACATGACCCATATGAAACCAGGTTAAATAGACTGTATTGTGTTTCTGCAAAACTGAAAATGCACAAAAAAAATGCATAGGTGTGAACCAGGCCTTAGAGGCACTACCCTGCTTCTGTCTTTTACATATTCTATTTGTGAAATTAAAAAACAAATTAATTGCAGGATTAGTATAATTAAAAGAGCTGCAAACAAAATGCCTTGTTATACAATCCTCTCCTTCTTCCACTCTTTGGGTTCAGCCAACTTTGTTAAAGGTCTCTGTTCTTTCTCCCCAATCTTTACCAACAACTTGCACATTTTGTTTCAACCTATAAAGACCACATCACCATTTCTTCTGCTTTTTTTTTATCATTTGAGCTGAACAGCTTCTTAATCAACAAGATCCCCCCATATCAACTTTATACAAAATGCACCATGTGATGTTGATTTAACCCACATCTGCCTTTTAAATACCCCATGGAGTATGTAAGCATGGTGTCATGTCTCTTCTATTTAAACACTGCTGCCCTTTTTCTAGACATTTATCCTCAAAGTTTGTTGTCTCTGGCATACCAGGAACTCTGTATACATCTCAGCCTTGCCTTATGCTCAGCGTGCGCACTGTGTTGTATTAGGAATTTCAATCTAACGAACGTCTTTCTTGCACTGCCATAGCAACTGCAATGCAGACCTGGGCTCTAAGCTCTTAATTAGCACTTGCCAATAAATGAGATAGCTGCTTATATATGCGTGATATATTCATGACAAGTGGAATAGTAAGTGTGTTTAATCTGTGTGCTCCTCGCTTCTACATACAGGCAATAAAAATGTTAAACCATCCAAAATGTCAAATAATTGTGCTGTGTTGAGCTGCAGTAGGAAAATCATTGGAGGGAGGAACATGTTTTTAGCACCATCTTCAAAAAGCGCAGGAACCGACCCCCACAGAGAGCAGATCATTCCTCTCTTGCATTTTCGAGGGAGAGAAAAACGCTCACTTTTTCATCCAGAAAGGCTTTGTCAGAGCTCAGGAAGGATGGCCTTTAAAGGCACATGTTTCACTTTAATAGCTTTGTGTCCTCTCCGGTTCGCTGTGCTGGACCTATGGACAAACAGTACATAAAAAGCTGTTGTTTGTAGCTAACTTATTATTGCTATTCATTTTGCTGTCTGTGTGGGGAAGCTTTTTAATATATTTCTGAGAATGCACTGTGTAGCAATATGGGCTCCTGAAACGTTTTTCTTCTGAATGCTGTATTCTGTATTTTCGCATAACGTCATGATAGAAATACCAGCATCCATGTTAAAGGTGGCACTCTAATAGCACAAAGGTGCTGTGCTTTTTTGTTAAAGAGGCTTCAAAAAAGAGGTAAATCAACATTTATTTCTACAATGACAACATAACACAACTTCATGGTAGGTAGCAGCCAGGTACAATGTGGGGTGTCTAGGTGACTATTCCATATACAGTGCCTTGCGAAAGTATTCGGCCACCTTGAACTTTTCAACCTTTTGCCACATTTCAGGCTTCAAACATAAAGATATAAAATTTAAATGTTTTGTGAAGAATCACCAACAAGTGGGACACAATTGTGAAGTGGAACGAAATCTATTGGATATTTTAAACTTTTTTAGCAAATAAAAAACTGAAAAGTGGTGCGTGCAAAATTATTCGGCCCCTTTACTTTCAGTGCAGCAAACTCACTCCAGAAGTTCAGCGAGGATCTCTGAATGATCCAATGTTGTCCTAAATGACTGATGGTGATAAATAGAATCCACCTGTGTGTAATCAAGTCTCTGTATAAATGCACCTGCTCTGTGATAGTCTCAGGGTTCTGTTGAAAGCGCAGAGAGCATCATGAAGACAAAGGAACACACCAGGCAGGTCCGTAATACTGTTGTGGAGAAGTTTAAAGCCGGATTTGGATACAAAAAGATTTCCCAAGCTTTAAACATCCCAAGGAGCACTGTGCAAGCGATCATTTTGAAATGGAAGGAGTATCAGACCACTGCAAATCTACCAAGACCTGGCTGTCTCTCTAAACTTTCAGCTCAGACAAGGAGAAGACTGATCAGAGATGCAGCCAAGAGGCCCATGATCACTCTGGATGAACTGCAGAGAACTACAGCTGAGGTGGGAGAGTCTGTCCATAGGACAACAATCAGTCATACACTTCACAAATCTGGCCTTTATGGAAGAGTGGCAAGAAGAAAGCCATTTCTCAAAGATATCCATAAAAAGTCTCGTCTAAAGTTTGCCACAAGCCACCTGGGAGACACACCAAACATGTGGAAGAAGGTGCTCTGGTCCGATGAAACCAAAATCGAACTTTTTGGCCACAATGCAAAACGATATGTAGGCAAAAAAACGCGCTAACCCAAACATACATACATAGTTCTAACAATCAAAAAATGAAAATAATAATAAACCTAGGACCGGCTGCAGAATAGTGGGATATACACACAATACAATATGGAAATAAAAAACTGCGCCAGGATTAAAAACACTAATAAAAAAGAAACCTTAAAAAAAGAGAAAGGACATCCAATTAACGAAGAAAAAGTATGTCCAATCCTTTGACACTATGAACAGCACTAACAGTTAGTATACAGATGGTTCTTATAATAACATATGGCATAAGCAAAGAATGGAATTTGACCCAAACAGGCAGATATGCAAAAAAAAGTCCATCAATTATAACTGAAGATGTTTTTAGTGAATAGTCCTTATGATAGTCAGTTACTTCCTAGGAGTATAACACTTTTCACCAACACCACTGTGCTCCACATCTAAGGGGGTGCCACCACCTATATCAATACTCCTTACCAGATAGAAAGTAAGGAAAAGCACTTCAGGTAAAGCCCTGGACCACAATCCTGACGGCTGAGGGGAACACACCTCCGAAGTTTATGCTCCAGGAGACCTCTGTGTGGAACTTTTGAACTCCAGGGGACGCACAATAGCGTGTATGAATGGACAACAGCACTCAGCGGTGTATCCAAATGGCAACATAAGAGAAGGACAAACGACAGACCATAGTGTGATTTTGTATAAAACTTCAATTAGTTTAATGAAAATAAAATATTACTCACATCTGTATGAGAAAGGCAAGCATAACGAATCCGTAGTAAAGTAAACAAAGGACGCCGGCCGGCGTGTGTATTAGGAGCCCTTCCTCCTTCCTTCAACGAACGTGGTGACGTCACTGCGGGACCTCCCAGACGCGTTTCGTCATCAACAGACGTTCTCAATGTTCCCCACGCGAAAAAGAGGGTTCATCATCAACAATATCTGAATACTGGCTTCTCTGTACCCATTGGAGGAAGATGACATAGACTTTGTAAGCCAATCAGTTGGTTCCACTGCATACTGTTGCTGGATTGGTTGGCCACTCAAACCAAGGAATTACACAAGTGCCTGGCCTCCACTGTAAGCAGCACTACTACCACTTTAGCATGAAGTACCTGCATGTGTAGCTGATTGGCACTGTCTACCTCCACACCGAGCCCCACTGCTGTTGCTTTCAGGCCTGCCTGCATTTGGACATATTTTTAGAAGTATCCTTAACCGTTATATTTTACTATTGGCATAGGGAATGCGGGTGATAGTGTGATGTGTTTTTGATGCCCATTGTTTTTACACTTTGCGTTTTTTTTTTTTCTTTTCAAATAATGCTGTAAACAAAGCTTACCAATGGAGGATCTATAAGTGACTGCTGTACTTCAATCACCTGAAATTTAAAAAAAGGCCCTCTAAGCACAAAATATATTTGTTTGGACACTCACTTCCCTTTAAAAGCACTAGATGAAGTGCGTGTTGCCAGTACCATCCAGTCAGTCAGATTAGACAATGACAAATGAGAGCTTTATGGCCACAGTAGGCTCCATGTTATTTTCTTCCTACCAGATTTTCCAAAACACAACTATTAATATGTATCCCTCAGTGCCTCTTACGCCCTACATATCCATGGCTGCGTTTTGCTGGAATTGTTTTAATGTGCTTCTCCCCCATCCCCAAGATAATGTGGAGTATGAAATAATTGCTGCTGTAACAGACACGTTTCATTTTAACTGTTAATTTAAAGCTTTAAAGTTAAGAGCCTTTTCTGGGAACAAATGACAGGAAACAGATCTTTAATAACATTGTTTTGGGTTGGCATCAGCAGAATTCCAGAGGCGTTTTGCAATATTCAGCACTTCCATCACCTTCTTATACCCAGATGGGGCTCTGTACCGCTGTAAAGCTGAATGATGTTTGTAAACTGCAGGTTATAGGTCTCGTAGTTCAGCTTCTCCAGGCTGAAAAAATTGCAAATAAAAACAGCTCATTATAGTTTTCTCGCTTGCCAGGACTAGAATACGCTGTACAAGACAGACATAGCAAAGCTTGAAGAGGTTCAGAGGCGGTATCTCCACTGGGTTGGAGTGTTCATCCATGCAAAAATACAGAACTGAGTATCTTTACTCACAGGAGATGTCATTAAAGTGGTTGTAAACCCTGTTACACCACTTTTACCTACAGGCAAGCCTATAATAAGGCTTACCTGTAGGTACCGTGAATATCTCCTAAACTTGTTTAGGAGATATTCACTGTATCCGCATGTGCCGTCGTCATCGGCACATACGCACTGAAGAGACGGTCCTCTCGTGCCGTTTCTTCAGGAGCTGTGCCGTGACCGGCAGCTGCCATGTGCATGCGTGGGAGTTACATTATCGCGGCTCTGGTCAATCACAGCACTGGAGCCTGCGAACCTGGAAATAACGCCGGGAGACATGTTGCCGGTCACAGCAGTGTGCAGGAACCACTGCAACAGCTTCGTTCTAAGGTAAGTATTTCATAGTATTTCAAGAAATTTATGGTAGCTACCCCTGACAAGAAATTTGGTGAGGAGCTCCCTGACTAAACCCCAGGGCGCTACAGTTGTAAACACCACAAGAGTCATAAAAACCTGCAAGACAAAGGCATAATGAGCTTGTATGCATCGCATCGGGAAACTTCAGGCGGTGATCAAGCCAGGGACCCAACCAGTGGAGGTGACACTTGCAGAGCAGCCTTGTGTGCCAAGCTAGGGACCGAGCTGGTCAGCAGGGGTGAAGCTTGAAGGTATCCAAAGTGCCAAGCTAGGGACCCAGCAGGGAAGCGTGGGTGACCCTTGAGGGAGCTACCACCGCAAAAGCCTTGAGGAGCTTACAGGATTCAGTGTGAGTGAATCAGAGGGTCCAGTAAGAGCCATTGTTTGCATTTGCGCGTTTCCAAATGCAGGCAACTTGCAAGAAAACACATGCTTTGAAAACGCGAGACAATGGGGGTTATTTACGAAAGGCAAATCCACTTTGCACTACAAGTGCAAACTACAAGAGCAAAGTACACTCGAAATTGCACTGAAAGTGCACTTGGAAGTGCAGTCGCTGTAAATCTGAGGGGTAGATCTGAAAGGAGGGGAATCTCTGCTGATTTGATCATCCAATCATGTGCAAGCTAAAATGCTGTTTTTTATTTTCCTTGCATGCCCCCCTCGGACCTACAGCAACTGCACTTCCAAGTGCACTTTTAGTGCAATTTCAAGTGTACTTTGCACTTGCAGTTTGCACTTGTAGTGCAAAGTGGATTTGCCTTTCGTAAATAACCCCCACTGTGTTGCTTGATTGCATTACCATTTGTTTGCATCTGCGTGTATCTAAGCGCAAAGCAACCTGCAATAAAAAACACACGCTTTGCCATGCATATCAAAAACACGCAGCAACCAGCGAAGAAAATATGTGCTTTTTCATTTGTTTCAATTTGCGTTACCATTCGCTCACATCTGCACATTTCCAAACACACGGAAATCCACAAGAAAAAGCACGGCACGCTTGCATTACTTTTCTTTTGCATATGCACTTTTTTGAATGCATGGCAACCCACAAGAAAATGCACACCATGTCATGCTTTTCAAAAATGCACACCAACGCTCATTGTGCTTGCGTTACCATTTGTTCACATCTGCGTGTTTCCAAATGCACAGCAACCGGCAAGAAAATATATGCTTTTCTGTGCTTTTTGCTTTTCTGTGCTTTTTGCAGTGCGCTCGCATGCTTTGCCATGTGTTTTGGAAACGTGTAGCAATGTGCGTCATGCTTGTGTTACCATATTGGCTGCATCTGCAGAAAACGTGTGCTTTGCTGTGCATTCCAAAAACACGTGGCAACGCACGTCGTGCTTGGGTTACACATCTGCGAGTTATACTCCGATCCCCCACTGATTGTGAGGAAAGGAGCAAGCGGAGCCGAGATACACAAAGCCGAAGTACACTCGGCTTTACTCGGCTCCTCTCTCAGTCACGCCCATCTCCACTGATTGCGAGAGGAGCGAGCACCGCCAACATATGCCAAAGATACTCAGCTCTGTATTTTTGCATGGATGAACACTCCAACCCAGTGGACCATTTGTTCGCATCTGCGTGTTTCCAAATGCACAGCAACCGGCAAGAAAATCTATGCTTTTCTGTGCTTTTTGAAAATGCGCAGTGCGCTTGCATGCTTTGCCATGTGTTTTGGAAACGTGTAGCAATGTGCGTCATGCTTGTGTTACCATATTGGCTGCATCTGCGCATTTCCAAACGAGCGGCAACCCACCAGAAAACGTGTCCTTTGCTGTGCATTCCAAAAACACGTGGCAATGCACGTCGTGCTTGGGTTACACATCTGTGAGTTATACCTCGATCCCCTGCTGATTGTGAGGAAAGGAGCAAGCGGAGCCGAGATACACAAAGCCGGCTAGACTCGGCTCTGCTCACAGTCAAGGACGGGACTGTGAGAGGAGCCGAGTCTAACCGAAGTACACTCGGCTTTCTGTATGTCGGCGGCGCTTGCTCCTCTCGCAATCAGTGGAGGTGGGCGTGACTGAGAGAGGAGCCGAGTAAAGCCGAGTGTACTTCGGCTTTGTGTATCTCGGCTCTGCTCGCTCCTTTCCTCACAATCAGCGGGGGATCAGAGTATAACACGCACCCGCGATTTTCCCCTGATTTTAAGGGGAAAAAAGTGTGTGTTATACGCCGATAAATACGGTAACTGCGATGCACAAGCTTGTTTTTGATTCACTTCCACATCCAGATCAAGTAACTGGAACACATGATTTACAACCAGGTGATTGGGTCCTAGTAAAAGAACATGTGAAAGTACCTTTGGGACCAAAGTTTGAAGGACCCTTCCAAGTGCTCCTGACAACTGCTACAGATGTAAAGTGACGTGGATACATGCCAGTCATTGCAAGAAAGTACAGATAATTTCAAAACATGAGTAAACTACTGTTATGCCTTAGCTTGATCTTAGCAGTCAAGGCTATAGAGGAAAATCACATGTACAATTGACACATGCTAACAGGCATAAGGAGTAATTTCAGTAATTGCTAGATCTGTTCACATAGGCCAGACAGTTAAAAAAAAAAAAGCACATACCTAGTACCAATTTACTTCCATTTTGATTTTAAGCAATACAAAGCTGCTCAAATACCAGTATGTCTAGAAATACAACAACTGTTCTATTATTGTGAAAATACATTGTATGCTAAATATAACTTAAGGCCTTTGGGGATATCCCCTTGTTTAGTAAGGGAAAGAGGTATACAATGTGATATTATAAGAAATATGAAAAACTCAGATTACACTTTGTTTAGAAATGGTAAATTTTCATGGATTCAACAGATTCTTTTGCTCTCATAGGAGTCATCGTTATAGGATTGTTTGTTATTTGTTTTTTTTAGGTTTGCTAAATGTGAAATACAAGGATTACTACAATGACAGTTAGAACTGAGGAAGATGACCCCAAGGAAGAGATAGAGTGTTATCAAATAGTCAGATTAGCAGATTCATATGATGCGAGAGAGAGAGAGAGAGAGAGAGAGAGAGAGAGAGAGAGAGAGAGAGAGAGAGAGAGAGAGAGAGAGAGAGAGAGAGAGAGAGAGAGAGAGAGAGAGAGACTATCACTTTAAGAATTTGTAATGCACTTTGTTTTTACTTTCCTTAGGCGTTTTTTTGTTTATATTCCTGGGAAAAGGAAACTGTTGGATATGTGACGACACAAACTACTGATAAGAACCCAGAAAACTACTCAAAATTACTTTATCAAAACCAGTCTGAACCAACCAAATACTGCTGGAATCTCTTTTTTTGCCTGCCACATGATGTATACACCCATTTAACTGTTCCCTTGCTACTAAGAAGATATGAATGCTGATTGCACTAAACTATACGGTCACACCTATAACACGCCTAGACCTTATGCATATTCATAAGTATATATTGTTAAACTTGATGTTTGTAAGTCAGGGACACTTCCTTCTTCAGTCGGCCCGGTAGAGCTGGATAGCGGTATGTGTTGTGTCTCTCCACTGCAGTGTATGAATAAAGCACCTAATTTGCTTTTACAAGATTTGAATCTACTATCTCATCTGAATGTTTTGTTTGGAGACTCCCTAACCTGATTTAACAATTTTTTTTTCCTTTAGAAATGTCATTTTGCTGCGGTACTGTTCTAAACACGGGAAAGATGCGCTACTTTACAGGCAGACTAAGGACACCCCCAGGCACGATATTTAAAGGAATATTTCAGTTTTATTGTTTTAATTTAAACATTATTAAAATCCCTGCTCCTGAAAAAAAACGTCTGTTTTTAAAACTTTTTTTTGCATTGATACATGTGCCCTGGGGCAGGACCCGGGTCCCCAAACACCTTTTATGGCAATAACAAATATATAACATATATATATATAAGCAAAATGAGAACTTTAGATTTTTCATGTCCATGTCCAATAGACTTTAACGGAGTTCGCACACATTTTTTTGCCTGTTCCGAACCTGGTGCGAACCAAACGGGGGAGTGTTCGGCTCATCCCTAATGGGCACTGGTAAGGCTATATTCCATGGGCACGGGTAAGGCTGTATTTCATGGGCACGGATAAGGCTGTATTTCATGGGCACGGATAAGGCTGTATTTCATGGGCACAGGTAGAGCTGCATTTAATTGTCACTGGTTAGGTTGCATTTAATTGGCACTGGTAAGGCTGCATTTAATTGGGGGGGGGGGGGGTGGGGGGTTGGCGTCGGCGCGAAGCGTCACCTCCCTGAAATGAGTTTGCCACCTCCCTGAAATTAGTCTTTGCAGGTTGGGATGTCTGCCAACACTAAACCCAGAATATCAGAGGATCTGCAGACAACAGAGCAACATGGTACAGAGATATGATCTATGCTGGGACTGATCATTCCATTCAGTTCTGGTGAAAAGAAAGTTGTAGTTTAGCTCCAGTCCAGCATTCCAGGTCTTCTACTGAGTGCCCCAGGTATCCTTTGTAGTACTTATTGGCATCATTCCAAGTATGACATACATACTTACATTTTTTTTCCTAACTTTGTGAGATTATTTTGTATCTAACATATCCATTCCCACACTCCACCAGTAACATGCTGTAAACATGCAGTCATCTTGCATTATTTCGCAACACACCACACCCCACCGCTGTTACCACATGACATCAGTTCATTTTGTGACATTTCAATTAAGTTAAAAATGGAAAAACTGTGTTCCGCTTTGCAACAACACAAAGCACCGTCAATACAAAATAGACACCATTTTAGCCTGTGAACTAGCATGATTGGTTTCCTGAATTAGAGAACCCAGCATTTGTTTTAATGAATTACTACATTTCTATGTGTACTTGTAACATATTAATGCCTATTAATTAACATTGACAATATACATTTTATGCACAAAACACTTTGGGAACATCCTGTTATTTTTTTACTTTTGAATAATATTCATTTTTAGTTTTTAATTATAGCCAATAGAAGGTTTAGTTTAGCTAATCAGCTAAATACTTCTACTCACATCAAAGTGAAAGGTATTTAAAGTGGTTGTAAACCCTTACAGACCACTTGTACCTACAGGTAAGCCTATAATAAAGCTTAAAATACGGCACGGTTTAGGAGACATTTACCATATACGCTTGCGCCGACGTCATCGGTACATGCGCACTTTAAAAAGGTCACGCGACTCCGGCCACTCACAGAGCTGAATTCCGCGGCCCTGGAAGGAAGAGGGGTGAAGATGGATGCTTCCACCAGTGGGGACATCGTGGACATCGTGGGATTCATTTGCAGGTAAGTGCCACATAATGCATCGCATACTAGCCCATTATGCTTTTACTTTTCAGGGGAATAAAGAGGAAGTAAAACCCATCAGGGTTTACTTCCTCTTTAAAGCTTTACGGTCCATTTCTTTGGTAAGCAGCCACAATCTGAGTGGAAAAGCCTGTCCTCTGTCAGCATACTGAAGAAAGAGAAGCACATTCTCTCTGTGTAAGCAGTGGTCTCTCTGTAGAGCAGTGGCCGACCGGTGCTCAATATATTGGGGGGGGCGCAGCAAACTAACGCCACCCAATCCCTCCCCCACGGGAGATGGACGGGAATGCGGCGATCGATAACCCCCAAAGCCCCCCTCCCTGCGTGAGATGGACGGAAATGCGCCGATCGATACCCCCCGTGATGGACAGGAATACGGGGATTGACCCCAAAACCAACCTCCCCGGGAGACGGACGGGAAGGCCTTACCTTTGGAGGCGGGGGAAGGAAGAGCCGGGCTGTTGCTTCTCCTTCCGGCCGAACAGGAAGCGGGTCCTGAGACCTGATTGACCAGGGAGGAGAATCAGGAAGACAATAGCTAATATTAATTTGTTATTGTCACACAACTGGGTAGGCTCAGGGTGCAGTGCTCTGCACCCGAGCCCACCCTTTTTTTAAATCAATTAGAGCTTCTAATCACGTGCTTAAAAAAAAAACATTGGAATCCATGCGTCCAGTGCCCTGCATGTAGATTAGGGGTCGGGTGCATGAATTAGGGGGGTGGCGCCCCTTATGGATGGGCCGCCACTGCAGTAGAGGTCCAACACACCCCTGCTGAGGCATTACACATGGCTGTGTATTGTATGTTGAAATGGGCACTTGTTGTCCCCACTGGAAACAGGGACAGAGTGTTGTCCCCCTATAACAGAAAGTGTCTGTTTATGGCAGGATAATCAAGTAAAATCTTAAGAAAAGCTGAAGATTAAATGTAAGTATGTTAACACCCATATAAATATATACAGTTTCGCCTAGCAGTAAAAAGGGTTGCTGGTTCGAATCCCAACCATGGCACTACCTGCCTGGAGTTTGCATGCTCTCCCTGTGCCTGCATGGGTTTCCTCTGGGTCCTACGGTTTCCTCCCCCACTACAAAGACATGCTTGTAGGTTAATTGGATCCTGTCTAAATTGTCCCTAGTATGTGTATGTATGAATGTGAGTTAGGGACCTTACAGTGTAAGCTCCTTGGGGGTAGGGACTGATGTGAATCTACATTGTATATGTAAAACACTGCATAAATTGACGGCGCTATATAAGTACCTGAACTAAATAAATAAATAAATATAATGGATATGGGCTAAAAATGCACACTCTCAGGTTTAATTTGAGGGTACATACATCTAACTCGGAGGAAGGGTTTAGGAATTACAGCTCTTAATAATAACCATACCCCCTTTTTCAAGGGACCAAAAGTAATTGGACAATTGAATCAAAAGCTGTTTCATGGCCAGGTGTGGGCTACTCCTTCATTATTTCTTCATCAATTAAGCAGGTAAAAGGTCTGGAGTTGATTCTAAGTGTGGTATTTGCATTTGGAATCTATTGTTGTGAACCTACATCATGCATTCAAAGGAGCTGTCCATGCAAGTGAAACAGGCCATTGTAAGCCTTAAAAAATGGAACAAATCAGAGAGATCAGAGAGATAGCAGCAGCATTAGGAGCGGCCAAATCAACAGTTTGGTACATTCTGAGGAAAAAGAACGCTCTGGGGAGCTAAGCAACATAAAAAGGCCTGGACGTCCACAGAAGACAACAGTGGTGAATGATCGCAAGATCCTCTCTATGGTAAAGAAAAACCCATTCACAACATCCAGACAAGTGAAGGACACTCTCAAAAAGGTGGGTGTATCATTGTCAAAGTCTACAATCAAGAGAAGACTTCACAAAAGCAAATACAGAGGGTTCACCACAAGGTGCAAACTATATAGAAGCCTGAAGAATAGAAAAGCCAGATTAGAATTTGCCAAAAAAACATCTAAAAAAGTCAGACGAGTTCTGAAAAAGTATTCTTTGGACGGATGAAACTAAGATTCTGTACCAGAATGATGGGAAGAAAAAAGTGTGGTGAAGGCTTGGAACAGCTCATGATCCAAAGCACACAACGTCATATGTAAAACATGGTGGAGGCAGTGTGATGGCATGGGCATGCATGGCTTCCAGTGGCACTGGGTCATTGGTGTTCATTTATGATGTGACAGAAGCATTGAATTCTGCAGTGTTGCAGAGATATACTGTCAGCCCAGATTCAGCCAAATGCAGCAAAGTTGATTGGATGGCGCTTCACAGTACAAATGGGCAATGATACAAAACACACTGCAAAAGCAACCCAGGAGCTTTTTAAGGAAAACAAGTGGAATATTCTGAAATGGCCTAGTCAATCACCTGATCTCAACCCAATTGAGCATGCATTTCACTTGCTGAAGGCAAAACTAAAGGCAGAAAGACCCACAAACAAGGAACTGAAGACAGCTGCAGTTAGAGCCTGGCAAAGCATCAGAAAGCATCAGAAAGGAGGAAACAGTCTTTGGTAATGTCCATGGTTTCCAGACTTCAGGCAGTCATTGCCAGTAAAGGATTCTCAACAAAATATTAAAAATTAACATTTTATTTATGGTTATATTCATTTGTCCAATTACATTTGAGCCCCTGAAAATGGAGGGACTGTGTATAAAAATGTATGCAGTTCCTAAAATTTGTACTTGATATTTATGTTCAATCCCTTGAATTAAAGCTAAAAGTCTGCACTTCAAATTAATTTGGATTGTTTTGTTTTAATTTTATTTTGGTGGCATACAGAGCCAAAAGTATAAAAATTGTGCCTGTGTCCAAATATATATTTATATGGACCTAACTGTATGTATGTGTGTGTGTGTGTGTATGTATGTGTATATATATATATATATATATATATATATATACATACATACATATATATATGTAAACGTATGTGTAAATAAATATTAGTGATTGTGCTTACGGCTCAGTTTAAAGGGTGTGCAAAAGGAAAAGGCATAGAGACTTAAAAGAGGATAGAAATGCAGGGCACTGCCTTTTGTTGTTATATGACAAGCAGAGGTGTTGCTAGGTCTACAAAAGATCTGGGGCTAGAGCCCATAGCAGCTTAGTAAAGAAAGTCAGAAAACCCAGAGAGCCTCCCCTTACATTAGAAAAAATAAAAGCTAACACCGCGCTCGTCCCTAGATGTAACAAATGGTGAATATTATATAATTATACCTAATAAAAATATTATGTGTATATACCCAAATGCAAACAAAATAATAATAATAAAAAGCAGCAGCTAATAAATGTGAGATACACACATAAACCAGAAATATACAGTGAAAAAAAGCCGCGCTAAAGTGATAATATGAATTAAATCACACAAAAACACTTAAACAGAAAATATTGAAAGAAATCTGTGTGAAAAGAATGTTCATAAAATAAAGTCCAATTGAAACTGAAAGTGATGGTGACAAAAAAAGGTTTGTAGTGACATATGATTTCCAACAACGTGAATGTGAAAGGAACTCCACCAAGTGACCTTAATCCACCACCGCTCAAATAATGTGCTTACCAGAAGGCAAGCTTTAATAAGCCTGTAACTCGAAAGCCGTCAGGGTATGACCAAACCACTAGGCATCGCCTCTAGAACTCGTATTCAGCTGGTGTTAACGACCAAAATCCTGGGACAGGCAAATCTTCCCTTACAGGGTATAAATGGGATCGAACTCCTCCAAAGGTATCAAGCCAGGGAACCATACACTCTCATCATGTGGATAGATAAAAATGAGGGATGCTCCCATAGTGTGAAACCATATAAAAATTTATTGCATCATATAAAAGTTCTACTTACATCAGTTAAAAGAAATGTTCGCAGAGTACATATAAGAAAAACGCCGGCCGGCTAGCAGAACACCCGCTCACAATGCGGAACGTGATGACGTCAGTGCGTCAGCCTCCCTACGTCCATTTCGACTAATCGTCGTCTTCTGGGGAACGGGCGACGCACTGAATCATCGCAACTTTATACAGAACTTGACAGACACGCCCTGGGATGAACACACAAGGACGGATAAACATAAATCTCATACCAAATAGCCTACAGGTAAAAAACCCATAGTGCCCATCATATAATGATCCAAAGAAAAGATTGGAATTAAAACTCAAAGACAAAAATACACTAATATTAAATCCAAACTTAAAATGTTTAAATTAATAAGATGTATTATAGAAGATATCCACAGACATCATGTTCGCCGTCACTGTGGAGGAAAAACGGCCACTACCTCCATCTTGTGGGCAGTTACCAAACTGAGCCAACTCAATAGTAAAAAATATGTGATAAAAAAGGTATCTACAGACACCATGTTCGCCATCACTGAGAGGGGGAAACTTTTATCGGCCGCCAGCTCCATCTTGCAGACAATTATCTGACAGAGTTGGCATATATTAAAACAATAAAAAAGAGGGGGAAAAGAAAGAAAAAGGCTCCTCTCTAAAAAGAGTCTGGCCATACAAAATCCCTATGTGCCAATGATGCTACCAAAGCACCATCAAACCTTGGTAGTGTGACCACAAGGGTTGGTCATAAGGTGTGCATCCTGATTGTCACCCAGGGGGGGGGGGGGGGGGGGGCCAAGGAGAGAGAATTTGTTATCGAAATCCGTCATTGTGGGTCTCACCCCTTACAGAGAAATAAACTGAGTATTGATCAAATACAAAGATGGTAATACCCAACAAAGAGACCAATATGTCATATGAATGGAATGGGAGGGATACAAACATCAAGAGCCATGACTATGGGGACAATGATGGACAGAATGATCATTCACGCATTATCAATGAAAGCGTTGACATCAATGTCAACGTTCAACCCAAAAGGGGCATAGCTCTTGATCTTGTATATCCATGACATCTCAAGCCTAGAGATCCCACGGACAAGGGAACCTCCCCTCCAGGGTGGGGTATACTTATCAATCCCCAAAAAAATAGTTTTGGATGGATCCCTCCTATGTACTTCTGAGTAGTGCCTAGACACTGGGTGTTTGGGGAAACCACCCAAAATGTTAGTAACATGCTCATTAAGCCTAACCTTCAGGGGGCGCTTAGTCCTGCCCACGTATTGGAGCCCACATGGGCATTGGAGCATGTACACAACACCCTCAGTAGAACACGTGATGAACGGTCTAATTTCAAACTCCACACCATTGCTGTTGGAAATAAATTTATGGGTCCTCCTGTGGCTACACCCACTTAGTGAGCAAATCCTGCACCGCCTACACTGATAGAAACCTGTTAGATTATCAAAAAAGTGTGTTCTAACTATTGGTGGATCTAGAACGTTAGGAGATATTTTAGTTTTAAGGGAAGGTACCCCTTTATACACAATTTGTGGTCTAGGAGGTAAGACGGTATTGAGGGTGGAGTCACTGGTGAGGACATGCCAGTGTTTTTTGATCAGTCTTCCTATATTCCTATGCTGGGTGGAATAGGTCGTTATGAAAGGAACCATGGCCATACCATTCTCTCTGGTGGGTTTTTCTTTTAGCAGATCTTTCCTATTGATCAGTGTTATCTCATCCAGAACAGCCTCTAGGGAAGGGGCTGAATAACCCTTCTCCAAAAAGCGTCTAGTGAGAATCCCAGCCTGGGTAAAAAACTCTATTGGGTCAGAACAGTTTCTCTTTAGGCGCAAGTATTGACTCTTGGGTACTGATTTCAACCATGCTTCATGATGGCAACTCCCAATGGGGATGTAGGAGTTGCGATCAGTTTCCTTAAAATGGGTAGCAGTGGTAAACACGCCATTGTTAACCCCAATTCTAAGGTCCAGAAAGTTGACAGAAATCTGGCTGGCCTCGTAGTTCAAAACAATGCCCCTCTGGTTGGCATTGAGCTGATTAAGGAAGGTGTCTAAGTCTTCCTTGTTGCCATCCCATAGGAGGAGGATGTCGTCTATATACCTGGCCCACAAGACCACCTGAGGTCTATTTTGGGCATAGACGACATCCTCCTCCCACAGGGCCATAAACAGATTTGCCAAACTGGGGGCATATTTTGCCCCCATGGCAACCCCCCTAATCTGTTTAAAGAAACTGCCTCCAAACCAAAAATAGCTGCTAGATGCAGCAAATCTAAGCAGCTGCAAAATAAAACAAATCTGTTCATCAAACAGACCAGAATCCCGCCTGAGAAAATATTCTACGGCGAGTAGACCTAAATGATGCGGAATGACCGTGTATAAAGACGTAACATCAGCCGTAACCAGCCAAAGGCCGGGTGCAGGGGTGAGGGAGTCTAGTGAGTTGATAATGGACCGAGAGTCCTTCACATATGATGGCATATTTTTAACCAGAGGTTGGAGAAAGTGATCAATATACCTGCCCACCCGGGACGTGACAGAGTCAATCCCACTGACTATAGGGCGTCCCGGGGGGCAGGTAGGATGTTTATGTATTTTTGGCAAATAGTAGATAGTGGGTGTCCTTGGTGATTTAGGGACTAAAAAGAGGCGTTCCTTCTTATTAAGAACCCCCGCCTCAAACCCACCTTGAACTATCCCCTGTAGCTCAGATAAATATTTAGACTTAGGGTCAGACCGAAGAGGCATATATGTTTCGGAATCTCCCAGTATTCTATGCATCTCATTGAGATAATCCTTTTTATCAAGTATGATAATCCCACCCCCCTTATCCGCCGGTCTGATTATTAGATCCTTATTTTGACATAGGGAATTGAGGCCACTAATAATCTCTTTATCAGTTGTGACTCTTTTGATGGGTATTTGTTCCAAATCAGCCAACACCAAATCTCTGAACACCTTGACAGCCGGTGCCAAAGCACCGGGTGGGTTAAAGAGAGAGGCGTTTGATAAACCAGAATGGCAGAAACCAGTAGTAACGTTATTATTGACACTAATGGGGTTGATGGCCATATGCCGTTTAATACTAATCTTGCGTATGAACTTATGGACATCCATATATGTTTGAAACTTATTGAGTCCTCTAGGGGGTGCGAATTTTAAACCTCTACTCAAGACCAACTTTTCAGAGTCATTAAGAATGGTAGAACTCAAATTAAAAATGCCATCGTCTAAAATGGCCTTTTTCTCTTTAATTCGACGCTTCCTCCCCCCTCTGGTTCCTCTTTTTGATCTATGGGCCTTTTTACGCCCTGGTTTGGTCTGTGAAAACCCCAATGTTGGTTGGGCAAACTGGAGCCTAGATGTTGGGTATGGTTAGACAACCCTCTGGCAATCCCATCCTCATATTCATTGGGTGGACCCTCTAGATCTTGGAGGGGATAAAAATTGTTATGAGTGTTGATATTATAACCATTATCATTTCTATTATCATAGGCCCCAGTAGTGTCAAAATGTTGAAATGCTGGAGCTGGTGGTTTGTACTGGTCAGTCACAAAGTTGGGATTGGGGCCATAACCTACAAAGGGATTGCTCCCATAAGGAGGCCCGGAATTGGGTGGAAAGGTAATTCCCACTCCATTTTGGTTGTAGTTAAACTGATCAAAAGGTCTCATGTTGGGAGGTGGGGGGAACCCATATCCATTCCCATTAAATACATTGCCCCGGCCCCTTGGGCCCTTATTGAAGTTATTGCCTCCCCGGGAGCGTCGTGGAAATGGTGGAGCAAGGTTAGATGTTGGACCATTGCCTCCACCATTACCCTGTCGGTTGTATGGTGGAAAGCCACCCTGTCCCATGTTACGTGACGGACCAGGATGGCTAACTCCACCTCTATTGGGTTTGATTGGTGTTGGTTTGGAAATGATTGGGGTTGCTTCCCCCTGACTGGGAGCCACCTCCATGTTAACATTCCCCATGTTGGCTTGCTCACTTAAAAGTTTCTTTTGCCAGTCAAAGACTATACCACCTTGATAGTCACTGAGATCTCTATTGTACTTCTTTTTTTTCTTTAATTTTTGTTCTCTATCTTCCTTCTCAAGGATTTTGAGAAGTACTGTGGATCTGTCTTTGTATTCACTAGTATCCTTCAGGGGATTAAGTTTCTCTTTAATAGTTTTAATCTCCTCGTCCAACCTCGTAAGTTTGGACGCCTTCCTTTCGATGAGAAATTTGAGAAAACTGACCCCAGTTAAAGTACTTAAACCAGTCTTCAAGTTCCACATCCCCCTTCTGTGGGTTAATTTCCCATCTAAGGCTTCTGGGAACCATGTTATTTCTAACATATGTCTCCAGGTAGGCGATATCCCATTGGGTATGCATTTCAGAGATGGTCAGATTTTTCAATCTCATAAATAGACCACCTAGGTCGCCTTCTTCGTCTTTATACATTTCAAATACCCCCTCCACATTAACCACTCTGGTGGCCCTATAATCAAAGATATCCATATTGGTAACAAGATATGTGAGAGAATATCTAATCAATAAGGGGGAAAAAAAAAGTTATATAAAAACTATTTAAAAATTATTTTTATGGATCCAAGGTCTTATTAACGAAACCTCTGGGTCTTAAACCCTAACAGACCAACAAGCTGCAGTGTGAATATATCAAAATAGAATGGAAAAAATAAAAGCTAACACCGCGCTCGTCCCTAGATGTAACAAATGGTGAATATTATATAATTATACCTAATAAAAATATTATGTGTATATACCCAAATGCAAACAAAATAATAATAATAAAAAGCAGCAGCTAATAAATGTGAGATACACACATAAACCAGAAATATACAGTGAAAAAAAGCCGCGCTAAAGTGATAATATGAATTAAATCACACAAAAACACTTAAACAGAAAATATTGAAAGAAATCTGTGTGAAAAGAATGTTCATAAAATAAAGTCCAATTGAAACTGAAAGTGATGGTGACAAAAAAAGGTTTGTAGTGACATATGATTTCCAACAACGTGAATGTGAAAGGAACTCCACCAAGTGACCTTAATCCACCACCGCTCAAATAATGTGCTTACCAGAAGGCAAGCTTTAATAAGCCTGTAACTCGAAAGCCGTCAGGGTATGACCAAACCACTAGGCATCGCCTCTAGAACTCGTATTCAGCTGGTGTTAACGACCAAAATCCTGGGACAGGCAAATCTTCCCTTACAGGGTATAAATGGGATCGAACTCCTCCAAAGGTATCAAGCCAGGGAACCATACACTCTCATCATGTGGATAGATAAAAATGAGGGATGCTCCCATAGTGTGAAACCATATAAAAATTTATTGCATCATATAAAAGTTCTACTTACATCAGTTAAAAGAAATGTTCGCAGAGTACATATAAGAAAAACGCCGGCCGGCTAGCAGAACACCCGCTCACAATGCGGAACGTGATGACGTCAGTGCGTCAGCCTCCCTTACATTAGGGTCCCCAAAGAGCCTCCCCCTTAAAATCGGGGTCCCCAGAGAGCCTCCCCCTTAAAATCAGGGTCCCTAGAGAGCCTCCCCCTTAAAATCAGGGTCCTCAGAGAGCCTCCCCCTTGCATCGGGGTCCCCAGAGTGCACCCCACTTACATCAGGGTCCCCAGAGAGCCTCCCCTCCCCTTGGGGACCCCTGCAGAGACTCGGGGCTATGGGCCGCAGATTCTGGGCTATAGCCCCAAAAGCCTCCCCCTAGCGACGCCACTGATGACAAGCCAACAATAGTTCAGTCTAGGTGCCCTGGGGATGCCCAGTTGTTTTAGAAATTTAGAAAAGCCCCTGATGTATGTATTTATAAATGTAGTCTGAAATGTTTTAGTTCCTTGTTGTCCTTTAAGACTTATGTTATTTGTATTGTTAATAATAATCTTAAAGGTGCTAAAAATGTGTGTAAAAACACATACAATCTATCACTCCTTTTATTTATTACAACATTGCTGGGATTCTCACAGAACAATAATCAATCAATACCCTTATTGGAAGTGTTTTTATAGCTGCTAAACATGCTGCTGCAAATAGAAGGTCATATGAAATAAAGGTGACCCCGTGAAGTTCTAAGGCTGCAGGTGACAGTAATAAATGGGTGCCTGTAGTATAGTCCAGTAAGATATCCATAAAGGGAATGTACACTGTCAATTTTAATATACATATCTTGTGCTGAAGTCCTAGCTGCTGCGTATTTTTTTCCCATCATTAAAATACATGTTGATGAAGTGTGATTTTTTAATTTATTTTTTATACTTCTATTGATTTGAAACAATCATGGTATAAGATGTGGATCTCCTTTGACCTCAGGTAGCCATTAAAAATGTTGAATGTTGTGACAAGGAACAGAAAGGGGCAAGTCAGAACAACCAGCAGAGGTCAGCAGAGTTCAGGCTATGTGTGCAAGTAGATCCACAGGTGCACACTGTCATGTCCCCCTCCTCTGCACTCACCTGTTCCACACAGAATCCTCTGAGATTCCTCCCAGCCACAGTCCAACAAGTCCCATCTTGTCAGCACTTACAGTGTTGTAAATAGCTGAAGGCTCAGGTGATGATAACATGCAGATAAATTATCCACTTAACATTAAATGGGCAGCCAGGAACTTACATCAGTGTCTGTTGAAAATTATAAACAAGTGTCTGACTAGTAGGAGCAAGTTCCAGCGCTACTTACAGTATACCCATGACCAAGTACAACATAGCTACATTTTGTGCTGCCCAGCTATACACTCCCACCCTTACCTTTCCCAGTAATGGAGTCCACACCGTGCTGGAGTGTAAAATAGGCCGTAGCAGCCCCTTTATTAAATAACAAAATATAAATAACTCTTATAAACAAATAAACAACAAATAAACAACATCATCAAGAACAACCGTGACGTAGGCCTATAGGAGGACATTACCCCCCCCCCCCATCCAATTTACCATAATCAACAACTCGTGCACTGCGGTCATATCAACTGTAACTAGGCCTCAAGCTGACATGCTAGCTCAGAGACAAAACTATTCCCGCAGTGCAGTCATCCACCATATTCCCTACATCACTTATAAGGAATATACCAAACGGGTCCATATCTCCAATGAGTCCCGCATCAATTTTTCTGTGGGGAGGGGGTTTCTTCTCTATGCCTACGTCAGCCAACATCCGCCAATGCTACGACATCCAAAGATCCTGTAAGCAAATTGTTAAATACCTGTAAAGAAAAAAGGCGAGGGAGGGCGGGAACTTTTCTCCCTGAGAACTGATTCTGGGGAGGACTGCACCTTCCCTTCCTGTTGCCCAGCTCCACCCACCTCCTGATCCTTAAACGGCCATACCATTCACTGGCATGTTTACTTTATTCATGCCAGCCCTGCGCTGATCACTTCGCTCATAGCTGCGGGCTGTTCTTGACCAAGTACAACATAGCTACATTTTGTGCTGCCCAGCTATACACTCCCACCCTTACCTTTCCCAGTAAGGCCCCTTTCACACTGGGGCGGTTTTCAGGCGGTACAGCGCTAAAAATAGCGCCTGTACACCGCCTGAAAAAACCGGCCCCATTCACTCCAGTGTGAAAGCCGGCGGGCTTTCACACTGGAGCGGTGCGCTAGCAGGACCGCAACAAAAGTCCTGCTAGCTGCATCTTTGGAGCGGTGAAGGAGCGGTGTATTTACCGCTCCTATACCGCTCCTTCCCATTGAAATCAATGGGAAACCGCGGGGATACCGCCCGCAAACCGCCACTGCAGCGGCGCTTTGCGGAGGTTTTTAACCCTTTTGCGGCCGCTAGCGGGGGTTAAAACCACCCCGCTAGCGGCCGCATACCGCGGGTAAAACGATGGTAAAGCAGCGCTAAATATAGCGCTGCTTTACCGTCGCCGCCCCGCACCGCCCCAGTGTGAAACCAGCCTAATGGAGTCCACACCGTGCTGGAGTGTAAAATAGGCCGTAGCAGCCCCTTTATTAAATAACAAAATATAAATAACTCTTATAAACAAATAAACAACAAATAAACAACATCATCAAGAACAACCGTGACGTAGGCCTATAGGAGGACATTACCCCCCCCCCCCCCCATCCAATTTACCATAATCAACAACTCGTGCACTGCGGTCATATCAACTGTAACTAGGCCTCAAGCTGACATGCTAGCTCAGAGACAAAACTATTCCCGCAGTGCAGTCATCCACCATATTCCCTACATCACTTATAAGGAATATACCAAACGGGCCCATATCTCCAATGGGTCCCGCATCAAGTTTTCTGTGGGGAGGGGGTTTCTTCTCTATGCCTACGTCAGCCAACATCCGCCAATGCTACGACATCCAAAGATCCTGTAAGCAAATTGTTAAATACCTGTAAAGAAAAAAGGGGAGGGAGGGCGGGAACTTTTCTCCCTGAGAACTGATTCTGGGGAGGACTGCACCTCCCCTTCCTGTTGCCCAGCTCCACCCACCTCCTGATCCTTAAACGGCCATACCATTCACTGGCATGTTTACTTTATTCATGCCAGCCCTGCGCTGATCACTTCGCTCATAGCTGCGGGCTGTTCTTTATGTAACAGATTACCAATATTACGCTAATGGCACGTATTTACAGCATAAAATAAATTACAATAAGAACAATGCAATTTGTCAAGTGAAAGTGCATGTACATTAGTTCTGTGCAAACGGGCAAAAAACTAAATGTTATTAGGCTATGTCCTGTGTTGGATCAATGTCTTTAATTTAAAATGTAAAAAAACGCATTTGGACTCTAGATGACACTAAGCGGTTGTTTTCTAAAGTCTGTTCACCTTGCAAGGGAAATTGCATTTTCTAAGGGAATTCACTTGGTGAATGTGGTAAAGTTTCACATTGCAAAAAATACCTGATCAGTTGCAAGGTAATGTACCGAGAAGTATAGCCAAAGCTTTTTTTGACAGTACTTCTATGGATCACAGGAGTGCAGTTTGTTTGCACTGCTTTGACCCATTTTCAGATGACAGTGGGATAAAGCTCGCTGTCAGCTGACGTCACAGAGCTGGTCCAGGCTTTGGAAAGATCCCAACTTTACAGTCAGGATCTACCCAGATGCCTGGACCAGTAGCTGGCTCAGCCTCTCAGCGAGCTGCTAATAGTCTAGGCCAGCCACTCCCACCCCCTGCACAGCCCAGTGCTCCAGTGAGCATTGGAGGGGCAGAGGAGAGAGTGTCTGAAGACTGAGAGCTGAGTGATCAGCAGTGTTTGATCGCTCAGTTCTCAGTCTTGAGCCGACAAATGCAGCACCAGACCGATACTGCATCCACCTAGGTGAGTATAATTGTTTTTTTTCCACAAATTCCATCCTTCTCTCTCTAAAAAAAATCTTTATTTAAAAATACACCCCTAAGTAAAACAAATCATATAGCGCAAAGACTGTATGCAGGTGTAGCAGTTGTATGTTGTAATGCAATTTCTCCTTTTGGCCACAAGATGGAGACAGAGAGATGCTGCCTTGTCCTTCCAGAAATCTCAGAGACACAAAGCACACTGGGAAAAAGGGGAGTTTCAGGAAGTGCTGAGGTAAATGAGGAGAGGGAAGTGCTGAGGTGAGAGAAAGAGAGAGACATGTTTTCCACACAGCACAACAGAGAGAGTGCTGACAGGAGACTGAAGAGAGGGAAATGCTGAGATGATTGAAAGAGAGAGAGACAGGTTTTCCACACAGTACTACAGAGAGAGTGCTGACAGAAGATATGAGGAAGGCTGTCTGAGGAGAGTGATGAGAGCGGTCTGAGGTACCAGCATCTGATGGAGGGGAGAGACACACGCTGACACCAGGGACTGTGGGACCCAACAGAGGGAGAGAAAGCCACGTGTCTCTTGAGAATACCGGGGAGAGTTACCATAAGGAGAGGGGATAGAGGACAGGAGTGGTGAGGTGATGGGACTGTGCGGTGGAACTCCACCTAAAAAAAAGAGGGCCACACTGTCTACCAGCATCTGAGAGAGAGAGAAGCTAGCTTTTCCCAAGACTGCTGCCAAGAGACTGAGGATAAAGGAGCCAGAAACCGTGTCACCCACACGGTCCTTCACCGTTCAGCCCAGGGACCCTGCTCAGCAACTCAGCGCCATCTAGCCCAGAAGAGATAATCCACACACCGCTTCAGGGATCACAAGACCCATCCAGGTGTCCTGTTGGCCGTTGTCCCATCACCCTGCCAGTTCAGCTACCAGCCACCCTGATTGGCCGACAGGAGGTGATCCAGTGCCTTACAACATTGCCAGGAGGCTAAACCACCATTTGGAACTTCCGTTGTGTCATCACCCAGAGGATTGGTGAGCGGGTGTAAACCCAACATCTTTCTTAGCACAGTACAGACACTGCATGCAGACACCTTTTCCCCTTTCTACTGCCAGAGGATGCTTGATTGGAGCTGCCATTCTGTTATTAAAAAACACTACCTTACAGGATTTCCTATAGGATTACTGCCTCACTTTTGATTGATTAAACCTACTCTCTTTACAAGGGGCCCCAACGTTTGCTAGCAGAAGACACTAGTATCCTTCAACTCAGGACCTGTAACGTTACAGAACTGTGCTTACTGTACCTGTTAACCAATTTCTTCTTTTTGTATTGTTACTCTCAATGGTGTTTGTGGCCTAGAAGGAGCTGAGAAGTTGATAGATCTTCTCTCCTCCCTCTCAGTGTCTGTGTTATGGGCATATAGATTACTGCCCTTTTCTAAATTTACAGTTGCTAAGTATTGAAAGTTGTCTTTTCTAATGTATTAATTCTTTGCAGAAAGGATTAACAAAGTTGTAAGCTTCCATATGCTTTAAACCGTGATAATATATTCAATTTGTTTATCACTATCAGGTGTGTGTCTGTTTTTGATCCAAAGCCAGGATAACGGTATTTTCCACATGTGTCTTTAAATATATTTGCAGTAATTTCATTTAACCAGGTGTGTCAGAGGGGCTGAGGTCATTCTTGGGGTTGGGGTGGAGATCATAGTACCCAAATTTACCAAGTGGCTCCTTCGGGGGTGGCACTACACAGGTATACACCAGTACTTGCATAAACACACACATGCACATAGGGGTATTATCCTGGACACAGGGTTTTGCATCTGTGCACAGGTGCAAACATATAGCCACATACAGACATTGCTCTCTATGGGCAACTGTATGCAGTACCTGTGTGACCAGACACTCCCTGGTGGATCAGTGGCATTAATGTAACCTAAAAACCTCTTAGTAAGTATCGGTTCAGAGAAACCCAAAGAAGGTTCTTGCATGCCTGTCTTTATGCTGTCTTTGCAAAGAAATTATCAGCATATCAGTATGTAATTCTCCTTTAAGATTTAAAGGCTTTTTATTAGAACCTTGCTAAAAAAAATCCCTATTCAGATTTGAGATGCTGCAACAACCTGACATTGCCCTTTGGAAGAAGTCTTGATGACGAAACATGTCAGGGGCGTGGCTACACGGACACTGAAAACATCTATTTGTATTGCTGGCAACTTTGAAAGTTTTCTGGATCCATTCTCCGCTCAGCGCTCTGCAACCTCACTGTCAGGGACTTTTGGATAAGGACCCATACCAGGAGTAGCGTTTTGGGAG
This sequence comes from Lithobates sylvaticus, assembly GCA_028564925.1. Taxonomy (NCBI): domain Eukaryota; kingdom Metazoa; phylum Chordata; class Amphibia; order Anura; family Ranidae; genus Lithobates; species Lithobates sylvaticus. The sequence continues at coordinate 77,218,297 of CM053033.1, read as the reverse complement.
GTGGTGAGATCCATTATAATCAAGTTTGATATCCTTGGTGATCATATGTGCGCTCTGCCAGCTCATCTGTCATCTCAGCTTGTGGTGGACGTTTTGCTGTATTTTGCTGATTTTCACTGGTTTACATGTGAGTTTGAATATTGAAGTGTGAGTGTGGCAAATTTGGAAATAAATTGTTTTATCACAGAGTCACGCTATGTGGAGCAATATTTATTTTATATTTTCACATATGGAGAGCCAGATTTTGGATTGATCGTACCACTAACCCAGGTGTGGTTAAATTGATCTTTTGCTGACCACGAGAGTGGGAGGCAACACCATCTGGTGAGTGCGTTCGCATTGGGAGAGGGATCACAAGGCACGTCGGTGTGGTGGAAGATTTAATTGATTGTTTATTGGATATATTTTGGTGGACATATTTTCTTTTGAAGATCGATTCATTTATTTTTTCAAACAGTTACAAATGGACTTTTTATGTGTATCACTATAACATTATTTCACGTGGTGTTATTAGTTTAGATAATTTATTGTTATATGCTTTTTCCCTTTTTTTATGTTATATTATCATTTATATTTTGTTATTTTTGTTTGAGCGCCACTTGATTATACATTCATACACGGTATTACACGTTTGATTATAATCAACTTTTTCATTGAACAACCTGACATTAATAGAAGAAGTAGCTCTATCATGACTCATGTCACTGAAGGAAAGTAACATCATTTCCTATGCATAGCATGTAGCTGCCAGCTTCAATCATGGTGGCGAGTGGGGCTCCTTTCCTTTCTAACTGCAGGACTTGGGCAGGAATCACACATACCTGACATGGGAAGCCGTTCTGCCAACTTGGTTGATTATAATCTCCAGGCCTGCATACGATATTCCTGAGGCTTTCTTGTAATAAATGATTGTCCACACTGTTACTGTAGCTTTTCAGATGCTTTACTTGAACCACAATAAGCTGTTAGAACAACACAGCACATTGTCAAGGCCCCCCACATCTTCTCATTTACTTTACTGAAACTTACAAAAACAGTCACAGTCCTCCATTTAAGTTCCTTCTAACAGAAGTGTCCAATGGCCTACCCCAGAGGGGCTTGTTCATGGCTTCCCTTCTGACCCCACTGCCAGTATTCGAGCGATAATCGCCATTCATCTTTGGAAGAAAAAAACACCATTCTGGTTAGGCATGGGCACCACCTGTCAATCATCCCGGCTCTTCACCAAAATCTCTGCAGTCAGCTCTAAAAATCCACCCATCATCAGGCAACTGTAATTTCTTAAGTGTTGTCAAATGAAAAGATATAATAAAATATTTACAAAAATGTGAGGGGTGTACTCACTTTTGTGAGATACTGTATCTGAATTGGCAAGCCATTGAGCCATCCTAATCCTGAGCCATAGTCAGCCTGAGGCCTGTATACCATATACCTGATGATTTCTTGTAATAAATGATTGTCCATATCGTTAGCTGAAAGTTATGCTTTACGTGAACCCCACTGAGCTATTACAACAACACAGCACATTGCCAAGACCCCTCCTTCTTCTCTATTACTTTACCAAAGCTTACAGGAACAGGAGGAGTCCTTCCCACTTGTCCCTAGACACCACCCCAAAAAGGTATTACACATACAACCAGGTGACCCATCCCCATGACACCACCCCCCCTTTAACCACTTTAACAACATGACACACACTTAACCCCTGCCTAGAAGCATCTGACATCTGAATTGGGATTATTATAAAACCTTGTAACACAGGTGGAGGGATTCAAGATCAAGGAAACAGCCTACTGAAACTGGACTACTCGAAGAGAGGTAGTTGGGTCTTCTGGCGAAGCTGCATGTTTTTAAATTGGAACTAAACTCTCCTACCCTTTACAGCCAAGGTTACATCAATCTTAGCCTCTGTTTGATCTGCAGTTGTCATGGTGCTGCATATGTGATCAGCTACAACACCAGCCAATTGATGGCTTGGCAGTTGGGTTGAAAGCTGACATAAGCACATTAGTAACAGTAATGCCGCGTACACACAATCGGAATTCTCGTCGGAAAAAACTCTGACGGTTTTTCCGACGGAATTCCGCTCAAGCTGTGTTGCCTACACACGATCACACCAAATTCCGACGGTCAATAACACAGGGGCATAAAACACGTTGGACAGCACTATAAAAGGGAAGTTTAATGCTTCCGAGCATGCGTCGAATTGTTTCCGAGCATGCGTCGGAATTTTGCGTGTCGGAATTGCATACACACAATCGGAAAATCCGATAGAAAGGTTTTCCGTCGGAAAAATTGAGAACAGGTTCTCAATTCAAAGTCCGTCGGAAATTCCGACAGAAAAAGACCGTTGGGCATACACACGGTCGGAAAATCCGATGAAAAGCTCCCATCGGACTGTTTCCATCGGAAATTCCGACCGTGTGTACGCCGCATTACAGTATTCAAGGGGTGCCTTGAATGTAACTGTTTTGGGAAATGGTTACATTGGTGAGTTTAATTCCACTTTAAGGGCCAGTTCACACCAGATGCAGTTCAGTTCCGTGCACTTTTTTTATGCACAAAATGCCTGCACAGTGTTTTCAATGTATTTCAATGGCTCTAGTTCACACCATGCAGTCAGTTGCCGGTCAGTTTCTGCACCGGAAACTGACCGAAAAAACTGACTGCATGGTGTGAACTAGAGCCATTGAAATACATAGAAAACACTGTGCATGCATCAGTGCAGAAAAAAAGCACACAGAACTGAACGGAACTGCGTCTGGTGTGAACTAGCACTAAGCTCTGATGTGGCTGTCTTCATCCTATTCTGGCAGAAAAGGGTCTCTCACCTGCATAGCTCCCAACTGTCCCTGATTTTGAGGGACTGTCCCTGATTTAGAACAAAGTCCTTCTGTCCCTCTTTCCTCCTCACTTGTCCCCCATTTTGGTCTAATCTATATAGTTGTTTATAAAAACAATATTTATCTTTCAAAAAGTGTTTCCCAGTGCTAAACCTCTCATCCAATTTCTAAATTGCTGCATTTGGAAATGTCAAAAGGCAGTATAAAAGAATAGTAGTGGTAAAAAAAAAAAAAAAAAAAAAACACTTGTGGGTTTAACTGATCATTTTTTTTTAAATTCCTCTTTAAAGTGTGGGGGGGGGGGGGTGCCCCATGCCTACATATTTTTGCTAATAGGTGTCCCTCATTGACATCTCAAAAAGTTGGGAGATATGCACCTGGTTGCAAACCACTTGCCTAGCTACCACTGCTGCCTCATCTAGTGTGGCCTTTCTTATGACAATTCAAAACGGATAAACGGATCTCCCCTGGGTTGTCCAGGAATCCACAGAGTTGTTTCAGAAAGAGTTAAAGCGGAACTACATTTCTACTGACACAAACTACAAGAAGGCAGGCTCTTTTTACACCTACCTGCCTGTGCACGGTCTAATCCAGCAAATCAACTTTGCTGTGCAGCTCAGTTTACATTGCTGGACCAGTCCCGGTATGCTGGGGTGACTCCCTAACCTAACTCACAAATGACCTTCTATTGCTCTCAGCCTCCTTCAAATCTCCAAGTTCATTTTTTATTTTTGATGCTGTCATCTGACTTTCTGTTGAAGGGTAGCTATGCTCATTCTTTATTGTCCCACTGTATGTAGGAATGTAGCCACTCTCTCTTGCTTGCTCCTGATATGGGATTTGTAGAGTGCTTAAAAGCAGTGCAGGTGACTGCAACTAACACTCACTGCTCATTTACAGGGCCTTGCAAAAGTATTCATCCCCCTTGGCATTTTTCGTGTTTTGTTGCCTCACAACCTGGAATTAACATGGATTGTTTGAGGATTTGCATCATTTACATTTTTTTTTTTTATTGTGAAGCAAACAACAAATAGGACAAAATAACAGAAAAAGTCAATGTGCATAACTATTCACCCCCCTAAAGTCCATACTTTGTAGAGCCACCTTTTGCGGCTATCACAGCTCCAAGTCGCTTTGGATAAGTCTCTATGAGCTTGCCACATCTTACCACTGTGATTTTTGCCCATTCCTCCTTGCAAAACTGCTCCAGCTCCTTCAAGTTGGACGGTTTGCGCTTGTGAACGGCAATCTTTAAGTCTGACGACAGATTTTCTATTGGATTGAGGTCTGGGCTTTGACTAGGCCATTCCACACATTTACATGTTTCCCCTTAAACCACTCAGGTGTGTTTGGGGTCATTGTCCTGCTGGAAGGTGAACCTCCGTTCTAGCCTCAAATCACACACAGAGTGGTACAGGTTTTGCTCAAGAATATCCCTGTATTTAGCACCATCCATCTTTCCCTCAACTCTGACCAGTCCCGACTGCTGAAAAACATTCCCACAGCATGATGATGGGGATGATGTTCTTTGGGTGATGTGATGTGTTGGGTTTGTGCCAGACATAGCGTTTTCTTTGATGGCCAAAAAGTTAAATTTTAGTCTCATCAGACCAGAGCACCTTCCTCCATACATTTTGGGAGTCTCCCACATGCCTTTTCGCAAACTCAAAATGTGCCATTTTGTTTTTTGCTGAAAGTAATGGCTTTCTTCTGGCCACTCTGCCATAAAGCCCAACTCTATGGAGCGTACAGCTGATTGCTGTCCTATGTACAGATACTCTAATCTCTGCTGTGGAACTCTGAAGCTCCTCCAGGGTTACCTTACGTCTCTGTGCTGCCTCTCTGATCCTCTCTGATTAATGCCCTCCTTGCCTGGTCTGTGAGTTTTGGTGTGCGGCCGTCTCTTGGCAGGTTTGCTGTTGCGCCATGTTCTTTTCATTTGGTTATGATAGATTTGATGGTGCTCCTAGGGATCATCAAAGATTTTTATATGTTTTTATAACCTAACCCTGACTTCTCAACAACATTATTCCTTACTTGTTTGGAGAGTTCCTTGGCAGTGTTTGGTTAGTGGTGCCTCTTGCTTAGGTGTTGCAGCCTCTGGGGACTTTCAAAAAGGTTTGTATCTGTAATGACAGATCATGTGACACTTAGATTGCACACAGATGGACATCATTTCACTAATTATGTGACTTCTGAAGGTAATTGGTTGCACCAGAGCTTTTTATGGACTTCCTAACAAAGGGGGTGAATACATACGCACATGCCAATTATAATTTTTTTATTTCTGAAAAACAGTTTTATGTATATATTTTTCAAATTTTACTTCACCAACTTAGACTATTGTGTTCTGATCCATCACATATCATTCAGATAAAAAAAAAAACATTGATCTAAAGGCTGTAATGTAACAAAATAGGTAAAAAGCCAAGGGGGGTGAATACTTTTGCAAGGCACTGTAGAAGTGAGGGGGAAAAGCAGAGGTTTGGGACATTACAAGGAGGCAGAAAAGCAAAGAAATAATTTTATCGAAAATAGAATACAGGGTCATTAAATTGTGGATGTTTATGGATATTTTTGGAGAATAAGGATATTGTTAAGTGTCACATTTAAATAACAACTTTATCTTTCCACACACTTTACATAGTTATTTGGGCCAAGCTAGTCCAAGCAAACTATGTCCTTCACTAACCTGTGAGGCCACTGGATGTGCGGTATAAACTGTATGTAGATGTCTCTTCCCGGAACACAGAAGAGTCTACTGCAGCGGCGCTCAGCAGCTCAGAGCAAGCAATGTATTCTAGCAATGAATACAAAGCTCCTTCTGATTGGCTGAGTCAAAGGTTGTGACATCATCAGCCCCCCTCTCTGACTCAGCCAGTCAGAGGAAGCTTTGTATTCATTGCTAGAATACACTACTTGCTCTGATCGGCTGAGTGCCACTGCGGTAGACTCTTCTGTGTTCCAGGATGAGACAGCTACATACAGTTTATAACGCACATCCCACGGCCTCACAGGTTATCGAGGGACATAGTTTGTTTGGCCCAGCTTGGCCCAAACGAACTATGTAAACTGTGCGGAAAGGTGGAGTTGTTCTTTAAGGGTGTCTGTGCCTGATGAGTAAATGGGCACCCAGACTCTTTAATGCTTTCTATAAGCTCTATATGAATTGATCCTCACATTTTTGTCTGAAATGGGCACCGGTCTTTGATCTGTGAGCATGGCCAGAGATCTCTGGCGTTATTGTCAAGTGATTCAATTATTGCTGGGAACCCCTTTTTTGGAAATTTGTATACCTCCTCCCCATGTCCCAAAAATATCCTGTTGACTGCCTCCCACACAACATCCCTCAAATAAAAATTGAAGCTGGGTTTGAAAATTGTCGGCTGATAAGTGACTACATCCAATGTTTGTTCAATACATTTATCAACCTTCCATCAAAAGCAGCTGCATCCAATTATCCTTCAATACCCACAGTGGGAGATCATTCCACCCTGTATAGTGTGGATGGAGGAATCTGCCAGTTTTCTTCCATTCTGCCTGCAAAAAAAATAAATAAGTGTATAGCCAGCTTTTTACTGAAGCTCCACATTTAACACTTGTTCCTGTAAGTAATTCTCAGTGGGATAATATCTGTTTTTACAGAGCAAGGGACAGAGCCAGCACCAAGACATTTACACATTCAAATTGGATCAGTGGCATTTTCCCTGAAATACTATAGGTAATATGCAAACCAAGCCAGAATGCTAAATCGCTTCTAAAGAACTTGAGGTGTAAGTCATTTTCCGAAGAGCAGAGTCCTTTTAAAGCTTTTGTCGACAACCGTAAACAAAATACATCTCCGAGATTGTTGAGGTTGTTTAAAGTTACTGCCATTATTTAAAAAGATATCCAATCTTTGCAGATTTAGCGAGCCTGATGTACTTTTTGTGTTTTACAGCCTTCCGCAGAGATGGTGAAAAATGCTGTACATTTCAATTCACCTTCTTTGCCTTGTGATCTATATGTATCATGGAGACATTACTTGTAAACTAAAACCCTTTTTACTCTGTGTACGTGCTGAATTATTTAAGCCACTTGTATGAGAAAGCCAAAAGTGGCTGAAGGCAGGCAAGGACCGAGTTCATCTGTACGCTGAATGCCTGCTTGATGGCGGATTTTGTGTATTCAATTTAATTCCCATCCCGCTGTCTGTTGATGAGAAAATATTAACATTTCAATCACGCTAAATCCTCATCCATTCTGCTGTGACATTTCTAGTTGATATAAATGTTTCCTGCACTACAAGAGTCTGTGATTGTGGTGGGGGGGGGGGACGGGGGACGGGACTCAACCAGGCCCATCCAATCTCCCTGCTGAAAACCACAAATACTGGATAAATGGACCTCTCTGCTGAGGTGCCACAATGGCATTTACAGCTTCAAATTGATTATTTGTTCTGCCTTGCTTAATTAAACATGTGGGATACGCTGATCGGCAGGACAACCGGACATCGGCCCCCGAGGGACACCGGACAGCGGCCCCCGAGGGACACGGGACAGCGGGACACCGGATCGATCGGCACAGGTAGGCTGCACTGGGGACACGGGGGTTTGTATAGGACACAGGGGACATGTAGATGGGCATTTGCTGACACTCTTTTCCACTTACAGTAGCTGCTCCATTTCCCCCCCTCGGCTAATACACGGGTCAATAACTTTTCCCAGTTTTTTTGTGGTAAATCAGGGGCCTCGGCTTATATTCGGGACGGCCTATACTCGAGTATATACGGTACTTTATCAAATGAAAAGTGGTGTTTAGTGCACTTTAAATTGAGGATTGACTCTGACAGAAATGTAAAATCTATAACAAAAATAAAAAAGGGGGAACACCAGCATCACAGTCAGAGAAACTGTGGCTGACAATTAAAAAAAAAGGGAGCAGGCAGAGGACAAACAAAAAACACGCAGGAACCAAAAAAAAAAGGGGGTATATAGCACTGTATACAGCACTAAATGTTATGTTAACACTGCACTACAATTGCACACTACACTGACACTGACACACTGATACTCACACTGCACTATATTGACACACTATATTCACACTATGTAAACACTACACTTAAGCCACGTACACACGATCAGACTTTTCGGCCAGACTAGTTCCGCCGGACAATCCGCCGGACTTTCCAGCAGAGGTCCGCTGGACTTCCCGAACGGACTTTTCCGATCGGCGACATTGACACCTTGCTAGCCCCGTCACCTGGTGTGAATTTAAAGGAGAATCCCTACGCTGAAAAAATGGCGTGGGGGTCCCCCCCAAATCCATATCAGACCCTTATACGAGCATGCAGCCCGGACGGTCAGGAAAGGGGGTGGGGACGAGCAAGCGCCCCCCTCCCTCCTGAGCCGTACCAGGCCGCGTGCCCTCAACATGGGGGGGTGCAAGGGCACTCCCCATGTTGATGAGGACAAGGGCCTCTTCCCGACAACCCTGGCCGTTGGTTGGTCTGAGGGCAGGGGGCTTATCGGAATCCGGGAGCCCCCTTTGATAAGGGGGCCCCCAGATACCAGCCCCCACCCTATGTGAATGAGTATGGGGTACGATGTACCCCTACCCATTCACCTAAGGGAAAAAAGTGTAAATAAAAAAAAAACAACACCATTTTTTAAAATACTTTATTGCACAGGGTCTTCTTCCGTCTTGGGGGGTCTTCTCGCCGGACTCCTCCGCTATCTTCTGCTAGCTCTTTTACTAGCGGAGGAGCCCTGCTTTCTCCTTCATCGCCGCTGACGTCTGGGGGTCTTGTTCCGACTTCGGGGGTCTTGTCCCGCTCTTCTGTTCTTCTTGCTTAGCCTCCGCTTTCTTCTTCCAGCTCTTTTACTAGCGGTGGCCCGGGCTTCTGTCGCCGACGCTGTCGCCTTCTGCTTCTGCTTCTTCTGCTTCTTGTTCTTCTTTCTTCTTCCGATGTTGACTCGTTGCTGTCTCCTCTTCTAATGGCTCAGACGTGTTGTGCTGCCAGTTATATAGGGACAAGGGGCGGGGCATCCTCCGGGACTGTGACATCATGAGGGGGCGGGGTCACCATGTGACATGAGCCGGTGGCTCCCGGATCCGGGGCTCCGGGATTCCGATAAGCCCCCTGCCCACAGACCCCGACAACCAATGGCCAGGGTTGTCGGGAAGAGGCCCTTGTCCTCATCAACATGGGGACAAGGTGCTTTGGTGTGGGGGGGCGGCAGGGCCCCCCTTTCCCCAGGGCACCCCCCATGTGGAGGGCACGCGGCCTGGTGCGGCTCAGGAGGGGGGGCGCTCGCTCGTCCCCACCCCTTTCCTGATCGGCCCGGCTGCGTGCTTGGATAAGGGTCTGATGTGGATTTGGGGGGAACCCCCACGCTGTTTTTTCGGCGTAGGGATTGCCCTTTAAATCCATACCAGGGTACGGGGCTAGTGAGGTGTCAATCTCGTTGATCGTGGCGGTGGCATTGACATCCTTCGCTAGTCCCGTCTACCTGGAGTCACGTTCAAAATGAACGGACTTTACGACGTGTGCCGGCAAGTCCATTCATTTCAAAAGTCCCGCGGACTAGCACACAGACGGCGGGATTTTAAGTCAAAACTTCAAACTAAGTCCGCCGGACTTTTGGGAACAAAAAGTCTGCTGGAGCCCCACACACAGTAGGATTGTCCGCTGGACTCTAGTCCGGCGGACAATCCCGCCAGAAAGTCCGATCGTGTGTACGCGGCATAACACTCAGAGTCACAAAAAGTAAACATCCTAACTCGATAGCAGCAGACCGAGCCCTGATCTATCTATCTCCACTCCAAAAACACACTGCAAATGCTTGCTGTGGGAAGCAACCTTTTATAGTGTGGGGTGGGACTATGAGTACTGAGCTGTGATTGGACAAAGGCATCGTCCAATCAGGGCTTTGACAGTGCTCTGTGCCATAATTGGAAAAGCCTTGTACCTGACCGCTTCATCCAATTAGGGCCCTAGAATGCATTCTGCAGCGCGCAGTGCATTGTGGGGTACTCAGTGGGATGTTCGCCCGCAAATTCGGGTGTTCACTGAATGGACAAACAGGCGATGTTTGGGCTGAACTTTTGCTCGGCCCGAACCGTTTGCCCAACTCTACTCCCATCAATAGCGCATTCCGAAGATATGGTGCAGGACATTATCAATGGCTGACTTCCTCCTTCAGCCTAACAATGACTTCATGTGTCACATGGGAGGGCTTTTCCGTAGGGCTACCCCCTGAAGGGTCCTCTGATTTTTCCTTGACCCTGAACAGAGCCCCATATCTGCTGGCACTACCAAAATACCTTGACCATAATACCAGTTCCCTCAAAAAGGGATACACACCAACTATCATAAAAGGGAATAGCCAGCTTGTATTGGAAGCAATAAGCAGTAAAGCAATACAGCAGTTCAAAAGGTTAGACAATAGATACAGTGAATCAATACAATACAGACAAATACCCCTTAAAATATGGCCATATATGTCCTGCAGGATTGAGGGTATAAACGATAGATTCCTCAAGTGAGACATGTATATACATGTAAAAAAAAGTAAATGAACTGGCTAGCTGACTTGTAGGCCCTCAGTCAGAAGAGTCTGATAAATTAGTTACTGCAAACCAATATGGCTAGCCAGATAAACCCTGATTAGGAAGCAGTCTGGCAGCTTAGTTGGGGCCTTTATGTTGGTGCACAATGTAAGATGCGTTCCTTTAAGATGTGGAATGAACAGGATAGTTCCCTTTAGGATGTGGAATGTATAGGATAGTTCCCTTTAAGTTGTGGAATGAACATAGTTCCCTTTAAGAGACAAAGTTGTTGGTACAGGTCACTTTAAGAGATAAGCCTGCTGACACTGTTCACTTGAAGCGATGAGGTTGTTGTCTAGGATTACTTTTGGATCCCTTTCACACTGGAGACATTTTTCAGGTTCTAAAGGACTAAAAATAGTGCCTGTAAATCTCCTGAAAAATGCCTCCCCTGTAGCCCCAGTGTGAAAGCTTGAGTGCTTTCACACTGGAGCGGTGCACTTGCAGGACATTAGAAAAAGTCCTGCAAGCAGCATCTTTGGAGCGGTGGAGGAGCAGTGTATACACTGCTCCTCCACCGCCCCTGCCCATTGAAATCACTGGGCACCACTGCAGAAGTGCCTGCAAAGCACTTCGGAAGCGGCGCTTTTCCGCATTTTCTCCTTTCTGGTCATATCAGTCAGGGTCTTGACCAGAGACGAGAAATTACGAATAAACTCCCGATAATAGTTGGCAAAGCCAAGATAACGCTGCAGAGGATGTAAACCCATGGGTCAGGGCCACTGTAAGACTGCTAAAAGTTTCTCTGGGTCCATCGAAAAACCAGCAGTGGAAATGACATAACCCAGGAACTTAACCTGTTCAGGATGGAAATCGCACTTTTCCAATTTACAATAGCGATTGTTCTCTCTTAGTTTATGAAGCACACGAAAGACATCTGTGTGGTGGCTCTCCAGGGACTTGGAAAATATGAGGATATCGTCGAGATAAACCACCACACATAACTGCAGCAAATATCAGAGGACATCGTTAATAAATTCCTGGAAAACTGCCAAAGCTTTACAAAGCCCAAATGGCATTATGAGGTACTCATAATGGCCTATTCTGGTATTAAATGCAGTTTTCCATTCGTCGCCCTCCTTAATCCTCACGAGATTGTATGCCCTTCTCAAATTAAGCTTTGTGAAAACCGTTCATCTCTTGAGGCAGTCAAATAACTCCGTAATCAACGGAATCGGATAAGCATTCTTAATCGTGAAACAATTGAGACCCCTATAATCAATACAAGGTCTCAGTTCACCACTCTTCTTCACAAAGAAGAAACCAGCACCAGCAGGAGACAAGGATTTGCAGATGAAACCTTGAGAAAGTGCATCTGCAACATACTCATCCATGGCCTTATCCTCCAAGACCGACAAAGGATAAATCCGGCCACGAGGGGGTATGGCACCAGATTGAAGGTCAATTGCACAATCATACGATGTGGGGGCAAACTACCGGCTTGAACTTTGTCAAAGACATCGCTAAAATCACGGTACTCCTCCGGGCAGGGAGGAGAGTGAAGAGGTGCACAGGACCTTGGCTATCTTCTGGAAGCATGTCTTACTGCATTGTGGCGACCAGGAGAGAACCTCAGCACAGAGCCAATCAAAAGAGGGGTTGTGCCCCTGTAACCAAGGATAACCAATAACCAGTGGAAACTTAGGTGAGGAAATAACTTGGAATTGGATTATCTCATGGTGAAGAGCCCCTACGGCCATGGACAACGGAACAGTCCCACGAGTCACATGGGCAGACTGTAGAGGTCTCCCGTCAAGAGCCTCAATGGCAAGTGGAGTGGCACGCAGCTGCAGTGGAATCGAGTGCTTCAATACAAAGGCAGCTTTAATGAACAGGCCCGCTGCCCCAGAGTTGATTAGAGCCTGTAACTCCACCCAAGAAAGAGTAACTGGAACCAGGGGCTTATCCTTCTGGATAACTGGGGACGAAACCACGCCACCTAAGGTCTGTCCGTGACAGGACCTCAAGGTTCGGGCGTTCCCTGGATGGGTAGGACAAGACTTCAAAAAGTGACCTGCCTGGCCACAATAAAGGCACAATCTCTCCCTCCTCCCAAGGGATCTCTCATCCGCAGAGAGATGCGTGAAGCCCAAGTCCATGGGTTCACCTTCACTGACCGTCTCGGTACCAGGAGGCATGTGAGGTGAGGGAGGCAAGGGAGGGACTGCAAAGCTCGAAGACAAATGTACAGGAGGCTTCCGCAAGCGCTCCTTAAAAAAAGAGTCTTTCTCTGAGTCTGGACTCAATGAGGATGGCAAACATGATCAACTTCTCCAGCTCAGTAGGTATATCTCGGGCTGCTATCTCATCCTTGATGGTATCCAAGAGACCATGAGAAAAAGCAGCCACGCGGGCTTCCTTGTTCCAAGCAACCTCTGCTGCCAAAGTACGGAATTCAGTGGCGTAATTCTTGTACTCTGATGGACACGAGGCACTTGCCAGCAGAAGCGGAGTGTGCGGGAACATCAAATACCCTTTTAAAGGAAGCCACAAACTCTGGGTAACTCAGGACAATGAGTTTTTGCGTCCCCCTTAGAGGGTTTGCCCAGGCCAAAGCTCTCTCAGAAAGCAAAGATATCACAAAACCTACTTTGCTTCTGTCTGTGGGAAACACTTGGTTAAGAAACCCTCTGCATTGGACTGGATTGCCCCCAAATCAGTGGGGAAGTGGAGCTGAACCAGACATACCTCTTATAGAGGTAAAACTCGAGGCAGGTGCATGCACAGAGACTGGAGCAGCAGCAGGGATGGCCTGCAACACAGGTCTTACGGGAGCAGCCACAGTGGAAGATTCCAGGTGAGCCGTGCGACTCAGGAGCGTTTGTAATTCCATGGCAAACTGATCCATGCGGAGATCCTGCTAATCCATTCTGGAAAAAATATTACCAACAAGTGGATTGACTGCATCTTCTGAATTCATGGCTTTTGCCTACTGTCAGAAACCATGAATCAGACCGAGACTGAAGTACAGTTAAATCACACCTTGTTTAATAATAAAGGTAAATAGAACAAACGTAGTTAAAACATAGCCAAAGTTCGGTAACCGGAATGGATAGTCAGACAAGCCAGAAAGTCAGGAAGCCAGGAATTAGCGTAGTGGAACAGCAAGCAGGATCTGGAGTCAGAAGGAATGCCAGCCAAGCAAGTCTTTAACAGGAGTGCAGCAGAAAGTCTCTGTGATGTTGACCAAGGCAGAGATCATCTGGGCTGGATGGCTTAAGTAAGCAGGACTGATGAGCAGGATATCATCAACAGGTAAGTCACTGTGGAGAGATAGGAGCTGGCAATTACCCGACAGCTGAGTGGCCAGCTCAGAGAAGGAAGGGCTGAGCTCAGCCCTGACACCAAGCCAATTTTCAGCTTTCAGCGCTGTTGCTTTTTAAATAAAGAGAAGATATAGGTAGGTAAATATCCGCGCTTAATTTAGACTTAGCATCAGACAGCAGCTGAACACCATAACCCAGATACTGGGCACAAAAATACAAAGAAAAGAAAAAGTGCAGCACTTATGCCATAAATAATGAATAATCACACTAATTAAAAGTGCAAAAAAGTGCAAAACTATTACCAATTTACATATAATCAAAAATTACAGCCAAAATATCATATAGAGTGACATATGAAAAATAATATATACAGTGGAAGATTGGTGAAAAAATAATTAGAAAAAGTCCATATATTATTATTGTTAAAGAAAGTCCATAAATGTGACAAGAAACGAAAATAAATAATCTGACTTAATATTTTGCTTGACCTCATGGAACCCGTCACCTCTAATCACCTCTAGTAAGATGGAAGGCTTACCGGATCGCCAGCGACCCCCCTATCAGGGGAGGTCAGACAGCGCAGATTGGATCACAGATCCCCACCACAGAAATCCAGATGTCAAAGGCTTCCCAGATCTCCCGGGTGTCTCCTATCAGCAGACTCTGCAGCTCAGGTGGTCAGTCACGGCAAACTTCCCAAACATTTTTCAGTGGAGAAGTTCATGCAAAAATAAAAAGTGCTCCAAATCGTGTAATATTGTAATGCCAAAAATGTATTAAAGCATAATGCTCAGAGTACTGTTTGAGGACTCCACCGAGTCCCGAATAAACAAATAGCGGCTTAAAAATTAAGAAAAATGCTAGCAGATAAAAAACCTATGCATGTAGGTTTAAAGTGCGATCGCGCAGGATGTGTGGGCGTGGCTACCCGACAATCGTTTCGTCAAAGATCTGACGTCATCAGGGGTAAAAAGGGGCGCTTTTTAAATGACAATTGCGCAGTCATGCTACACTGTACCCAAACAAAATTTTTGGTGGTATTTGATCACCTCTGCGGTTTTTATTTTTTGCTAAACAAATACAATTTTGAAAAAAAACGTTTTTCTTGGTTTCTGTTATCAAATTTTGTAAATAAGTAAGTTTTTGCCTTCACTGATGGGCACTGATGAGGCTGCACTGACGGGCACTGATAAGGCGGCACTTATGGGCACTGATGAGATGGCACCAATGAGGTGGCACTGATGATGAAAACTGATATGCAGCACTGATGGGCACTGCTAGGCTACACTGATGGGCACTGAAAGGCTTCACTGCTGGGTTGCGGTGTGTCAGAATGACACACAGCATCACCGTGCTGTACGCCCCTGTGGGCATGTGTCGGCTTGTTGTACTGATCACGTCATATGATGTCCGGTCAGGAAAACACAACCACTTTGTGCACATCATATTGCTATATGGCGGGCGGGAAGTGGTTAAAGTGGATGTAAACCCAAATTTTTTTTTTGATGTCATAATGTAGAGTATAAGACTTCCTATCATTTGAGCCCAGTCTTGCCACAAAGAGTTAATCCAGCTCTGAGCAATCCTCTTTTATTGTTTAGTGAGATAAATCTTGACAAACCTAGAAAAACGTTGTCAAATCCTCCCCCTTGCTGTGAGTGACTGGGGATTTACATATCTTGTGCACTAGCTTAACCAGTTAACAACCGGCCCATAGCCGAAAAACGGCTACAGGGTGGTTGCTTAACTCTGGGAGGCCGTTAATTAACGGCCTCACAGAATTCTGCTCTTGCGCGCCCCCTGGGGCGCGCACTCGAGAACATCCATGATCGCCGGGTCCAGAGGACCCGGCGGATCATGGATCACGGTAAACGGCCGCTCATCGCGGCCGTTTACCACGTGATCGCTCCGTCAAATGATGACGCCGGTCCTCTCTCCTCCTCTCTCTCTGTACCGATCGGTACAGTGTGAGAGGAGAGGGGGAGGGATCGGTGGCAGCAGTGCTGTGGGCGGGATCTGTAGTGCCCACAGCCTGCTCTGCATGCCACCGATCCATCGATCCATGCTCAGCCATCCCTCCATACCATGCAATACACAGCAATAGCCTGCAGTGTATTGCTGGGTATTGCAGGGTATGGAGGGATGGCTGAGCATGGATGGATGGATACCCTGCAATGCTCTGCCATACCCTCCAATACTGTGCCATACCCTGCAATACTGTGCCATACCCTGCAATACTCTGCCTTACCCTGCAATACTCTGCCTTACCCTGCCATACCCTGCGATACTCTGCCATACCCTGCGATACTCTGCCATACCCTGCGATACTCTGCCATACCCTGCGATACTCTGCCATACCCTGCCATACCCTGCGATACTCTGCCATACCCTGCGATACTCTGCAATACTCTGCGATACTCTGCCTTACCCTGCGATACTCTGCCTTACCCTGCGATACTCTGCCATACCCTGCCATACTCTGCCATACCCTGCCATACTCTGCCATACCCTGCCATACTCTGCCATACCCTGCCATACCCTGCGATACTCTGCCATACCCTGCGATGCTCTGCCATACCCTGCGATGCTCTGCCATACCCTGCGATGCTCTGCCATACCCTGCGATACCCTGCCATACCCTGCCATACTCTGCCATACCCTGCCATACTCTGCCATACCCTGCCATACTCTGCCATACCCTGCCATACTCTGCCATACCCTGCCATACTCTGCCATACCCTGCCATACCCTGCCATACCCTGCCATACTCTGCGATACTCTGCCTTACCCTGCGATGCTCTGCCATACCCTGCGATGCTCTGCCATACCCTGCGATGCTCTGCCATACCCTGCGATGCTCTGCCATACCCTGCGATACTCTGCCATACCCTGCGATACTCTGCCATACGCTGCCATACACTGCGATACTCTGCCATACCCTGCGATACTCTGCCATACCCTGCGATACCCTGCAATACTCTGCCATACCCTGCGATACTCTGCCATACCCTGCGATACTCTGCCATACCCTGCGATACTCTGCCATACCCAACAATACCCTGCGATACCCTACCCTGCGATACTCGCTACGATCAAAGCCAGGATCGTTTTTTTCTTTTATTTCAGGCTTTCCAGCCTAGAGGTGAGATGTGGGGTCTTATTGACCCCATATCTCACTGTAAAGAGGACCTGTAATGCCATATTCCTATTACAAGGGATGTTTACATTCCTTGTAATAGGAATAAAAGTGATCAAAAAATTTTTTTGGGGGAAAAAAATAAAGTAAAATGAACAATAAAATATATATATTTTCTTAAAAGCGTCCCTGTCCCCGTGTGCTCGCATGCAGAAGCGAACGCTTCCGTAAGTCCCGCCCACATATGAAAACGGTGTTCAAACCACACATGTGAGGTATCGCTGCGAACGTTGGAGCGAGAACAATAATTTTGGCCCTAGACCTCCTCTGTAACTCAAAACATGTAACCAGTAAAAAAAATTAAAGCCTATGGGGATTTTTAAGTAGCGAAGTTTGGCGCCATTTCACGAGTGTGTGCAATTTTGAAGGGTGACATGTTGGGTATCTATTTACTCGGCGTAACTTCATCTTTCACATTATGTAAAAACATTGGGCTAAATTTACAGTTTTGTTTTTTGTAAAGCACAAAACATTTTTTTTCCAAAAAAAACACGTTCGAAAAATTGCTGCGCAAGTACCGTGCTAGATAAAAAGTTGCAACGACCGCCATTGTATTCTCTAGGGTCTTTGCTAAAAAAACATATATAATATTTTGTGGTTCTATGTAATTTTCTAGCAAATAAATGATGATTTTTACATGTAGGAGAGAAATGTCAGAATTGTCCTGGGTGCTCCAGAACACCTGATGGTGCTCCCTGCATGTTGGGCCTCTGTATGTGGCCACGCTGTGTAAAAGTCTCACACATGTGGTATCGCCGTACTCAGGAGTAATAGTAGAATGTGTTTTGGGGTGTAATTCGTGCTATGCATATGCTGTGTGTGAGAAATAACCTGCTAATATGACATTTTTGTGAAAAAAAAAAAAAAGAAAAAAAATCTTGATATTGCAAAGAATTGTGGGAAAAAATGACAACTGCAAAAAACTCACCATGCCTCTTTCTAAATACCTTGGAATGTCTTCTTTCCAAAAAGGGGTCATTTGGGGGGTATTTGTAGTTTTCTGGCATGTTAGGATCTCAAGAAATGAGGTAGGCTGTCAGTACTTCAGGTGTGATCAATTTTCAGATATTGGCACCATAGCTTGTGGACTCTATAACTTTCACAAAGACCAAATAATATACCCCAATTTGTACTTATTTTTACCAAGGATATGTAGCAGTATAAATTTTGGCCAAAATTTATCAAGAAAAATTACAAATTTGCTAAATTTTATAACAAAAACGAAGAAAAAATTCATTTTTTTACTGAATTTTCAGTCGTTTTTCTTTTATAGCGCAAAAAATAAAAAACCCAACGGTGATTAAATACCACCAAAAGAAAGCTCTATTTGTGTGAAAAAAAGGACAAAAATTTCATATGGGTACAGTGTTGTATGAATAAGTAATTGTCATTCAAAGTGTGAGAGCACCGAAAGCTGAAAATTGGTCTGGTTATTAAGGGTGTTTAAGTCCCCAGTGGTCAAGTGGTTAAGAGGCATGCATTATTTTTTAATTCCCTTCCACTCCTTTCTTCTGCTGCTCTGCCAGGATTGGATGTTCCACACCTCAGCATAATTGGGCATGCTGAAGTCATGTGGTTGCTTTCCTGTCTTTTTCACTGGATTTTAGAGATCATAGCAGAAGTTCAGTGTAAGAAATACAATGCATATTGACGAGGGGAGTGTAGAGGTGGGCGGGGAGTCTACTGACATCACAACTCCACCCACCGAGCTCCAGACAACAGACCCACCCACAGAATCTGCAGTTTTTCGTGTCTCATAACAGACAGAGGGGAGACATTTGACAGGTAAAGATACATGCAGGAGGCATGTATATCCTTATAGATAACCCCTATGGCAGTAGTTTAGAAAGGATGACATTGGGTTTACATCCACTTTAAGCTATGGCAAGTAAAAGTGTGAAATGTTGCCATCTTGTGGATGAATAATTTTCTGCATTCTCAGTAACAATGCACAGTGTTACATTTTTTAAATGGTGGCAACGGTTAATAGACCAATGGAGAACATGAGTGGTGAAACTTGGGAATCTGTAGAAAGAAGGAAGCACATACGTTTTAACTCTGCTCTTCCACCTGTGGGCCTAGGACCTGCATGGCGGGTGCCACTGGGTAAAGGACTGGGAGACCAGTGAACATCTATTTATCCTAGCTAGAATGTAAGGAAAAAAGGGGGAAAGCAGGTTTCAAGGCCCTCCCATTTCCTCATGGGATTGAGGCGGTGGCAGTTTCTATCTCCCTGAAGAAGCAGAAATATTGGGGAGGTTCTGATAGGCCAGCGGAGTAAGCTGCCCCAAAAACATTCTGGAATCTAAGGGGGGGGGGGGTCTTTCAGGATTGGTCAGTAAAGGCCACATGATCCCCTGGAATATTCTAGAATTCCTGGGGACCCCTATAAAAAGGGTCTCCGGAGACAGGCATTTAACAGGATTTAACAGGGATTAACAGGACAGCTCCCCGCCCCCCCATCCCCTTGTCGTGGATTATCATGAGGAGGGGGGGGGAGAAATAACGTTTTTTAAAAGTAAGGAATTATTAGGCCTGAGTCGTAGTGACTGGGTCGTGTTGAAATATTTGGTACTTTGATAGATTATTAAAAGTATTTGTTGCTGATGTTTTATTTGTAAATTGCAAAAAAACATTAATAAAGTTACATTTCAGTGATGTGGTTTCAAATTAATTTAAATTATTTTTATAGTAATTAAGGTTTTAATATTAGAGTTATTGTTCCCTACCGCTTACTATCCCATGAACCTGGAAAGGATATGCATTATGTCACATCTGAGATGAGCTGTCACTGATCAGCTGTAGCTTTAGTGGAAGGCCCCTGATGTATCTTTAAAGAGAACCAGTCATTGCAAAATGCTACCACATACAGTTGGTGACTTTTGGCCCCCTATATGGTAAAAGGAAAATTAAGTGAGAAAAAGCATAAAAAAATTAGTTACACCCAAGTACTCAAACCCCCCCTCTCCCAAATTTTTTTTAAGGCCAAGCCCATGAATATGCACATATGAATGTAAGCTCATGCGTTGGGGCACCTACGTATAAAAATGTCAATTGCCCTACACGTTACATGTTGGCAAGCATACAAGATTGAGAGCAATAATTATTCACGGTTAAGTGGCCTAATGGGTCATTATTCATGGTTAACTCTAAACTGATCGCCTGTAGTGGCTCTAAAACCTTTGGAAAATTTTGGGTCCCAACGTTCAATGGCATTTCATGGGCGTGAGCAATTTTAAGGTTTAACATATTTTGTATCTATCTACTCAGCATACCTTTTAAAAATTTTCAAAAACTGGGTAACATTGTGTTTGTGTGGACTAAAATTACCTTTGGTGCATTTTTTTTACTGAAAAATTGCATTTGATAAACCACGGGGCTAATATTGTGTATAGCAGATACTACATGAAGATAAAATCCAGGCACTGCATACCAAAACACCCATATTTTAGAATGGGGAAATAAAATTTTGTCAGCAACCCTGCAATTCTGAAATATCCGTTTAAGCCCTGGTTCACACTGACTGCGGAAATGAAATTGTGCGAGTTCAGCTGATTTCATTCCCACATGTCAGTCCCGATTTCGGGGGCGATTTCAGAGACATCTGTGCGGATTCCTGCACGGATGTCAATGGAAATCCACCCCCCCCAAAATCGCCAAATGTAGTACAGAAACTACTTGGGAATCGGTGCCATTGCCGACAGTTGTCGCCGATTTGGCATGCAATTTGACATGTCAATGTCAACCAATGTGCATCAATGTGAACCAGGGCTTAAATGGAGCTGCCCTTTTATTATCATGTGACTTCCTATCATGTCTAATTAATTGGCTTTCTCTTCCAGAGAATGTACTGTAATAAAAGGAAGTTACAGAGTTGCTATTGGTTACTGTGGTTTACACATCACATCGCTGTTTGAACTACCTCAGTGTGTTGTTATTTAAGTTCTGAAAGCAGAAAGGATTGCCTGTGTAAAAGTGAACTTGTAAAAGGCAACCAACAAATTAATATCTGGGCTGCAGCTTCCCCCCAGAGGCTGACTTCTGAAAAACAAGAAACTTAATGGAGAGCAGTAATGGAAATCTACAGAGATTTGCATATAAAATATTGAACTGGAGAACATTACCAAGAAAGGCTGAGATCTCAGATGCCTCGTGAATTAGTAATGCAGGCTAACACAAGTGTTTGCTTGCCATAAAATCCTTATGTGCAGAAGAGAGCTGTTCTTCTTCCAAAGAGAGAGACGATCGGTCACGCAGACTATCCTGCTCTCTTATTCCTTTCCCTGGCAGTATAATTACATTCTCTATTTCTTGCGGTTGTCACAAGAAATTTGTTTCCTCGTTTGTCTCTTTAAATAAACCCAACACAAACCCGGGCAGTTTAAAATGATCATGTGATGACATATATCTATCAGGGAAAATTGCCATCAGTGAAAACAATCCATACATCTGGAGATATAGGGAGCTGAAGTTGTATGGAAATCTCTACTTTTCTTGTAAAAGTCAAACCTGGCCCCAACCCTCCCTTCTTCTCCCCCGGCCCCACCCTTCTCCTCCTCCCTTCTTCTCCCCCACCCTTCTCCCCCTCCCTTCTTTTCCCCCTCCCATCTCCCCCCTTTCTTCTCCCCCACCCTTCTTCTCCCCCTCCCTTCTTCTTCCCCTCCCTTCTTCTCCCCCACCCTTTCTCCTCCTCCCTTCTTCTCCCCCACCCTTCTCCCCCTCCCTTCTTTTCCCCCTCCCATCTCCCCCCCTTTCTTCTCCCCCACCCTTCTTCTCCCCCTCCCTTCTTCTCCCCCACCCTTCTCCCCCTCCCTTCTTTTCCCCCTTCCATCTTCTCACCCCCTTTCTTCTCCCCCACCCTTCTTCTCCCCCTCCCTTCTTCTCCCCCTCCCTTCTTCTCCCCTACCTTTCTTCTCCCCCTCCCTTTTCCCTCACCCTTCTTCTCCCCCTCCATTCTTCTCCCCCTCCCTTCTTTTCCCCCATCCCTTCTTCTCCCCCTCCCTTCTTCTCCCCCTCCCTTCTTCTCCCCTACCTTTCTTCTCCCCCTCCCTTTTCCCCCACCCTTCTTCTCCCCCTCCATTCTTCTCCCCCTCCCTTCTTCTCCCCCTCCCTTCTTCTCCCCCTCCCTTCTTCTCCCCCTCCCTACATAAGGCTGTCAACAAGGACCAGTATGTAGGCTTAGGAGTTTGGAAGGGGCAAGACAAAGCCTGACTTTTAGAAAGAGAAGTCAATTATTTGAATATAATTTCAGTTGCCCACATCTCTGGGTCTAGATACTATAGCGAACATATTACAGTGCACACATTCAAGAATGACGTTTCCTGCAGGGCTAGTTAAAAACACCTGAACATATTCAAAAAATACGGGGGTTTGGTCACACTATATGGTTATATAGTGCTAAGCCCACTTACTGCGACTAATTTGGGGTACTTTGCCGCAGTAAGTAGGCTTAGCACTATATAACCATATAGTGTGACCAAACCCCCATATTTTTTGAATATGTTCAGGTGTTTTTAACTAGCCCTGCAGGAAATGTCATTCTTAAATGTGTGCGCTGTAATATGTTCGCTATTGTTTGTTGGTCTTATACCATCTTGAATATAAACGCATTAGGGTGTGCTTCTCAAATATGTTTCTGGGTCTAGATACTGTCTGTTTTTTTTGTTTTTTTTCGCCCAGTTGTCACAAGTTCTCATCATATTTAGCCTAGTACATTTATTTCCCATGATCATCAGCACAATCTAGTGGCTATAATTCTGTATTTTCCTGATTGAGGTATTTCAGGAAAATACTGCATTATGGTCACTAGATGGAGATAGCGATCATAGCAAAAAACTGTATTACTCAGAGTACAGTGAGAATTTGTGACTAGTAGGCAAATGCTTGTGACATTCCTTCAGGCAATTTTTATGACTAAATTCCTATGAGGCATAATTCAACAGTCTCACCCTGTGTGTAATGTAGTTAGTGTTGCTTGTTTAAACTACAATGCAAACAAGGATTCCTATTGGCTCACCAAATAATCAAAATAAAACATGCATATAGTGCAAAAAATGCATATCATACAAAAAAGGTGTATACCCCTTTAAATCTGGTGCAAAAGTGAAAATATACAGTTCATTTACACTCACTGCCCACTTTGTTAGGTACACCTGTTCAATTGCTTGGTAACACAAATTGCTCACCAGCCAATCACATGGCAGCAACTCCATGCATTTAGGCATCTAGAGATGGTGAAGACGATTTGCTGAAGTTCAAACCGAGCATCAGAATGGGGAAGAAAGGGGATTTAGGTGACTTTGAATGTGGCATGGTTGTTGGTGCCAGATGGGCTGGTCTGAGTATTTCAAAAACTTCTGATCTACTGGGATTTTCACACAAAACCATCTCTAGGGTTTACAGAGAATGGTCCGAAAAAGAGAAAAATATCCAGTGAGCGGCAGTTGTGTGGACGAAAATGTCTTATTGATTTCAGAGGTCAGAGGAGAATGGGCAGACTGGTTTCGAGATGATAGAAAGGCAACAGTAACTCAAATAACCACTCGTTACAACCAAGATATGCAGAATACCATCTCTAAATGCACAACACATCGAACCTTGAAGCAGATGGGCTACAGCAGCAGAAAACCACACCGGGTGCCACTCCTGTCAGCTAAGGAAACTGAGGCTACAGTTCACACAGGCTCACCAAAATTGGACAGTAGAAGATCGGAAAAACGTTGCCTGGTCTGATGAGTCTCGATTTCAGCTGCAACATTCAGATGTTAGGGTCAGAATTTGGCGTAAATAACATGAAAACATGGATCCATCCTGCCTTGTATCAATGGTTCAGGCTGGTAATGGTTTAGGGGGTATTTTTTTTTGCACACTTTGGGCCCCTTAGTACCAATTGAGCATCGTTTAAATGCCACGGCCTACCTGAGTATTGTTGCTGACCATGGCCTTCCCTTTATGACTACAATGTACCCATCTTCTGATGGCTCCTTCCAGCAGGATAATGCACCATGTCACAAAGCTCAAATCATCTCACCATTGGTTTCTTGAACATGACAATGAGTTCACTGTTCTCCAATGGCCTCCACAGTCACCAGATCTCAATCCAATAGAGCACCTTTGGGATGTGATAGAATGGGAGGTTTGCATCATGGATGTGAATCCGACAAATCTGCAGCGACTGCGTAATGCTATTCATGTCAATATGGACCAAAATCTCTGGGGAATGTTTCCAACACCTTGTTGAATCTATGCTACAAAAAAATAGGGCAGTTCTGAAGGCAAAAGGGGGTCCAACCCAGGACTAGCAAGGTGTACCTAATAAAGTGGCCAGTGAGAGTATATTGCACCAAAATTACAAATTCAATCCAGTACCAACCTCTGTGCAAACTTCCAATAAAGTGGCCAACTTCTTATCAGATGAATATGATCTCTAGTTAAAGAGGAACTGCAGTCTGCGCACATAATTTGTAATAAAAACATCTTTGCCATTCTGAAGCTTCCCTCCAACCACTTTGCATATTATTTTATATATACTGGGATTCTGTACTTCCTAAATATGCTGCAGAAATCTCCCTCCGCTGAGTCAGCCATTTTAACTGTGGGCAGCTGAAGCTGCTGCCTGTTCACTTCCTGGATTTACGAAGACACACACAGAGGAATACCTCCAGCACTGCAGTTTTCATTGGCCCTCTTATGATTCATCCCCCCTCCCTTCCTGGCAAACTCTTACAAGCGTGAGAGAGCTGTGCATGATGTCATAAGCCTAGGCTAATGACCAGACAAGAAACATGAAGTGGGCTGTATAAGGTATTTACTGGCAGAAAAAAAATGTTTTACTATCCAAAGTTAAAACAACAAGGGCAGAGGATTTAACAGATGAAAAATTAAAAAAATGAACGAAGGTCCGCTTTTAAGGAGATCTGCCGCACAGGAGAACAATCAATTCAGCACCAGCACACAAATGCAATTTTCCAGAGCCATTAGGAACAACCTGGAAACTCACATAATACATGTGTAGCCCACTCCCGTTGGGACTGCTGATGAACTTGGATCCCCCACACCAAATTTTCACAGGCACTCCAGAGTCAGAGAACAGTCCATTACTTTGTTTTTGTTATTTATTGAGGGTTATTAATTTGGATGGGGATGGGAGGTTATGGGATGCCCACTTAACTTCAGCAAAACTTCAGCAAAGCATGCCAAAGCATGCACCTGCAAGCAAGCATGCTTTGGCCAATCACAGAGGGCTCTGCTGAGAGAGCCATAATTGGCCAAAGGCAGGTGGTGGTGTACACAGTATACAATACTGTGCAGCCATTGTACAGTTACTAATACAGTGCAGGCGGTGTACACAGTATCTAATACCGTGTGTAAAGTTTCTACTACACTTCTGGTGGTGGACACAGTATACAATACAGTGCAGCCATTGTACACTTTCTAATACACTTCTAATACAGTGTAGTGTGGTGTTGCAAAACAAAAAATCCATCATGTCCAGAAGGCCACCAAGGAGCGGCAGACACTCACAGGTCACTAAAACAGGGCAAGCAGCCTCTGTGTCTGCAGTGAACAGTGGTGGTCGTGGACATGGTGTATCCTCTGCAGGTGGCCGTGGGGCACACTTGTCCTTTTTGCTGCTGCTGGCCGTGTTATTGAGCCACTACATGCAGAAGAGTTGGTGGAGTGGATAATGAAGCCATCCTCATCCTCCTCATCCTCTGTCACCCAGGCTCAGAGTAGTTTGCCTTCCAATGCAGCTGCCAAAGCGGCCTATTCCACTGGCTCCTTGTGCACAGTCACTCCATCCATAGCCCCATCTTCATGCACAGAGGAGTCCCCAGAATTATTCGACCACAGTGTCGGGTACATGCTGCTGGAGGATGTGCAGCGATTTGAAGGCTCTGATGTTGGTTCCCAGGTTGAGGAAGGGAGTAACGTGAGCCTAGAGAGATTGGGTGCCACAGAAGGACAAGAAACTGGCAGTTATGTTTCACAGCAGGGCCCTTTCCTGCACCCAACAAGAGTATCTGTGAGGGGTTACAGTGGTTTGGTACCACCACCACCCGAGGCCCAATTTTTCTGCCCTGTTTAACAGGGGCATGTAATTACCCCTTTTGATATAATATTTCATAGAAGGGCCCATTCCAGCGCCCAACAAGTGTATCTGTGAGGGGTTACAGTGGTTTGGCACCACCACCACCCAAGGCCCAATTTTTCTGCCCCTGTTTAACAGGGGCATTTAATTACAACTTTTGATATAATATTTCATAGCAGGGCCTGTTCCAGCGCCCAACATGAGTAGCTGTGAGGGCTTACAGTGTTCTGGTACCACCAACACCTAAGGCACAATTTTCTGCAGAGTATATAGGGCAGGCTGTATAGTATATATATACTGCTGTTCAGAGTATATAGTGCCTGGGGGCCTGGGAGATCCCCACGCCATTTAAAAAAAAAATTGGGTGCGGGGTTGCCCTTAGTATCCATACCAGACCTGAAGGGCCTGGTATGGATTTCAGGGGGGGGGGGGGGGGGGGGGGGGGGGGGGGGGCGGGGGGTGGGGGGGGGGGGGGGGGGGGGGGGGGGGGTGGTGGTGACACCCATGCCATTATTTATTTTGGTATTTTTATCAACATTGCCGGGATCCGACAATACATTACAGCCGCGAGCAGTTTAAAATTTTTTCCTTTAGAAATGTAATTTTGCTGGGTCACTGTTATAAACATGGGAAAAGATGCGCTACTTTACAGACATACTAAGGACACCTCCCCAGGCACGATATTTAAAGGAATATTTAATATGTTTTATTATTTCACTTTAAGCATTATAAAAATCACTGCTCCTGAAAAAACTGCAGTCTGGGGTAGGACCCAGGACCCCAAACACTTTTTATGGCAATAACTTGCATATAAGCCTTTAAAATTAAAATTAAAATTTACGCTTGTGTCCCATAAACTTTAAAGTGTTCGCATGTTCGAACAAATTTTTTGCCTGTTCACATGTTCTGCTGCAAACCAAACCGGGGGGGGTGTTCGGCTCATCCCTACTCAGCAGGGACCGGCTGAGTTTCTAACCATCTATGGGCAGGCTGATTGTACCCAAGTCGATCCATCGATTGACTTGGGTACAACCAGCATGTCAGATTTCTAGCAAGCCATTATTACTAGCAGCTATAGCCACTAGCAATAATTACTGTATTCTCCTGGCTGGGGCGGATCCCCATGATACCCTGCTGGGAGAACACAATAGCTCTGCAGGAGGGATTCCCCCATCAACACTAACTGTGTTGACGGGGGAATTGAGGGATTTTCCTTCCTGCAACCTGTGGTTGTAAGAAAGCAAACCACATTATCTATGGCATGCCTTAAGCTTTGTAGGAATGTTTTGGTTGAATGGAATTACAAAAAAATGTCAGTTACACAGTTCACATATGTATTAGCTGTTTGCCTGTAGTTCTGCTTTAAATTAATTTAGCAATGACCACAGTGAATTTTAGCCTATAAAAATTAATTTGCTTGCATTTTACCTAATGAAAAACTTTAATGCTGGAAGATGAGAGCAAATGCGATAATAAATATTAATTGCATTTTCTTTTATAGGTGCCGTCACCCCTTCATTTCAGCGATCGTTTTTTATGGTTGCATTCTGTTAATGTGCTCTAAGGCAGGGTTCTGTCGTAATGTGGCAGGTTACAGAGAAGTCAGCAGCCGCCTCAGTTTCAAGCAGCCGTATTCTCAACTTAATCTGGCTCAATAAATTCTCCTAGTACACCCTGTAATTACGCGTACCTTGCCATAATCAGGCAGGTCTGCGTTCAGCGCTTCAAGAAGTGCTTTTATTGTAGGTTCAATTAGCAGGAATGAAGGACTGCCGGCTCAGATACAGGCTACACAATTATGTTTGATTACTATAATTAAGGTTGTGCTGAATAGTACATATTGTGATATAAGGTAATTGCATGCAAATAATCGACACAAAGCATTAGGGCAAGCCGCATAATACAATGATTTTCCAGGTCTCTCATTTTCAGATTGGAGAAGTACTGAGTTAACCCTTCTTTAAAAAAATAAGGGGAGGGCTAGCCATACATGAGTCTTTTTTTTTTCTGTTTTTTTTTTCAGCGGGTTGAACGAAAGAAAGTGACTTGATTCTCAGATCCTGATGGGACCTGGAGGTACAAGGAAAGAGGCAACTTTGGAGCAGCATAACTACAATTGATTCCACAAACTTTTATTTTCAATGTAATTGTAACTCCAAGATAGCATCTGAACACACTATATGTGAATTATTTTACTTGCCAAAATATCTGTAATTTTATTAAACCACTCATGTGATTACCAAACCGCAGAGCCAGGAGGTGACATTACCTGTAGAGCTATAGCCTTGCAGCTGCCTGTCACCTGCCTTCTCATTGGACATTAAATGAGCATAGTCATTGAGGTCCTGCCCTCCATTTGCAACCCAAATATGGAGGCTCCAGAATACACTTCTCCAGAATACACATTATGTGTACACTAGTCGGCAGCACCAATAACTCTACTTTGTGACTATTTGAAGTTGAACTTTAATTTTATATACAAGTAGTTTTTTGTGATGATAAAGCACAGTCAGCACAAACTCTTTTTGTAACAAATGAATAACAAAAAGAATTTTGTGCTGGGAGCTTTGTTAAATGAAAATCTGAGACTGATGGAGATGGCCTCTTTATATACAGACTCATAGGCTGTTGCCATCAGTAAAATAATGTCAGGCATGATACAGAACTTAATAATATTATAATGTGTTTTTTAACTTCATGAGCTCAAGATAAATATTCTCTGCAGCCTTGTTCTGGCTCTTTTCCAATGCAGCTGTTGTAGGATTTTTGGCTGCATATATTGGTTTTTATCTCTAAGTGGATTTTTACTCCTACTGTGTATATCTTTATAATACACCTCCTCTATGAAGTGCCTACAGCCCTCACTGCAGATTATTTAAAAAAAAATTCAAGTGTAGCGCAACCAAAAATAATAATAATAATGAATCAAGTCCTCATAAAAAGCAAATTCCACTGTTGTGCAACTTTAGGAGACAGTTCATAATTTCCAGTGACTTCAGTGACCATCACCTCTAGCTGGAATGCCTGCTCACCTCCAAGAGTTGATGCCACTACAGAGTCATGCACGCCATTTGTTATATCATTAACTCAGGATACCACAGGAAAAACCTCCTCCTGGTGTTCCTGGTCTACACCGACCTCCTCAACTTTCTGAATGTAGATTCCGCTACAGAATCACACAAGCCCGATGAGCTCTCTCTTGGGACACCCGGGAACATAAGTCCTCCTCCTGGTATCTCTGGGCAGTGCAGACCTCCCCTTGTGATCTCAATCAGTCATATAATGACAAAGGCAAACCACAGTGCTCTCTGCTATTGGCACTTATTAAAACTTAACATAGGGATTAAAAATACTCACATAATTATGTGACAAACAAGCATATCATCAACTTTGATGTGAATGGAAAAAACGTCCCAAATGGTGGCACCTCACACTTGTATGCATTACGCTCTCCAATAAGAAATATATAAACTTCTAACCTCTCATCAATCTCCCACATGTGTGGACACCTGTGTACTCAGCTGAGGAGAATTACCATCAGTGACCCCGAATTATGTGTCACATTACCTCATATCCTCTTCCTCCCTGCTCTGTGTTCAACATGTGAACACTTCCGCCCTACTATTAAACCAGAAGTGACAAATTGTCACTATAGACCTATCACCTAGTTCTAAGGGAAAACCGGAAGTGACAAAACCGGAAATTACGTTCCGGACTGGGCTCTAAACCGGAAATGACGTTCTGGACTCATCTCATAATACTACCTACTATGTACTTCCGCCCATACAGGCAGTCCTATGCTAAGAAAACAGATGTAATGCCTAAAATAACTATAAAAAGTGCAAATTGCAAAACCACTCTAACATAGTCCCCTTCATTCACTAAAGGGCTCCAGATGTAGGGGTGTGTGACATACCCTGTAAACATTCTCAACACTGAGCTAGGTCCACACAGTGTCCACACCCCCAGGGGTGGCTACCAGAACTGCACAATATAAATATGGAGTAAATATACAATAACATATACAGTAAAAAAAATATATAATAATTAAAAAAAATCTACCACCTAAACATATATCTCTCTAGGAAGCACTACTTTTTAGAGCAATATTATTTTGTGCGAACTAAACAATTCAGATCAAATTCTGTGTTGATACCCAAGGGGGCTAGGACCTTAGTCTCATAGATCCAGAAAGATTCACTCCAGTGTTTAGTGACCTTCTTTTGCCCCCAAAATCTAACTCTGGATGAATTTCTATGGTGTACTAATCTGAAGTCTTTCGGAACACTATGGCCTTTTTTGCCTTTTCTGATGTTGGTCATATGTTCCCTCACTCTCGCCTGCAGCTCCCTTAAATAATTTCCCACTTGAGCTTATTACAGAGTATTTATATCATACTCTCATTTTCATTTTTTGTCTAGGGTTTTCTTGTGCACCTTTATCGATCCTTGAGGAACATGATGCCTGACAGCACACTCCTCTCCTTTGGCAGATTTGATGTGTTTCTTTCAATTCTTAAGAAATACTACCAAGATGTACCTGTAGTCCATTTCTTGGTCAAGAGTTACCACACCCATGTTCAAACCTACCACTGAGACCTTTTCTCTCTTAAATTGTTCCACGCTATGGGGCTACCTTGAAGCGCAGGCCTTGACGCAGCGGGACCTAGATGTGCACTCAGTTACATTACAGTTGGTTATCCTTTAAGTACTACCAATCTGCTCTAAAATAAATGTTTGTCCCATTTTTTATTTTCTCATGCTTTTCTCATAAAATATTGTCTATATACAAGTTTTTATGCATATAATACTGATTATGGCTGACCCGTATTTTTTTCTGCCATTATACTATTAGATAATACAGCTTGGCTTAAATTATTCCCTGAAGAAGGAATTTAACCCATAAACTTTCCGAAACATGTTGGGAGTTCTGAACACATGCATATTGATTGGCCTCCTACCGTGAGACCTATGCCATGACTCAGAATCTTGCTGTAGAATACTGTAATATAACCATTTTTTTGATTTTATCACCTCCATTTGTAAATTGTACGTCTTGTTAATCAATACATTTTGTACTTTTTTACATATGTCTCTACTTCTATATCTGGTTTCAACCCTTGCACATACAATCCCTGGGGCACCTTCCTTTGTCTTCTCTCTTGATTTGGGATGTGGCTTGAGTTCCAGAACTTAATCTAAATAGGTAGCCTTCAACTAATTTTCCTCAATACCTTTTAATAAGCTTCCTCACTTTTTTATTTTGGGCAATATAGCCCAAAATAATCCTAAATTGGTCCTCTGGTTTACAGACTACCCCTACTTGGTCTTTATCTTTAATAAGAGTAATTCTGTCCATATTATTAACTTTTTCTATTTCCTGTCTGATATTAGATAGGTCATAACCTTTCTCCGAAAATCTTTTCTCTAAAATACCAGACTGTCTCACAAAGTCCTCTGGATCTATACAATTCCTCCGGAGGCAAATAAACTGCCCTTTCGGAATGTTCAGAAGCCAGGACCTGTGGTGACAGCTGTCTAATGAAATGAAACTATTACTATCTGTGGGTTTGAAGACAGTTTTTGTGCTTTAGGCAATACCTTTCTTAAAAATCTCGAAGTCTAAGAATGTCACTCTTTCTCTCTCCACATGCCATGTCAGTACTACATTTTTGTTGCTACCTAAATTGTTGCAATGTTGCTTCCTCTCTTTGCCAGATCATAAAAACATTGTCTATATAACATCTATAACACAGTATCTCTTGGGGCCAATACGTTTTCTTAGAATGTGACTGCCTGTATGGGCGGAACTACATAGTAGGTAGGATTAGAGCCCAGTCCGGAACGTAATTTCCAGTTTTGTCACTTCCGGTTTTCCCTGAGTACTAGGTGATAGGTCTATAGTGACGATTCACCACTTCTGGTTTGACAGTAGGGTGGAAGTGTTCACATGTGGGACACAGAGCAGGGAGGAAGAGGATATGAGGTAATGTGAGACATAATTTGGTTTCACTGATGGTAACCCCCCTCAACTGGGTACACAGGTGTCCACATTTGTGGGAGATTGATGAGAGGTTAGAAGTTTATATATTCCTCTAATTACTGATGGCTCCTTACCTGCTGAAGAAGCTCATTGGAGAGCAAAATGCGTACAGGTGCACGGTGCCGCCATTTGGGATGTTTTTTCCATTCACATCAAAGTTGATGATATGCTTGTTTGTCACATATTTATGTGAGTATTTTTAACTCCTACGTTAAGTTTTCATAAATGCCAATAGCAGAGAGCACTATGGTTTGTCTTTGTCATTATAATGCCACACATGACTGATTGACATCTAAAGAGGAGGTCTGCGCTGCCCAGAGATACCAGGAGGAGGACTTATGTTCCCAAGAGAGAGATCATCAGGCGGGTGTGATTCTGTAGCGGGGTCTACATTCGGAAAGTTGAGGATGAGGTCAGTGTAGCACAGGAACGCCAGGAGGATGTTTTTCCCGTGGTATCCTGAGTGAGCGATATAACAACAGGCGTGCATGACTGTAGTGTGGTCAACTCTTGGAGGTGAGCAGTCATTTAAGCTAGAGGTGGTGGTCACTGAAGTCACTGGATATTATGAACTGTCACCTAAAGTTGCACAACAGTGGAATTTGCTTGTTATGAGGACTTGCTTCATTATTATTATTATTATTATTATTTTTGGTTGTGCTACACTTTAATTTGTTTTAAAGTATAGTATTAAGAGTCACATGTGGACACACTCTGAGAGGTGTTTGCAACAATCACGTTAAGCCCACTAGTAGGCTAACATACTGAATTATTAAGTATTACTTAATATCTGAATAGTTATTTTGCACTATTTTCCATTATTATTGAGTTTGAATATTGCACTGAATATATATCTTCTTTAACACTGCAGATTATTGTTGTAGAAAGCATTTAAACTGTTAGGGCCCTTTCACAATGTTGTGCTTTAAATCTGTTAGAAAGCACCTTTCTAACAGAAACAAAAGTGCATCAGAATTGCTCCCCTTTAAAAAAAATTACTTTTCACATTGCTGCGCTGCATTTGAGCTGCATGCTTTTCAATAGCACACCTTTCATTGTAAGGGCTTATTCACACATAGTGCTGTGATAAGTATTTTATTGCATTGTAAAATGTCTGTTACCACAAGGACACACAAAAAACAATTGTTTTCTATGTATCTCATTCCCACTGCAATGCAGCCTGGAACTGCATTGCAGCATGCTGCGATAAAATGCATTTTATCGCAACACGCTGTACACAATTGCATTGCTTTGTCACGCCGCTCTACAGTGACATGAATGAAGTGTACTTTTGTTTGCCCAAATAAAAAAAAGGGAGCTGTGTGCAGAGGCGTAGCTTGAAGCTTGTGGACCTCGATGCCCCGATGCAAAAGTAGATACCCAAAGTGGCTTAAGAGTTTTGAGTTCCCAGAGTTCCTCTTTACATGAGAGGACAGGGATTACCGCTGGAGAATCAGAGGACAGGGATTACCGCTGGAGAATCAGAGGACAGGGATCACCGCTAGAGAATCAGAGGAGAGGGACCCCTGGCAGGTCACTTGGCAGAGCTCCTTTCCCATCCCAGCACTGTATACAGCTCCCACACACGCTACACAAGGCTGAAATCACATTCCTTTACACACAGTCTGTCAGTATTCACAGGGTGTATCTGGCTTTTAAATTGCCCTTCTGACCTGTGAAATTCTCTGGTCGGAAAGGCAGTGTAGTTGCAGTAGGCAGATACACCCTGTGCAGATCATGGCTAACTGGGTGTGTTGTAAAGTAATGTGATTTCAGCCCTGCGAAGGAGGAACAGTATAGAGTGCTGTAATGGGAAAGAAGCTCAGCATCCGGGCATAGCATGCAGGGTGGAGGGGTGGTCAGGGGGCTTTGGGGGAGGGCAAAGCCATGTGACACAAAATCTGGAGCCAGTGGCCCTTCAGTGGGCCCCCGAGGAGGTGTTAAGGGATTTGTTTTAGCAATTTCTGAAGGTTTCTCTGTCAGTGTTGGCAGGTGTTGGGGGAAGGTCACCTTCCGGAGGTGTGTGTCTTTTCCCTAGTTGTCAGGGAAGTGGGGTAAGTAGACATCCCTGGGTAGAGGGGGGTACAGAGAACCCCAACTGGTGACTAGGAGACACTGAGCAGTGTCATACCTCACCAGTGACATTGGTCCCATCGTGGCAACAGGACGGCACTCTGCTCCTCTTGCCTCGCTGAGCTCGCACCAGAAAAAGCCAGATCTTGTCTGCCATGAGGGTAGACCATGTATTTCTATAGCAAGTGCTCCTTTATTCATTGTACAATACCATGGTGTAGGACACAGAGGCTGGCAGGTCACATGTGAATTATTAGACAAGGATTTTTACATTCCTAGTCTTCCCTCCTTAGTGAAGGTATATGATTCCAGATGCATCACAAAAGGACTTTTTATGTGTCAGCATCCAAAGTTGTTGGGTATCAAAACTGGGAACCCCTGGACATTCACTGACAAGCCATGAGGAGGTAACTGGTAAGCTCAAAAGTCAAGGTCGCCCCTCAAGGGGTTATGGCCGCTACACGTCTGGGCTCGCAGTCCAGGATTTACAGTTACCTCGCAGTGTATTGCAATAGAGGGTTACGTTTTTTTTTAACTGCGCCATCAGAGATCAGTGACATCTTTGAGAGACTTTCACTGAGGTGCCTAAGCGTGGGAGGAGCTCTTGCAGAAAACCCTGCAAAGTTACGCCGCACCAGCACCCAGTGGGAGGAGTCTATGCTGATCTTTGCCCACACGAGGCACCGCGTGAGAGTGTGTTGCGGAAGGAGAAGAAGCTTGCTTGAGTTCTCGGAAGTTTTGAGGAAAAGATACCAAAACCTTCTTGGAAAAATGTACCGTGTTCCGGGCGTGCAGATTGCATCTGGACCCAGGATGCCTACAGCGAGGGGTCCAGCAGGCATACAGATGCCCGGCACCGTGATCACAGACACTGGGATTCGTCTGCTGCCGCAGGGGGCGGTTCGTGTTATGCACCGTCGGAGACATAGAGGCCCTCGCAATGTTGTGTGGGTAATGTGATGGGTTGGTCGCAAACCCCCGGCCGTTCGCCAGGTGCCAAAGGTGTGGCGAGTACACCTTTAAAGTGGAGCAACCCACCGCACAACCCCGGGCCTTCCATATAGACTGGGCCACAGGCATAACAATGGAGGAGTCGGTTGTGTATGCCCCGGCATCGTCTTTTGGGGCTCGGATTGCCAGAAGGGATCCTGCCCCCTCTGAGGTTCCGGAGACTGTCCTGGAGGTCATGGACACGACCCCGCCCGTGAATGTTGTTGTTGCAGCACCAGTCCCCCAGGAGAAGGAGCAACCCAGCACCCCTTGTCGCCGCAGAGGCAGATCGGCCCCACGCATCCCCGGACCAGACATTTGGAGAAAAGTCTTCAAGAACAAGCAACGCTACAAACTATCGGCCCGCAGGGGGCTTTTCGCCTGGTTCGCAGACTGGTTCTGGCTCCGATGAAGGAGACGA
This sequence comes from Lithobates sylvaticus, assembly GCA_028564925.1. Lineage (NCBI taxonomy): Eukaryota > Metazoa > Chordata > Amphibia > Anura > Ranidae > Lithobates > Lithobates sylvaticus. The sequence continues at coordinate 77,182,782 of CM053033.1, read as the reverse complement.
TTGGCACTTGAGCCTCGGCTCCCGTGAGTACGTGTTTTAGTCTTTTTTAAAAAGGCTTTTAAGCTTTTAGCCATCTGTTGTCTGAGCAAAGAACATTGCCAGATCATGAAGGGGCCGATCTCGGTCCCTGAGACTTTATATAGCGGTGGCAACAGAGTATGGACTTGAGTTCCCTTATGTGCCTAGGAAAGTCATGGACATTATAGAGGAGAATCGGGAAAAGTGGTGTGCGGAAGATGTCTGGGACTGCCTTCAGATCCCAAAACCACTGCGAAAGAAAGCAGTCTCCCGTGAAATGTTTGATCGATTTCAAGGATGTCTGTTGCACTGGAGTTATGGTCGGCATATCTATTGTGACAAGGTTGTGATCTGCAGACCGGATAAAGACAGTGCTGTGTACTACACCTATGATGTTCAAACGGGTAAAGACTTGGTTTTGCTGACCCACATTTCTATTGGTGAATTGTTCCTGAGTCAAGCTTTTGAATTTTGCAAGAAGAACTTCTTCGGGTCTTCATCTTTTTGTGATTTTCTGCAGAAATTACAGAACTGTGGAGGTTAGACAGACAGGTAGTTGCTGAAGTGAGGACTACACGTCAAGATCTACCATGCCAGACCACAGTACTTAGTTTCATAAGGACTTGTAGTTACAGCGGCTCTGACCACTAGGTGGCATGAGTCGGCAGAAAAGGAACAGGAGTAGTGAGAACTTTTTTTTTTCATTTTAGATAGTGGTTAGTGATTTTAGAGATTTAAAAATGTATATGTCTTTAGAGAAGGAGATTTCATTGAGAATGGGATGAAATTTCGCTTTCTAAAGGAATAGTGTACACTGTATAGTATTGCATTTGTCTGTTGTTTTTTTTCAGGATGCACCGAGATCGACTGTCAAGCTCACCAGAGATTGGGTGGAGTAGTCAGTTAGTCTGGGTGGTAATGTGTACAGTATGTAAAATGTTGTTGTGAAAATGTCAAGCATTTAACTGTGTTTTCCCTCCTTTCCCTGTCCCAACACCCACTTTAAAACTCAGGCACTGCATTGGTTTTTGTAAAATATGTTAGGATTTTTTCCTTGCTTTAGCCTAGACGATGAGGACATCATCTAAACAACCAGGGGAAGTATGTAGTGGTCACACTTTAACAAGTATGCGCTATAGGTGGAAATTTATTTTTTTCCCTCAGACGAGTAATGGGGTTCTGAGGGTTAATTGTGCAGGTTTACTTTGGCATCAGTTTGGCTGGGCTGTACTTGGGTTCTGCCTGGTCATGGGTGCAGTGAGGTTCCCATGACAGGCCGAGGACCAGGCCTGGTTGGAGGTCTTAGGTACCAATCTTTCCCGGAGCCAATCAGTGGGCGCGTCTGGCCCTGCTGCGTAGTCTGGGAAGGGGTACTTAAGGTACCGAAGTCATGTGTTCGGAGTTCGGCGGTAGCTGTCTGTTCCTGGTTCTGGACCGGGTTAGCCCTGCGAGGGGTCCTGGGCCTAGGAGCGTTTGCCGTCCTGCAAACATGGTCAGTCTGACTAACCCCATAGACCTGCATGGTCTGGGGTGGGGATCCGTCTGTTCCCGAGTCTCAGAGCCGGTTAGCCCGAGGCCCAGTAACTGAAGGAGGATTCAAGGCGTCCCGGTGTGCTCTCGGTATTGGGACACGGCAACTCGTACAAGTGACCAGGGAAGGTCTCTTCGGAGAAGTGCCAACAAGCTGGCATCTCAGTAAGAGCCTGGAAGCTGAGTTGTAGGAACACTAAAGAATCCAGACTTCCACGGTACCGCCAAGGAGACAGAGAAAGTTCCAGGTACTGTGAGAAAGGTTACTCTTCACCTTCGGTTGCAAGTTTATTCTGTGTCAGAGACTTTTTGCAAGCTTCCGGATCACATTGTTGGTTGCTAAACCTCTGGCTAGAGGTTTATCCGGCATTGAAGTGCCCAGCTGCGAGTGGCTACTCTCTGGGTTGATTAGAGACATTCTGTGGATGTCAGCAATTCAAGGTGCCTGAGTTTCTTCACCCTTGCCCTCTATTCCTATCTGAGACTGTGTTATGTTGGATGTTACCACTGCAGAATAAAAACCTTCAAAAGGACTTTTCATGTGTCAGCATCCAAAGTTGTTGGGTATCAACCCTGGGAACCCCTGGACATTCACTGACAAGCCACGAGGAGGTAACTAGTAAGCCCAAAAGTCAAGGCCACGCGTCAAGGGGTTATGACCGCTACATAGCTGCTGACTTTTAATTCTTTTTTTAATACAGGCTGGAACTCCCTTTTGTTTAGAGCAGAATTCTACTTGAATATAGATCCTATAACTTCCCGGGGTATTGTTTTATTTTCTTCTTGAATTACAGGTCTGGCAGCTTATAGAATAATTATATCCACAGATAAATGAAAACAATACATCATTTATGATTACTTCTCACCAGGAAACTGAAGCAGTGAGTGGCGGATTTACAAAAGATTGAAGCACTTAATGTCTTCCCAGCATTGTGTTGTTTTTCCCCCACTGCTAAGGCTCTGGGGGGAATAATCTAACACAGACGAAAATTATACATGCTGAAACTCTCACCTTTATAACGAGCACAGTATTAATCAGATCTCCTCTGCTGGGGTTATTTTTGGGAACAGAGACCCATAAAATATATCTGGTTTTTGCAAACAAAAACAACTGCTAAACTGAGTTGATGTAAATATTGGTGATATATTTTTACATGTTATTCTGTATAGTGCGTCTTGTGATTTGCATACACCTGTAACTGTTTATAGGCATATGGGTGACACCACTATTCATAGCCTACAGCTGTTTAGTCAGTGGAGCCTGTGATGAATCACTCACTTTAAGTGTTATACATACATATCTTCTCATGGAACTACAGCTCTTAAGTTTCCATTAGTCTCTGCTTCCAGCCTGCTCGATGGACTATGAAATAGCATGATCACATTTCTCCAGTTCCCATTCCTGTAAGATTCCTAAACACCTTTCCATCCAGTCCCTAATGTCTGGGACATGTTAGGGCACTTTCACACTGAGCCACGCCGGGCATCAGTGGTAAAGCAGCGCTTTACTGTCGTTTTAGCTGCGCTTTTCAGCTGCTAGCGGGGCACTATTAACCCCCGCTAGCGGCCGAAAAAGGGTTAAAAGAGCAGCGGTGCTTTTACGGCGCTTCGGCTGGGCTGCCCAAAGGGGTACTTTAGGAGCAGTGTATACACCGCTCCTAAAGCGCCTTAAAGATGCTGCTTGCAAGAATTTTTTGAGCGTCCTGCCAGCGCACTGCTCCAGTGTGAAAGCCCTCAGGCTTTCACACTGGGGTGACAGGAGAGGTGCTTTACAGGCGCTATTTTTAGCGCTATAGTGCCTGTAAAGCGCCTCAGTGTGAAAGTAGCCCTAAAATGGCAACACTGCACAATGCAATAGAGCTTGCTGCCTCACAGTATTTAACTAAATTTGACTGGTAAACAAAAAATGATTGGCCAGCCAGGTATAACCCTTCCCACAAAAACAGAGGGGTGGGACCCGTATCCCTTAATGAACTTCAAGATAGGGATTTTAGGGCAAGAACAAATCGTTTTTTTTTTTTTATTGTTCAATAAGGGACACAGGATTTGTTGTTTTTCTGGTACAAGTGGGACATCCAAAAGCAGTCCAACTAAGGAGTGGGCAACACAGTAAGCAAAACACCAAAAGGTCCACATAATAAAACTAAGGCCTGCAGCACAAAGGGGCGGCGGATCCTATATCCGGCATCCCCCATTTTAAAATGTAAAAACCCCCACAAACATTTGATTTGTAATGTTTTCAAGAATATTTATTGCACAAATTTGTAAACTTTAGGTCAACTTGAAACAGGAGATGATCAGAGTGCGAACATGATACAGGAGATGGTCAGAGACTGAGGACATGATGCATACAGAGAAAATTAAACCAGAGAGGTTTAAAGCTGTTGTATACCGGCACATCTAAAAAAAAAACCCTGTAAGGCAAAGGCATAATGAGCTAGTATGCACCGCATACTAGCTCATTATGAAATACTTACCTTAGATTGAAGCCCCCGTATTGCAGCTTGGTCCACACCGAGGGAGCTGACATTTTGCCCTCAGCGTTTCTTCCAGGTTTGCGGCTCCGACGCTGTGAGTGGCCAGGGCAGCGATGACGTGGGCGTGGGAGTCTTCTTCCCGACATGGTACAGCAGCGTCTGCCGGACCTTTAGCCGGACATTCAGAGACGTCAGCGGCTGCATGCAAAGTGAATATCTCTTAAACCGTACAGGTTTAGGAGATATTAATTACACTTACAGGTAAGCCTTATTATAGGCTTACCTGTAGGTAAAAATTACAAATGAGGGTCTACAACCACTTTAATAAGGGGCTTCAAATGGAACACACACTGTGGAATAAGTTTTATTGATACAAAAATCAGAGATATAAACATATCATATGGCAAAATAGCCAAAACAATTATTCAGAACCTGCACCAATAGAATGATTAAAACTTAAACTAAAAAACAACCTGGGTTTATCAGCAGACTCACAGTCACTCCACATACACACGAGGATGGCTGATAGTTCACCAAATTGCAAGAAATATTTCATTCAAGGATCCCTTGAATTCTATGACACACAGCAGTGTCAAACATTGGAAGCGGGGATATTGATCCGAGGAAACAGCCACTATGATATTTAGCTACATTGGAAGAGCGGATATATGCTATCCAGAGATAATCGCGTGTGCGATTGCGTGTGGATATAGAGTCTAGATGTTGGAAACAAATAGATTCACCATGGGGAGATATATGGGGTGAGCTGGAAGTGTCTCTTATAGATAAAGTTGCAACAGTTGATTACCGTAAGAACTTATAAATGCGATACAGAAATGAAACACTGTAGTAGCTGGACTTCCGCGTCCCTTATCAAGATCTCACCCACTATGCTGCTTGTTTCCGTGATCTGTTCATATCGGTGAGGTGTAACAACCCTTCACACTAGTTATAGGCTACCTTAACTACAAGCTTCTTCTTGCTTTTGAGGCATCTTTCCTCACCAAAAAGGAATTTGATTATCTGACTGTGGTTGAATTTAAAATCCCCACTATATATATCATCCCCAAAGTACACAAGAGCAAAATCAATCCCCCTGGACGCCCAATAATTTCCGCTGTTGGCGGACCTTTGCAGCGAATTGGTCAATACTTGGATGCCCCAATTAAGGGAATTATGATGACATTGCCCTCCTATGTTCGAAACATGTGATGTCCTGGAGATGGTCATAGTATGTCTGTAAAGTAGCGCATCTTTTCCCATGTTTATAACAGTGCCCCAGCAAAATTACATTTCTAAAGGAAAATTTTTTATTTTAAACTGCTCGCGGCTGTAATGTATTGTCGGATCCCGGCAATGTAGATAAAAATACCCCAAAAAATAATGGCATGGATATCCCACCCAAAATCCATACCAGGCCCTTCAGGTCTGGTATGGATACTAAGGGGAACCCTGCACCCAATTTTTTTTAAAAATGGCGTGGGGTCTCCCAGGCCCCCAGGCACTTTATACTCTGAACAGCAGTATATATACTATACAGCCTGCCCTATATACTCTGCAGAAAATTGGGCCTTAGGTGTTGGTGGTAACAGAACACTGTAAGCCCTCACAGTTACTCATGTTGGGTGCTGGAACGGGCCCTGCTATGAAATATTATATCAAAAGCTGTAATTAAATGCCCCTGTTAAACAGGGGCAGAACAATTGGGCCTTGGGTGGTGGTTGTGCCACAACACTGTAACCCCTCACAGATACTCATGTTGGGCGCTGAATGGGCCCTGCTACGAAATATTATATCAAAAGTGGTAATTACATGCCCCTGTTAAACAGGGGCAGAAAAATAAAATTGGTCCTTGGGTGGTGGCGGTGCCAAACCACTGTAACCCCTCACAGATACTCTTGTTGGGTGCAGGAAAGGGCCCTGCTGTGAAACATGACTGCCAGTGTCCTTCTGTGGCACCCAATCTCTCAAGGCTCACGTTACTCCCTTCCTCAACCTGGGAACCAACATCAGAGCCTTCAAATCGCTGCACATCCTCCAGCAGCATGTACCCGACACTGTGGTCGAATAATTCTGGGGACTCCTCTGTGCATGAAGATGGGGCTATGGATGGAGTGACTGTGCACAAGGAGCCAGTGGAATAGGCTGCTTTGGCAGCTGCATTGGAAGGCAAACTACTCTGAGCCTGGGTGACAGAGGATGAGGAGGATGAGGATGGCTTCATTATCCACTCCACCAACTCTTCTGCATGTAGTGGCTCAATAACACGGCCAGCAGCAGCAAAAAGGACAAGTGTGCCCCACGGCCACCTGCAGAGGATACACCATGTCCACGACCACCACTGTTCACTGCAGACACAGAGGCTGCTTGCCCTGTTTTAGTGACCTGTGAGTGTCTGCCGCTCCTTGGTGGCCTTCTGGACATGATGGATTTTTTGTTTTGCAACACCACACTACACTGTATTAGAAGTGTATTAGAAAGTGTACAATGGCTGCACTGTATTGTATACTGTGTCCACCACCAGAACTGTAGTAGAAACTTTACACACGGTATTAGATACTGTGTACACCGCCTGCACTGTATTAGTAACTGTACAATGGCTGCACTGTATTGTATACTGTGTACACCACCACCTGCCTTTGGTCAATTATGGCTCTCTCAGCAGAGCCCTCTGTGATTGGCCAAAGCATGCTTGCTTGCAGGTGCATGCTTTGGCATGCTTTGCTGAAGTTTTGCTGAAGTTAAGTGGGCATCCCATAACCTCCCATCCCCATCCAAATTAATAACCCTCAATAAATAACAAAAACAAAGTAATGGACTGTTCTCTGACTCTGGAGTGCCTGTGAAAATTTGGTGTGGGGGATCCAAGTTCATCAGCAGTCCCAACGGGAGTGGGCTACACATGTATTATGTGAGTTTCCAGGTTGTTCCTAATGGCTCTGGAAAATTGCATTTGTGTGCTGGTGCTGAATTGATTGTTCTCCTGTGCATGAGATCTCCTTAAAAGCGGACCTTCGTTCATTTTTAAAATTTTTCATCTGTTAAATCCTCTGCCCTTGTTGTTTTAACTTTGGGTAGTAAAACATTTTTTTTCTGCCAGTAAATACCTTATACAGCCCACTTCATGTTTCTTGTCTGGTCATTAGCCTAGGCTTATGACATCATGCACAGCTCTCTTACGCTTGTAAGAGTTTGCCAGGAAGGGAGGGGGCATGAATCATAAGAGGGCCAATGAAAACTGCAGTGCTGGAGGTATTCCTCTGTGTGTGTCTTCGTAAATCCAGGAAGTGAACAGGCAGCAGCTTCAGCTGCCCACAGTTAAAATGGCTGACTCAGTGGAGGGAGATTTCTGCAGCATATTTAGGAAGTACAGAATCCCAGTATATATAAAATAATATGCAAAGTGGTTGGAGGGAAGCTTCAGAATGGCAAAGATGTTTTTATTACAAATTATGTGCGCAGACTGCAGTTCCTCTTTAACTAGAGATCATATTCATCTGATAAGAAGTTGGCCACTTTATTGGAAGTTTGCACAGAGGTTGGTACTGGATTGAATTTGTAATTTTGGTGCAATATACTCTCACTGGCCACTTTATTAGGTACACCTTGCTAGTCCTGGGTTGGACCCCCTTTTGCCTTCAGAACTACCCTCATTTTTTGTAGCATAGATTCAATAAGGTGTTGGAAACATTCCCCAGAGATTTTGGTCCATATTGACATGAATAGCATTACGCAGTCGCTGCAGATTTGTCGGATTCACATCCATGATGCAAACCTCCCATTCTATCACATCCCAAAGGTGCTCTATTGGATTGAGATCTGGTGACTGTGGAGGCCATTGGAGAACAATGAACTCATTGTCATGTTCAAGAAACCAGTGGTGAGATGATTTGAGCTTTGTGACATGGTGCATTATCCTGCTGGAAGGAGCCATCAGAAGATGGGTACCCTGTAGTCATAAAGGGATGGACATGATCAGCAACAATACTCAGGTAGGCCGTGGCATTTAAACAATGCTCAATTGGTACTAAGGGGCACAAAGTGTGCAAAAAAAATACCCCCCACACCATTACCAGCCTGAACCATTGATACAAGGTAGGATGGATCCATGTTTTCATGTTATTTACGCCAAATTCTGACCCTAACATCTGAATGTTGCAGCTGAAATCGAGACTCATCAGACCAGGCAACGTTTTTCCGATCTTCTATTGTCCAATTTTGGTGAGCCTGTGTGAACTGTAGCCTCAGTTTCCTTAGCTGACAGGTGTGTCACCCGGTGTGGTTTTCTGCTGCTGTAGCCCATCTGCTTCAAGGTTCGATGTGTTGTGCATTTAGAGATGGTATTCTGCATATCTTGGTTGTAACGAGTGGTTATTTGAGTTACTGTTGCCTTTCTATCATCTCGAAGCAGTCTGCCCATTCTCCTCTGACCTCTGAAATCAATACGACATTTTCGTCCACACAACTGCCACTCACTGGATATTTTCTCTTTTTCGGACCATTCTCTGTAAACCCTACAGATGGTTTTGTGTGAAAATCCCACTAGATCAGCAGTTTTTGAAATACTCAGACCAGCCCATCTGGCACCAACAACCATGCCACATTCAAAGTCCCCTAAATCCCCTTTCTTCCCCATTCTGATGCTCGGTTTGAACTTCAGCAAATCATCTTCACCATGTCTAGATGCCTAAATGCATGGAGTTGCTGCCATGTGATTGGCTGGTGAGCAATTTGTGTTACCAATCAATTGAACAGGTGTACCTAATAGTAATAGTGAGTGTAAATGAACTGTATATTTTCACTTTTGCACCACATTTCCACATGACACGGCCACTCCCCCGGAGTGCGACCTAGACACGGCCACTCCCCCGGAGTGCGACCGAGACACCGCCACTCCACCGGAGTGCGACCTTCACGAGGATAAACCAAAACGGCGTGTTCGCTTTATGCTTCCTCAAGAAAGTGACAAGGAAACTGAGACTCCACGAAAACGTCGCGTTCGCTTTCAGATTCCACCAATAAGTGACGTTAAATATAACATTCCACGAAAACTTCAGAAACGCGCTGCGCGTTCTAAAAGAAGTAGAAGAAGTAAGGATGACTTAGAGGCTCCACTAGAGTGTGGCCTTTACATGGAGACTCCACCAGAGTATAAATTCCACAAGGAGACCCCACCAGAGTGCGACTTCCATATGGCCACTCCACCAGAGTGCGACCTAGACTTGGCCACTCCACCAGAGTGCGACCTTGACATGGCCATTCCACCAGAGTGCGACCTTGACATGGCCATTCCACCAGAGTGCGACCTTGACATGGTCACTCCACCAGAGTGCAACTTCCACAAGGCGACTCCACCAGAGTTCGACTTCCACAAGGCGACTCCACCAGAGTGCGACTTCCACAAGGCGACTCCACCAGAGTGCGACTTCCACATGGCGACTCCATCAGAGTGCGACTTCCACAAGGAGACTCCACCAGAGTGCGACTTCCACAAGGAGACTCCACCAGAGTGCGAGCTCGACAAAAAGAAACCAAAACCTCATGTTCGCTTTATGCTTCCTCCAGGAAGGGAGGAGGAAACTGATACTCGACCAAAACGTGACGTTCTCTTTCAGAAAGCATTAAAGAAATACCTTAACCAGGAGACTCCATCAAAACATCTTAAAAAAAAGAAAAAAATTAAAAGACCAGAAGTGTCATCAGACCACCCCTGCAGAAGAAGCCTCGATCATCACAAAACCGGACAAAAGAAAAAGAACCAGAAAAAGAAACAAAAATAGAAAAAATTAAAGACAGTATGAGTTGGACTGGCTGTGAAGGGAGAGAGTGTGACCTAGATGTGGCCACTCCACCAGAGTGCGACCTAGACGTGGCCACTCCACCCGAATGCGACCTAGACGTGGCCGCTCCACCCGAGTGCGACCTAGACGCGTCCGCTTCACCTGAGTGCAACCTAGATGTGGCCACTCCAACAGAGTTCGACTTCCAAAAGAAGACTCCACCAGAGTTTAACTTCCACAAGGAGACTCCACCAGAGTATGGCCAGAAAAAGAAACAAAAATAGAAAAAATTAAAGACAGTATGAGTTGGACTGGCTGTGAAGGAAGAGAGTGTGACCTAGATGTGGCCACTCCACCAGAGTGTGACCTAGACGTGGCCACTCCACCCGAATGCGACCTAGACGCAGAGGTCGGTAGTAGACCTAATGGGGGAGATGTTGGGGGGGAGGAGGGTGGGAAGGGAGGAGGGAAGGGGGGTGGGATTGGGAAGGATGAAGGGGGGATACTCACCGCTTTACAAAGAGGATACATAACTCACTAAAAGAAAGCTATAAAGAAAAGTGATGACAGAAATTAACTTCATAACCTATAACGTAAAAGGACTGAATACAACGTGCAAAAGACATAACATTTTAGAAGAAATTAAAAGATATGGGATCAGTGTTGTCTATCTACAAAAGGCTCACCTCTCACATGTATCAAACGTGAAATTATTTTCAAACAATTTTCCTACAAAGAGAGAACTAGGAAAATCGAAACATTAGTGGAAGAAATAAATAGAGTCGAACAAGAACATAAAGTCCATCAGGGCCAAAATAGAGCGCTATATAAAAAATTCATTTTGAAAAGAGAGGAACTCAAAGACCTTATGGAACAAGAAGCCAAAAAGATATTTAATAGAATAGCCAAAGAAAGATACCTATGGGGTAATAAAACAAGTAAGCACCTAGCAAGAACCCTCCAAAAAAAAAAGTCTAAAAACTATATAGAAAAAATTCAAGCTAAAAACGGGGAAATGAAATATGTGTCTAAAGAAATTGCTGCAACATTTAAAGACTATTATGAAGAGTTATATTCAGTAGAACAAAAGGGAAGTCAAGAAGGAGGAAAAGAGGAGAAAACAAAAAGTTTTTTTTAAAAAGGCGGGGCTGTCGAAGATACTCCAAAGCGAAAGGGAGATATTAGAAAAAAACATTACTGAAGAGGAGATAAATAGAGCATTGGCAGATTCCCCTCTGGGTAAGAGCCCGGGCCCCGATGGATTCACAACATTTTACTGTAAAACCTTTAAGGATACTCTAGTTCCCAGGTTATGTCACTATATGAATGGCCTGGGAACCGAGTATGAAATGAGCAGGGTCTCTTTGTCCGCCACAATTATAGATATCCCGAAAGAGGGGAAGGATGGCTCAGTGTGCTCGAGTTACAGGCCAATATCGCTTTTAAATGCGGACACAAAACTGTACGCCAAAGTTCTGGCAGACAGAATTAAGGGCCTTTTGGGCACACTGGTCCATCCGGACCAAGTCGGGTTTGTAACCGGGAGGGAGGGACATGACAATGGCGTGCGAACGCTGTTTGTCCTTCAAAAGATTAAAGAAAGTGGGTCCCCAGGTCTATTCCTGTCAATAGATGCGGAAAAAGCATTTGACAGGGTAGACTGGGGACTCATGTTATAGACACTCGAACATATGGGATTTGGCCCGAGAATAATTCAAAGGGTCAAAACATTATATTACCACTCGATGGCAAATATAAAAGTCAACAGAATCGTATCTTCCTCTTTCGAGATGAGAAATGGGACGGGGGTACCTTTATTTTGCTATAATGAAAGGTGATTTCACATATGATTGCAAATATATGCTACCAATGCCTCTGTTTTTTTATGAATTTGTTGAACTAGTTTAGACTCTCAAAGTATTTCTTGCTATGCATGTCTCCATTTGGAAACAATGTTAGAGTAGAATTAGGGACCGCACTTTGCAGAGGAGCCTTGACGTGGCAGTGCAGCTTCACATATATTTGCAAATGTATCCAACGTTAACACAAACTGTTCAACCGATTTGTGTATTAAATTTGTGTATTAAATTGTTCTGTGAACTGCCATGCTTAAAGGGGTTGTAAACCCTCATGGTTTTTCACCTTAATGCATTGTATGCATTAAGGTGAAAAACCTTCTCTCATGCTGCAGCCCCCCAGTGCCCCCCCGGTTTACTTACCTGAACCCGGTCTTTTTCTCCCCGGGGACGAGCACACCAGCTCTAGCAGGTGTCAATCAAATCCAATGACGCGGGCGTCGGGGGGGAGGGGGCAATGCAGTGTAATGCTTTATGTGTCTATAGACGCAGAAGCAGGACTCCGGAGCGCACCCGCACGGGTGTCCCAAAGGAGAGCGCTTCTCCGACGGGTCACCCGAGAAGAGGAGGAGCTACCAGCGCCACTGAGGGACCCCAGAAGAGGAGGATCAGGGCCACTCTGTGCTTAATCAACGGCACAGTGGAGGTAATGTTTGTTATTTAAAAAAAATAAAAAACCTTTAGTAAACCGCACTGAATTAAACTTTTGAGCATTATTGCAATACATGTTATCACATATTACATGCTTAGTGTGTTGCAGTGCCATTCATTGTCAATGGTACCTCAGCACATTGACCCAGCGCACTTCCAACACATACTGTATGCATTGCACCACAGCGCACATCAACACACAGCCATTGTGCTGGCCAGATTTTTTTTTGTCTTTTCTGAACACAACAAAATGGACAGCTGTAGCATTACATACTATTCTTGTGTATTGTGGTTTCTGTTCAGCAATTGATCTCTACAACACGACTGAGTAAATCTGTTAGCTGCGGACAAATTGAACTGCTCTCTATAGGCACACCACAGTCTCACTTTAACCCCTGACCTAAAAGCCAAACCAAACTTTTATTTTCAATCAGCTCAGTACAAACCAGAGGCATAAAAACAAAAGGTGTGTAAAGCCAGACAGGTTGGGATCTTTAACTGCCTCGCGACCGTTGGCTGTCAATTGACGACACACAGATCCACGGTCCTGTCAGAGGAGAGGAGCCGATGGTATGTTCTCAGTACAGAGAAACACTGATCGGTCTCCTCCCCTTGTGAACCCCCTCCCCCTACAGTTAGAATCACTCCCAGGGAACATATTAACCCCTTCAGTGCCTCCTAGTGGTTAACCCTATTCCCTGCCAGTCACATTTATACAGTAATCAATGCATTTTTATAGCACCGATCGCTGTATAAATGTGAATGGTCCCAAAAATGTGTCAAAGGTGTCCGATATGTCTGCCGCAATATCGCAGTTCCGATAAAAATTTGCAGATCGCCGCCATTACTAGTTAAAAAAATATAATAATAAAAATGCTATAAATCTATCCTCTATTTTGTAGGCGCTATAACTTTTGTGCAAACCAATCAATATACGCTTATTGCGATTTTTTTTTACCAAAAATATGTAGAAGAATACATATCGGCCTAAACTGAGTAAAATGTTTTTTTTTATATTTTTTGGGGATATTTAGTATAGCAAAAAGTAAAAAATATTGTTTTTTTTAAACTTGTCACTCTACTTTTGTTTATAGTGCAAAAAATAAAAAAACGCAGATGTAACGTACCTGGTATCAGAGCCCAACTGTAGAAGGAGACCTCTCTTACAGCCCTGGCTCGAGGACCACTGGGGTTGCAACAGTGGTACAGGAGTGCAGCGAGGTAGGAGTGCCTGTATGATCCGTGGTAGCTGATACAGATGAGTAGAGAGGATCCACCTGATGAACTGGACTGGTGAGGCAGTAGCAGCAGTGGTAACAGGTGTAGGTCAGCGATCCCTGGATCTAGGCAGAGACTGGATCAGGACTAGACTGAAGCAGGTGAGACAAGCCGGGTCAAACACAGGTAATCAGGTAGTAACAGCAGGCAGAGGGTGGTCAGTAGGCAGGCAGAGGTTTGGCAACAGAAGATCAGTAGGTTCAGAAATAGCAGGGTCAAGGCAGGCCGGGTCAGGAGAGGAGAAGGCAGCAGTAGTCAAACGTAGCAGGATCAGATAACAACAGCAGGTACAGGATCAGACTCAGGTGGAGCTGCAGATCAGACAGCACTGCACTGGAGCAGTTGCTGTCCTTTTAAAGGGGAACTGGCACCAAGTTGAGTTAGTGCGTGCGCACACGCGCCTGTCGCGCATTCCTGCGCACACGTGCCCGTCGTGTGTCACTGCGCACGTTCATGCGCCGCTGCTCAGTGCGGCCCGTTCTCGTAGGAACATGTGTGCGCACGCGCGCACGTCTGTGTGCCTGTCCTGCCACAGGGTATCCCTGACAGCAGAGGTGATCAAATACCACCAAAAGAAAGCTCTATTTGTGGAGACAAAATTATAACAATTTCATCTGGGTACAGTGTTGTATGACCGCGCAATTGTCATTTAAAGTGCGTCAGCGCTGAAAGCTGAAAAATGGCTTGGTCAGGAAGGGGGTGAAAATGCACTGTATTGAGGTGGTTAACCATCAGCCACAGCCTAATTAGAAAAGCCTGTGCCCTGACAGGATGCTGCAGGAAAGGTTCCTTGCTCTACATGGGGAAGCAGAAGTCTCTCTGCAGAGGTCAAGCTTGCTCCCTGAAAGGTCAGAGCTAGAGCTCTCCAAAAGCAGGGAGATTAAGCTGTATTGATTGCAGTGCTATAGTTCAGACTCAGCAGGGGGCATGTTGGACCTCTGCAGAGAAATAATTGCTTCCACATGGAAAGCAAGGGCCGCACTTTGCAGCTGCTGGCAGGCTGCAGCTGTTTTTTCATCTGCAATACACTGAACGCCTTTTTGTCATGATGCACCTGAAACATACAGGATTTAGCTGATTTAAATTAAATATTTATTTGGGTTTTAAGGGAGTGGCAGGAGAGTGAAAGGAAGGTGAGTGTGCACACCTGAAGAGGGCAGCAATAAAAATGTAATACATTACTGTTTACCAGTCCTAAGATGTGGTGGTTGCATTAGTTTTCCTCTGATGATCCTTCCAGCAACATACTTCCTGTCATAGTGCGACAAAGTTAATTCGCCAGCAAAAAGAAGAGGAGGATGGGACTATAAGAATGAGTCTGGCAAAAAAACTAATATAATAAAACTATGAACGTTGCATGAAAGCATTGCATGACAACAATTGGCAATCAATAGTTTATTTGTATTTAAAATATGATAATAACATGATAATATATTAGCATAATTAGTTCATACTGTAAACATTATAAAGAACCAAATTCATTGAAGAGTGTCTCCACAGTAAATAACTGTAACCCTGATTGATTGGTACAATCCAATTGGGATATGAGGTAGTTAATAGTAATAATGCAATATATGAGCGAGGGGGCATCTATTGCCTCAACGCGTTTTGTAGTGACTGCCACTCTTCAGGAGTAGGTATGAGGTAGATGTTTATAAATATTAAAACATATTTTAATTGTGGAAAGATTGTATAATAGGTCTTTCTATAGGGAGAGGAGGGGAAAAATGATTTCCCAAAGTTACTATGCCTATGAATCTGGGTGCAGGCGTGGAGGGCTGGAGGCCGACCAGAAAAACATCAGCCCCGGGAGCTGAGGTGGACTGACCCCGATGTACAAAGATGGGAATCCAGTAGGAGACAGTAGTCCCTGGGGATAAGTCCCCATAGATTTTGAAATTAGTATGATCCACGTAAATGTAACCATCTCTAAAAAAAGGGATATATAGTAGAATATGAACTGTAGCGTGAAAATATACAAGTAACTAATGAAACGGAATATGATGCAGGGACCGATCGGTGGTAGGGATTTAAAACAAGGTGTAGGATAGGTGCATGGTGATTGGGATGACAAGATATGCCCCTTTGTCATAGCAAAATAAATGGTGAATAGGATTACAGACCAAACCCCAACGCTGAGGTGTTGAACCAAAGACAAAGGGTAAATTGGGACACAATAAAAATTGAAAAAAAAAATTGGAAAAGAATAGAAGAGGAAAAAAGGGGTGAGAAGGGGCCAAAAAGATTACCTGGATTACTATGTAAGCAATAGGGGTCCAATGGTGCATAATGACCAGGGGGGGATCAGCCATAAAGGGTGTCTGAATCATCTAGAGGGAGTATAAATACTTTAATGTGGTTGTGGGTGTCCACCAACAACAAGGTAGCAGCCAATAGGAGGAGACGGCGCCAAACAACTAAGCGGCGTAGGCTACTCGCCATCTGGCACCAGCTACCTCGTGGACGACGCCAGAGTCGAATCAACAGCGTCGGCGCGCTGACATCACTGGTGGCGACGCAGCGCGCATGGTGCTGGATGTGTGGCGTCGATGCGCAACTGGGCGTTCGCCCAGACCCCTGCATCATCCGAAGGAGGGGGAAGGGGAGGGCCCCAGGAGCCCATTGCAGCTCCCGGGACTGGGCAAGAACGGTCAGAGACAGCCAGCCAAAACCTCACCATAACCCAGTGCATAAAAACAGCATAACCAAGCACACACACTGTAGACCACAATGTTAGATAATAATATTACATAACTAAGCTCCTCTAACCCTAAATAGCATATGACTCTAGATTAACCACCTCAATACAGCTCGGGGCATTTTTCTGCTTTCAACGCTGTCACACTTTGAATGACAATTGCGTGGTCATGCTACACTGTAACCGTGTCAAATTTGTATAATTTTCTTCACACAAATAGAGCTTTCTTTGGTATTCTGTGGTATTTATTTGGTATTCTGTGGTATTTCTTTGGTATTTATGTGGTAGTACAGTGTGTCACTCACAGCAGCAAGGCAGCGCCAGCTATCAAGGTTCGTCTTCCCGCTCCGCTCCCTCTCCATGCTGTCTGAAGAACATGGCAGAGGTGGGCGGAGCCTTTTCACTAGCCACTGGGGCAGCCGCGATGCGCTATAAATGCTGTGGCGGCGAAGTAAGCAACCAGTGCAGTCAGTCAATTTAAGCAGCAGATTGCAGCGCTGAGGATCAGCCCTGGATGGGGCCCTCCAGACAAGTGGGGCCCCCGGGCAACTGCCCAGCATGCCCAGTGGAAAAAACGGCCCTGGGTGGGGGAGAAGAAGGGAGGGTTGGGGCCAGGTTTGACTTTTACAAGAAAAGTAGAGATTTCCATACAACTTCAGCTCCCTATATCTCCAGATGTATGGATTGTTTTCACTGATGGCAATTTTCCCTGATAGATATATGTCATCACATGATCATTTTAAACTGCCCGGGTTTGTGTTGGGTTTATTTAAAGAGACAAACGAGGAAACAAATTTCTTGTGACAACCGCAAGAAATAGAGAATGTAATTATACTGCCAGGGAAAGGAATAAGAGAGCGGGATAGTCTGCGTGACCGATCGTCTCTCTCTTTGGAAGAAGAACAGCTCTCTTCTGCACATAAGGATTTTATGGCAAGCAAACACTTGTGTTAGCCTGCATTACTAATTCACAAGGCATCTGAGATCTCAGCCTTTCTTGGTAATGTTCTCCAGTTCAATATTTTATATGCAAATCTCTGTAGATTTCCATTACTGCTCTCCATTAAGTTTCTTGTTTTTCAGAAGTCAGCCTCTGGGGGGAAGCTGCAGCCCAGATATTAATTTGTTGGTTGCCTTTTACAAGTTCACTTTTACACAGGCAATCCTTTCTGCTTTCAGAACTTAAATAACAACTCACTGAGGTAGTTCAAACAGCGATGTGATGTGTAAACCACAGTAACCAATAGCAACTCTGTAACTTCCTTTTATTACAGTACATTCTCTGGAAGAGAAAGCCAATTAATTAGACATGATAGGAAGTCACATGATAATAAAAGGGCAGCTCCATTTAAGCCCTGGTTCACATTGATGCACATTGGTTGACATTGACATGTCAAATTGCATGCCAAATCGGCGACAACTGTCGGCAATGGCACCGATTCCCAAGTAGTTTCTGTACTACATTTGGCGATTTTGGGGGGGTGGATTTCCATTGACATCCGTGCAGGAATCCGCACAGATGTCTCTGAAATCGCCCCCGAAATCGGGACTGACATGTGGGAATGAAATCAGCTGAACTCGCACAATTTCATTCCCACAGTCAGTGTGAACCAGGGCTTAAACGGATATTTCAGAATTGCAGGGTTGCTGACAAAATTTTATTTCCCCATTCTAAAATATGGGTGTTTTGGTATGCAGTGCCTGGATTTTATCTTCATGTAGTATCTGCTATACACAATATTAGCCCCGTGGTTTATCAAATGCAATTTTTCAGTAAAAAAAATGCACCAAAGGTCATTTTAGTCCACACAAACACAATGTTACCCAGTTTTTGAAAAATTTTAAAAGGTATGCTGAGTAGATAGATACAAAATATGTTAAACCTTAAAATTGCTCACGCCCATGAAATGCCATTGAACGTTGGGACCCAAAATTTTCCAAAGGTTTTAGAGCCACTACAGGTGATCAGTTTAGAGTTAACCATGAATAATGACCAATTAGGCCACTTAACCGTGAATAATTATTGCTCTCAATCTTGTATGCTTGCCAACATGTAACGTGTAGGGCAATTGACATTTTTATACGTAGGTGCCCCAACGCATGAGCTTACATTCATATGTGCATATTCATGGGCTTGGCCTTAAAAAAATTTTGGGAGAGGGGGGTGTTTGAGTGCTTGGTTGTAACTTTAATTTTTTTATGCTTTTTCTCACTTAATTTTCCTTTTACCATATAGGGGGGAAAAGTCACCAACTGTATGTGGTAGCATTTTGCAATGACTGGTTCTCTTTAAAGATACATCAGGGGCCTTCCACTAAAGCTACAGCTGATCAGTGACAGCTCATCTCAGATGTGACATAATGCATATCCTTTCCAGGTTCATGGGATAGTAAGCGGTAGGGAACAATAACTCTAATATTAAAACTTTAATTACTATAAAAATAATTTAAATTAATTTGAAACCACATCACTGAAATGTAACTTTATTAATGTTTTTTTGCAATTTACAAATAAAACATCAGCAACAAATACTTTTAATAATCTATCAAAGTACCAAATATTTCAACACGACCCAGTCACTACGACTCAGGCCTAATAATTCATTACTTTTAACAAACGTTATTTCTCCCCCCCCCCCTCATGATAATCCACGACAAGGGGATGGGGGGGGCGGGGAGCTGTCCTGTTAATCCCTGTTAAATCCTGTTAAATGCCTGTCTCCGGAGACCCTTTTTATAGGGGTCCCCAAGAATTCTAGAATCTTCCAGGGGATCATGTGGCCTTTACTGACCAATCCTGAAAGACCCCCCCCCCCCCCTTAGATTCCAGAATGTTTTTGGGTCAGCTAACTCCGCTGGCCTATCGGAACCTCCTCAATATTTCTGCTTCTTCAGGGAGATCGAAACTGCCCCGCCTCAATCCCATGAGGAAATGGGAGGGCCTTGAAACCTGCTTTCCCCCTTTTTTCCTTACATTCTAGCTAGGATAAATAGATGTTCACTGGTCTCCCAGTCCTTTACCCAGTGGCACCCGCCATGCAGGTCCTAGGCCCACAGGTGGAAGAGCAGAGTTATAACGTATGTGCTTCCTTCTTCCTACAGATTCCCAAGTTTCACCACTCATGTTCTCCATTGGTCTATTAACCGTTGCCACCATTTAAAAAAATGTAACACTGTGCATTGTTACTGAGAATGCAGAAAATTATTCATCCACAAGATGGCAACATTTCACACTTTTACTTGCCATAGCTTAAAGTGGATGTAAACCCAATGTCATCCTTTCTAAACTACTGCCATAGGGGTTATCTATAAGGATATACATGCCTCCTGCATGTATCTTTACCTGTCAAATGTCTCCCCTCTGTCTGTTATGAGACACGAAAAACTGCAGATTCTGTGGGTGGGTCTGTTGTCTGGAGCTCGGTGGGTGGAGTTGTGATGTCAGTAGACTCCCAGCCCACCTCTACACTCCCCTCGTCAATATGCATTGTATTTCTTACACTGAACTTCTGCTATGATCTCTAACATCCAGTGAAAAAGACAGGAAAGCAACCACATGACTTCAGCATGCCCAATTATGCTGAGATGTGGAACATCCAATCCTGGCAGAGCAGCAGAAGAAAGGAGTGGAAGGGAATTAAAAAATAATGCATGTCTCTTAAGCTAGTGCACAAGATATGTAAATCCCCCGTCACTCACAGCAAGGGGGAGGATTTGACAAAGTTTTTCTAGGTTTGTCAAGATTTATCTCACTAAACAATAAAATAGGATTGCTCAGAGCTGGATTAACTCTTTGTGGCAAGACTGGGCTCAAATGATAGGAAATATTATACTCTACATTATGACATCAAAAAAAAATTGGGTTTACATCCACTTTAACCACTTTCCGCCCGCCATATAGCAATATGATTTGCACAAAGTGGTTGTGTTATCCTGACCGGACGTCATATGACGTGATCAGTACAACAAGCCGACACATGCCCACAGAGGCGTGCAGCACGGTGATGCTGTGTGTCATTCTGACACACCGCAACCCAGCAGTGAAGCCTTTCAGTGCCCATCAGTGTAGCCTATCAGTGCCCATCAGTGCTGCATATCAGTTTTCATCATCAGTGCCACCTCATTGGTGCCATCTCATCAAAGCCATAAGTGCTGCCTTATCAGTGCCCGTCAGTGCAGCCTCATCAGTGCCCATCAGTGAAGGCAAAAACTTACTTATTTACAAAATTTGATAACAGAAACCAAGAAAAAACTTTTTTTTTCAAAATTTTATTTGTTTAGCAAAAAATAAAAACCGCAGAGGTGATCAAATACCACCAAAAGAAAGCTCTATTGGTGGGGACAAAATATAAAAAATTTTGTTTGGGTACAGTGTAGCATGACCGCACAATTGTCATTTAAAAAGCGCCCCTTTTTACCCCTGATGACGTCAGATCTTTGACGAAACGATCGTTGGGTAGCCACGCCCACACATCCTGCGCATGCGCGATCGCACTTTAAACCTACATGCATAGGTTTTTTATCTGCTAGCATTCTTCTTAATTTTTAAGCCGCTATTTGTTTATTCGGGACTCGGTGGAGTCCTCAAACAGTACTCTGAGCATTATGCTTTAATACATTTTTGGCATTACAATATTACACGATTTGGAGCACTTTTTATTTTTGCATGAACTTCTCCACTGAAAAATGTTTGGGAAGTTTGCCGTGACTGACCACCTGAGCTGCAGAGTCTGCTGATAGGAGACACCCGGGAGATCTGGGAAGCCTTTGACATCTGGATTTCTGTGGTGGGGATCCGTGATCCAATCTGCACTGTCTGACCTCCCCTGATAGGGGGGTCGCTGGCGATCCAGTAAGCCTTCCATCTTACTAGAGGTGATTAGAGGTGATGGGTTCCATGAGGTCAAGCAAAATATTAGGTCCCATTATTTATTTTCGTTTCTTGTCACATTTATGGACTTTCTTTAACAATAATAATATATGGACTTTTTCTAATTATTTTTTCACCAATCTTCCACTGTATATATTATTTTTCATATGTCTCTCTATATGATATTTTGGCTGTAATTTTTGATTATATGTAAATTGGTAATAGTTTTGCATTTTTTTGCACTTTTAATTAGTGTGATTATTCATTATTTATGGCATAAGCGCTGCACTTTTTCTTTTCTTTGTATTTTTGTGCCCAGTATCTGGGTTATGGTGTTCAGCTGCTGTCTGATGCTAAGTCTAAATTAAGCGCGGATATTTACCTACCTATGTCTTCTCTTTATTTAAAAAGCGACAGTGCTGAAAGCTGAAAATTGGCTTGGTGTCAGGGCTGAGCTCAGCCCTTCCTTCTCTGAGCTGGCCACTCAGCTGTCGGGTAATTGCCAGTCTCTCCACAGTGACTTACCTGTTGATGATATCCTGCTCATCAGTCCTGCTTACTTAAGCCATCCAGCCCAGATGATCTCTGCCTTGGTCAACATCACAGAGACTTTCTCCTGCACTCCTGTTAAAGACTTGCTTGGCTGGCATTCCTTCTGGCTCCAGATCCTGCTTGCTGTTCCACTACGCTAATTCCTGGCTTCCTGACTTTCTGGCTTGTCTGACTATCCGTTCCGGTTACCGAACTTTGGCTATGTTTTAACTACGTTTGTTCTATTTACCTTTATTATTAAACAAGGTGTGATTTAACTGTACTTCAGTCTCGGTCTGATTCATGGTTTCTGACAGTAGGCAAAAGCCATGAATTCAGAAGATGCAGTCAATCCACTTGTTGGTAATATTTTTTCCAGAATGGATTAGCAGGATCTCCGCATGGATCAGTTTGCCATGGAATTACAAACGCTCCTTAGTCGCACGGCTCACCTGGAATCTTCCACTGTGGCTGCTCTGGTACAACCTGTGTTGCAGGCCATCCCTGCTGCTGCTCCAGTCTCTGTGCATGCACCCGCCTCAAGTTTTACCTCTATAAGAGGTATGTCTGGTTCAGCTCCACTTCCCCACCGATTTGGGGGCAATCCAGTCCAATGCAGAGGGTTTCTTAACCAGGTGTTTCCCACAGACAGAAGCAAAGTAGGTTTTGTGATATCTTTGCTCTCTGAGAGAGCTTTGGCCTGGGCAAACCCTCTAAGGTAGAGAGTGTGGCTTCCTTTAAAAGGGTATTTGATGTTCCCGCACGCTCCGCTTCTGCTGGCAAGTGCCTCGTGTCCATCAGAGTACAAGAATTACGCCACTGAATTCCGTACTTTGGCAGCAGAGGTTGCTTGGATCAAGGAAGCCCTCGTGGCTGCTTTTTCTCATGGTCTCTTGGATACCATCAAGGATGAGATAGCAGCCCGATATATACCTACTGAGCTGGAGAAGTTGATCATGTTTGCCATCCTCATTGAGTCCAGACTCAGAGAAAGACTCTTTTTTTAAGGAGCGCTTGCGGAAGCCTCCTGTACATTTGTCTTCGAGCTTTGTAGTCCCTCCCTTGCCTCCCTCACCTCACATGCCTCCTGGTACCGAGACGGTCAGTGAAGGTGAGCCCATGGACTTGGGCTTCACGCATCTCTCTGCGGATGAGAGATCCCTTGGGAGGAGGGAGAGATTGTGCCTTTATTGTGGCCAGGCAGGTCACTTTTTGAAGTCTTGTCCTACCCATCCAGGGAACACCCGAACCTTGAGGTCCTGTCACGGACAGACCTTAGGTGGCGTGGTTTCGTCCCCAGTTATCCAGAAGGATAAGCCCCTGGTTCCAGTTACTCTTTCTTGGGTGGAGTTACAGGCCCTAATCGACTCTGGGGCAGTGGGCCTGTTCATTGATGCTGCCTTTGTATCGAAGCACTCGATTCCACTGCAGCTGCGTGCCACTCCACTTGCCATTGAGGCTCTTGACGGGAGACCTCTACAGTCTGCCCATGTGACTCATGGGACTGTTCCGTTGTCCATGGCCGTAGGGGCTCTTCACCATGAGATAATCCAATTCCAAGTTATTTTCTCACCTAAGTTTCCACTGGTTATTGGTTATCCTTGGTTACAGGGGCACAACCCCTCTTTTGATTGGCTCTGTGCTGAGGTTCTCTCCTGGTCGCCACAATGCAGTAAGACATGCTTCCAGAAGATAGCCAAGGTCCTGTGCACCTCTTCACTCTCCTCTCTGCCCGGAGGAGTACCGTGATTTTAGCAATGTCTTTGACAAAGTTCAAGCCGGTAGTTTGCCCCCACATCGTATGATTGTGCAATTGACCTTCAACCTGGTGCCATACCCCCTCGTGGCCGGATTTATCCTTTGTCGGTCTTGGAGGATAAGGCCATGGATGAGTATGTTGCAGATGCACTTTCTCGAGGTTTCATCCGCAAATCCTTGTCTCCTGCTGGTGCTGGTTTCTTCTTTGTGAAGAATAGTGGTGAACTGAGACCTTGTATTGATTATAGGGGTCTCAATCGTTTCACGATTAAGAATGCTTATCCGATTCCGTTGATTACATAGTTATTTGACTGCCTCAAGAGATTTTCACAAAGCTTAATTTAAGAAGGGCATACAATCTCGTACTTTTTTTTTCAAAATTTTATTTGTTTAGCAAAAAATAAAAACCGCAGAGGTGATCAAATACCACCAAAAGAAAGCTCTATTGGTGGGGACAAAATATAAAAAAATTTGTTTGGGTACAGTGTAGCATGACCGCACAATTGTCATTTAAAAAGCGCCCCTTTTTACCCCTGATGACGTCAGATCTTTGACGAAACGATCGTTGGGTAGCCACGCCCACACATCCTGCGCATGCGCGATCGCACTTTAAACCTACATGCATAGGTTTTTTATCTGCTAGCATTCTTCTTAATTTTTAAGCCGCTATTTGTTTATTCGGGACTCGGTGGAGTCCTCAAACAGTACTCTGAGCATTATGCTTTAATACATTTTTGGCATTACAATATTACACGATTTGGAGCACTTTTTATTTTTGCATGAACTTCTCCACTGAAAAATGTTTGGGAAGTTTGCCGTGACTGACCACCTGAGCTGCAGAGTCTGCTGATAGGAGACACCCGGGAGATCTGGGAAGCCTTTGACATCTGGATTTCTGTGGTGGGGATCCGTGATCCAATCTGCACTGTCTGACCTCCCCTGATAGGGGGGTCGCTGGCGATCCAGTAAGCCTTCCATCTTACTAGAGGTGATTAGAGGTGACGGGTTCCATGAGGTCAAGCAAAATATTAGGTCCCATTATTTATTTTCGTTTCTTGTCACATTTATGGACTTTCTTTAACAATAATAATATATGGACTTTTTCTAATTATTTTTTCACCAATCTTCCACTGTATATATTATTTTTCATATGTCTCTCTATATGATATTTTGGCTGTAATTTTTGATTATATGTAAATTGGTAATAGTTTTGCATTTTTTTTGCACTTTTAATTAGTGTGATTATTCATTATTTATGGCATAAGCGCTGCACTTTTTCTTTTCTTTGTATTTTTGTGCCCAGTATCTGGGTTATGGTGTTCAGCTGCTGTCTGATGCTAAGTCTAAATTAAGCGCGGATATTTACCTACCTATGTCTTCTCTTTATTTAAAAAGCGACAGTGCTGAAAGCTGAAAATTGGCTTGGTGTCAGGGCTGAGCTCAGCCCTTCCTTCTCTGAGCTGGCCACTCAGCTGTCGGGTAATTGCCAGTCTCTCCACAGTGACTTACCTGTTGATGATATCCTGCTCATCAGTCCTGCTTACTTAAGCCATCCAGCCCAGATGATCTCTGCCTTGGTCAACATCACAGAGACTTTCTCCTGCACTCCTGTTAAAGACTTGCTTGGCTGGCATTCCTTCTGGCTCCAGATCCTGCTTGCTGTTCCACTACGCTAATTCCTGGCTTCCTGACTTTCTGGCTTGTCTGACTTTTTGAAGTCTTGTCCTACCCATCCAGGGAACACCCGAACCTTGAGGTCCTGTCACGGACAGACCTTAGGTGGCGTGGTTTCGTCCCCAGTTATCCAGAAGGATAAGCCCCTGGTTCCAGTTACTCTTTCTTGGGTGGAGTTACAGGCCCTAATCGACTCTGGGGCAGTGGGCCTGTTCATTGATGCTGCCTTTGTATCGAAGCACTCGATTCCACTGCAGCTGCGTGCCACTCCACTTGCCATTGAGGCTCTTGACGGGAGACCTCTACAGTCTGCCCATGTGACTCATGGGACTGTTCCGTTGTCCATGGCCGTAGGGGCTCTTCACCATGAGATAATCCAATTCCAAGTTATTTTCTCACCTAAGTTTCCACTGGTTATTGGTTATCCTTGGTTACAGGGGCACAACCCCTCTTTTGATTGGCTCTGTGCTGAGGTTCTCTCCTGGTCACCACAATGCAGTAAGACATGCTTCCAGAAGGTAGCCAAGGTCCTGTGCACCTCTTCACTCTCCTCTCTGCCGGAGGAGTACCGTGATTTTAGCAATGTCTTTGACAAAGTTCAAGCCGGTAGTTTGCCCCCACATCGTATGATTGTGCAATTGACCTTCAACCTGGTGCCATACCCCCTCGTGGCCGGATTTATCCTTTGTCGGTCTTGGAGGATAAGGCCATGGATGAGTATGTTGCAGATGCACTTTCTCGAGGTTTCATCCGCAAATCCTTGTCTCCTGCTGGTGCTGGTTTCTTCTTTGTGAAGAATAGTGGTGAACTGAGACCTTGTATTGATTATAGGGTCTCAATCGTTTCACGATTAAGAATGCTTATCCGATTCCGTTGATTACATAGTTATTTGACTGCCTCAAGAGATTTTCACAAAGCTTAATTTAAGAAGGGCATACAATCTCGTAAGGATTAAGGAGGGCAACGAATGGAAAACTGCATTTAATACCAGAACAGGCCATTATGAGTACCTCATAATGCCATTTGGGATTTGTAAAGCTTTGGCAGTTTTACAGGAATTTATTAACGATGTCCTCCGATATTTGTTGCAGTTATGTGTGGTGGTTTATCTCGACGATATCCTCATATTTTCCAAGTCCCTGGAGAGCCACCACACAGATGTCTGTTGTGTGCTTCATAAACTAAGAGAGAACAATCTCTATTGTAAATTGGAAAAGTGTGAATTCCATCCTGAACAGGTTAAATTCCTGGGTTATGTCATTTCCACTGCTGGTTTTTCGATGGACCCAGAGAAACATTTAGCAGTCTTACAGTGGCCCTAACCCATGGGTTTACATCCTCTGCAGCGCTATCTTGGCTTTGCCAACTATTATCGGAAGTTTATTCGTAATTTCTCGTCTCTGGTCAAGACCCTGACTGATATGACCAGAAAGGAGAAAATGCGTAAAAGCGCCGCTTCCGAAGTGCTTTGCAGGCGCTTCTGCAGTGGTGCCCAGTGATTTCAATGGGCAGGGGCGGTGGAGGAGCAGTGTATACACTGGTCCTCCACCGCTCCAAAGATGCTGCTTGCAGGACTTTTTCTAATGACCTGCAAGTGCACCGCTCCAGTGTGAAAGCACTCAGGCTACAGGGGAGGCATTTTTCAGGAGATTTACAGGCACTATTTTTAGTCCTTTAGAACCTGAAAAATTTCTCCAGTGTGAAAGGGATCTAAAAGTAATCCTAGACAACAACCTCATTGCTTCAAGTGAACAGTGTCAGCAGGCTTATCTCTTATCTCTTAAAGTGACCTGTACCAACAACTTTGTCTCTTAAAGGGAACTATGTTCATTCCACAACTTAAAGGGAACTATCCTATTCATTCCACATCCTAAAGGGAACTATCCTGTTCATTCCACATCTTAAAGGGAACGCATCTTACATTGTGCACCAACATAACGGCCCCAACTAAGCTGCCAGACTGCTTCCTAATCAGGGTTTATCTGGCTAGCCATATTGGTTTGCAGTAACTAATTTATCAGACTCTTCTGACTGAGGGCCTACAAGTCAGCTAGCCAGGTCATTTACTTTTTTTTACATGTATATACATGTCTCACTTGAGGAATCTATCGTTTATACCCTCAATCCTGCAGGACATAGATGGCCATACTTTAAGGGGTATTTGTCTGTATTGTATTGATTCACTGTATCTATTGTTTAACCTTTTGAACTGCTGTATTGCTTTACTGCTTATTGCTTCCAATACAAGATGGCTATTATCTTTTATGATAGTTGGTGTGTATTCCTTTTTGGGGGAACTGGTATTATGGTCAAGGTATTTTGGTAGTGCCAGCAGATATGGGGCTCTGTTCAGGGTCAAGGAAAAATCTGAGGACCCTTCAGAAAAAGCCCTCCCATGTGGCACATGAAGTCATTGTTAGGCTGAAGGAGGAAGTCAGCCATTGATAATGTCCTACACCATATCTTCGGAATGCGCTATTGATGGGAGTACAGTTGGGCAAACGGTTCGGGCCGAGCAAAAGTTCAGCCCAAACATCGCCTGTTTGTCCATTCAGGGAACACCCGAACATCCCACCGAGTACCCCACAATGCACTGCGCGCTGCAGAATGCATTCTAGGGCCCTAATTGGATGAAGCGGTCAGGTGCAAGGCTTTGCCAATTATGGCACAGAGCGCTGTTAAAGCCCTGATTGGACGATACCTTTGTCCAATCACAGCTCAGTACTCATAGTCCCACCCCACACTATAAAAGGTTGCTTCCCACAGGAAGCATTTGCAGTGTGTTTTTGGAGTGGAGATAGATAGAGCAGGGCTCAGTTTGCTGCTATCGAGTTAGGATGTTTACTTATTGTGACTCTGAGTGTTATGCCGCGTTCACACGATCGGACTTTCTGACTTGTTCCTGAGTCTGGCGGACAATCCCACCGTCTGTGTGCTAGTCCGCGGGACTTTTGAAATGAACGGACTTGCCGACACGCGTAGTAAAGTCTGTTCATTTTGAACGTGACTCCAGGTAGACGGGACTAGCGAAGGAAGTCAATGCCGCCGCCACGATCGGCGAGATTGACACCTCGCTAGCCCCGTACCCTGGTATGGATTTAAAGGGCAATCTCTACGCCGAAAAAACGGCGTGGGGGTTCCCCCCAAATCCATATCAGACCCTTATCCGAGCACGCAGCTCGGCCGATCCGGAAATGGGGTGGGGACGAGCGAGCGCCCCCCCCCCCTCCTCCTGAGCCGTACCAGGCCGCGTGCCCTCCACATGGGGGGTGCCCTGGGGAAAGGGGGGCCCTCCACTGGAAAGTCTGGCGGTTTGTCTGGCGGACCTAGTCTGGCCGAAAAGTCCGATCGTGTGTACGTGGCTTAAGTGTAGTGTTAACATAGTGTGAATATAGTGTGTCAATATAGTGCAGTGTGAGTATAGTCTAGTGTCAGTGTAGTGTGCAATTGTAGTGCAGTGTTAACATAACATTTATTGCTGTATACAGTGCTATATACCCTTCTTTTTTTTTTGGTTCCTGCGTGTTTTTTGTTTGTCCTCTGCCTGCTCCCTTTTTTTTTAATTGTCAGACACAGTTTCTCTGACTGCGATGCTGGTGTTTCCCCTTTTTTATTTTTGTTATAGTTTTTACATTTCTGTCAGAGTCAATCCTCAATTTAAAGTGCACCAAACACCACTTTTCATTTGATAAAGTACATCCAGTCACACATTTCCCAGTTTCTATTTAATTTGGGTAATAAGCCCCCCCCCCCCCCCCCATCATTTCTAGGAGGCCAACAAGGAGAGGCAGATGTTCCCATGCTACTATGAGGGGGTTGGCATCTGTGTCCACAGGCAAAGGTGGACATGGTCCATCCTCAAGCAGGGTACATTTGTCTCTGTTTAGTGATCTTGCCTGTGCTATCCAGTCACAGCATGCAGAGAAGGTGGTGGAGTGGCTTACTAAATAATCCTCATCCTCTATGACCCAAGCTGACACTAGTGCGCAGTCCACCGCAGCTACTGCTGCCATAGCCCCAGCATAGCCCCATAGCCCCAGCATCATGAATTGAGGAGTCAGCTGAATTATTTAAACACAGCGTCAGTCACTTACTTCTTGAGGATACACAGACATTACTTGATTATAATGTTGGTTCTGAGGTAGAGGAAGGGAGTAACATGAGCCTACAGAGAGGGGAGAACACTGATAAAAAACAAGTTGGCAGTCATATTCCCCCAACTGCAGAGTATTGCCAAGTTGGCGCCAGTGATGATGGAAGGGATGATGATGATGAGGTCACTGACATGACTTGGGTGCTGGATAGAGCAGGGGAGGAACGTGAGAGAAAGGCACAACCCCAACAAGGCAGCCAACATGGAAGAGTAGAGAGCAGCCACCCTATGCCATCAGATTGTAGAGCTGTTATCTCCCGACCCACTTCCCGCAGCTCAGCTGTGCAGGCTTTTTTTTAGCACATGTGCAGCCGATCGCACTATTGCAATTTTACTCATTGTGAAAGTAAAAAAAAGGTAAAAGCAAAAAAAATTATATTATTAAAAGGGAGGAAAGATCTGCTTCATGATCTCTTTGGTGAAGTAGTCCTTTAAGCTATTATATAAGAACTGGTCCCTTTCTGGTATATAGTAAAGGGGTCTAGAACCTACTGCAATAAAAGTAAAAGCAGGAAAAAAAAAAAACCTTCTGATATCAAATTATCCCACATGTTTAATTAAGCAAGGCAGAACAAATAATCAATTTGAAGCTGTAAATGCCATTGTGGCACCTCAGCAGAGAGGTCCATTTATCCAGTATTTGTGGTTTCCAGCAGGGAGATTGGATGGGCCTGGTTGAGTCCCCCCCACCACAATCACAGACTCTTGTAGTGCAGGAAACATTTATATCAACTAGAAATGTCACAGCAGAATGGATGAGGATTTAGCGTGATTGAAATGTTAATATTTTCTCATCAACAGACAGCGGGATGGGAATTAAATTGAATACACAAAATCCGCCATCAAGCAGGCATTCAGCGTACAGATGAACTCGGTCCTTGCCTGCCTTCAGCCACTTTTGGCTTTCTCATACAAGTGGCTTAAATAATTCAGCACGTACACAGAGTAAAAAGGGTTTTAGTTTACAAGTAATGTCTCCATGATACATATAGATCACAAGGCAAAGAAGGTGAATTGAAATGTACAGCATTTTTCACCATCTCTGCGGAAGGCTGTAAAACACAAAAAGTACATCAGGCTCGCTAAATCTGCAAAGATTGGATATCTTTTTAAATAATGGCAGTAACTTTAAACAACCTCAGCAATCTCGGAGATGTATTTTGTTTACGGTTGTCGACAAAAGCTTTAAAAGGACTCTGCTCTTCGGAAAATGACTTACACCTCAAGTTCTTTAGAAGCGATTTAGCATTCTGGCTTGGTTTGCATATTACCTATAGTATTTCAGGGAAAATGCCACTGATCCAATTTGAATGTGTAAATGTCTTGGTGCTGGCTCTGTCCCTTGCTCTGTAAAAACAGATATTATCCCACTGAGAATTACTTACAGGAACAAGTGTTAAATGTGGAGCTTCAGTAAAAAGCTGGCTATACACTTATTTATTTTTTTTGCAGGCAGAGGCGGCTCTCTAATTAGGCAAATTAGGCGGCCGCTTAAGGCCTCGCACTCACAGGGGCCTCGCAGGCCGCCTAATTTGCCTGTGATCAATACTAATGGAGCCAGAGGCTCCGCCTCTCTTTCCCCCGCCGCCGCTGGGACTCCATGGCCCAGGGGCAGACTGACCAATCGGGCACTGCCTGAGGGCCCCCTGGGCCAATCATGGAGCATCCCGGTCTGGTGGCCAAGCCCTCTAGATCTTAGCAAGGCAGTGCGGGACAGGGGGGTAGCCGTAGGTCTGCGCCGCTCACCCACGACCGACCGCCAATTCAGCAGCCCAGCCAGGGAGAGAAAGTACACAGCAGCGCAGCCCTGTGAAGGGGAAGGAGCGGATCCGATCGTCTGATGCCGCCTGGACTGGAGACAAGGTAAAGTGCCTGACCATGCAGCCCTCCTGTACTCCAGCCTCCTGGATAGGAGGAGCGGCGGAGCCGCTGCATATAGAAGAATTGCCCTTTCCATATTCCTCCTGCAGCCGCTAAATGTTTGTGGGGGAGAGCTGAAACAAGCATTCACCGGCTGCAGGAGGAATATGGAAAGATCAATTCTTCTATATGCAGCGGCTCCGCCGCTCCTCCTAGCCAGCTTTTTTTTGCTGCCCCCTGGCTCCCCCCCCCCCCCCCCCCCCCACGATCTCCTCCGGCCCGTCGGCCCGACTCTGTGCTCTCCATCCTAGTCCTACACTCGGCTCCCCCATCCAATGCTCTCTGTCCCCCCAAGTGCTCCCTTGCTCCGCCCCATGATCTTCTCCACCCCATGCTCTCAGTACCCCCATCTGCTCTCCACCCCACCCTGCACTCAGTCCCCCCATCTGCTCCCCACCATGCTCTCAGTCCCCCCCCCATCTGCTCCCCACCATGCTCTCAGCCCCCCCCCCATCTGCTCCCCACCATGCTCTCAGTCCCCCCCCCCCCCATCTGCTCCCCACCATGCTCTCAGTCCCCCCCCCCCCCCATCTGCTCCCCACCATGCTCTCAGCCCCCCCCCATCTGCTCCCCACCATGCTCTCAGCCCCCCCCCATCTGCTCCCCACCATGCTCTCAGTCCCCCCCATCTGCTCCCCACCATGCTCTCAGTCCCCCCCCCATCTGCTCCCCACCATGCTCTCAGTCCCCCCCCCCATCTGCTCCCCACCATGCTCTCAGTCCCCCCCCATCTGCTCCCCACCATGCTCTCAGCCCCCCCCCCATCTGCTCCCCACCATGCTCTCAGTCCCCCCCCATCTGCTCCCCACCATGCTCTCAGCCCCCCCCCATCTGCTCCCCACCATGCTCTCAGTCCCCCCCATCTGCTCCCGAACATCCTCTCAATCCCCCCATCTGCTCCCCACCATCTGCTCTCCACCCCACCCCACTTTATTCTCAGTCCCCCCATCTGCTCCCCACCCCACTATGCTCTCAGTCCCCCCCCATCTGCTTCCCACCCCACTATGCTCTCAGTCCCCCCCAGCTGCTCCCCACCCCACTATGCTCTCAGTCCCCCCCATCTGCTCCCGACCATCCTCTCAGTCCCCCCATCTGCTCCCCACCATGCTCTCAGTCCCCCCATCTGCTCTCCCCCCACCCCACTTTACTCTCAGTCCCCCCATCTGCTCTCCACCCCACTATGCTCTCAGTCCCCCCCCCATCTGCTCCCCACCCCACTATGCTCTCAGTCCCCCCCCCATCTGCTCCCCACCCCACTATGCTCTCAGTCCCCCCCCCATCTGCTCCCCCCCACCATGCTCTCAGTCCCCCCCATCTGCTCCCCACCCCACTATGCTCTCAGTCCCCCCCCCCCATCTGCTCCCCACCATCCTCTCAGTCCCCCCCATCTGCTCCCCACCATGATCTCAGTCCCCCCATCTGCTCTCCACCCACCCCACTTTACTCTCAGTCCCCCCCATCTGCTCTCCACCCCACTATGCTCTCAGTCCCCCCATCTGCTCCCCACCCCACTATGCTCTCAGTCCCCCCCCCATCTGCTCCCCACCCCACTATGCTCTCAGTCCCCCCCATCTGCTCCCCACCCCACTATGCTCTCAGTCCCCCCCCCCATCTGCTCCCCCACCCCACCATACTCTCAGCCCCCCATCTGCTCTCCGCCCCCCCATGCTCTCCACCTCAACTTGCTTTCCAGCTCCCCCAGTGCTCTCTGCCCCCTCACCCCCCCCCCATGTGCTCCCCTCCCTAGTTCTCTCCACCACACCGTGCTCTCCAGTTCCCCGCCCCCCATGATCTCCTCCGCTCTCCACCCAATCATGCTCTCGGTTCCCCCCATGTGCTCCACCCCCTATGATCTCCTCCACCCTCTCTGTGCTCTTCAGCTCCCCCAGTGATTTTTGGCCCCTCCCATGTGTTCCCTGGCTCCCCCAGTGCTTTTCACCACACTGTGCTCTCCGGTCCCCCCACAGTGCTCTCTGCCTGCCCCCATGCTCTCCACCCCACCGTGCTCTCTAGCCCCTCCCCCACTGCTCTCCGCCCCTCCATGCACTCCACCCCACCATGCTTTCCAGCTCCCCCTCACAGTGCTCTTCAGCTCCCCCAGTGCTCTCTGCCCCCCATGTGCTCCCTGGCTCCCCCCAGTGCTTTCCGCTGCACCGTGCTCCCTGGCTCCTCTCCCTAGTGCTCTCCACCCACCGTGCTCCCCAGCTCCTGTGCTCTCCATCCCCATTCTCTTTGCCCCCCCAGTGCTCTCTGCCCCCCCCACACCAGTGCTCTCTGCCCCCCCCCCTTCCCCCAGTGCTCTCCAGATCTCCCCTACTCTCTTCCCCCCCTGCTCTACACCCCCCAGTGCTCTCCAGCTCCCCCTCCCTCACTCCCTCTATCTCCCCCCTCTCTCTCGGGCCCCCCTCACCCCCCCAGTGCTCTCAGCCCACCTGCTCTCTACCCCCCCCCCCCAGTGCTCTCTGCCTCACTCCCATGCTATCTGACACCCCTGTGCTCTCTCTCGGGCCCCCCTCACCCCCCGCAGCTCTGCTAGGTTCCAGTCTCCTCTCTCCATTATGGGCATGAGTGGGGCCTCATGTCTAAGTTTGTGCCTAAGGCCTCACAAAGCCTAGAGCCGCCTCTGACAATTTAATGACCCTGTATTCTATTTTCGATAAAATTATTTCTTTGCTTTTGTAATGTCCCAAACCTCTGCTTTTCCCCCTCACTTCTACAGTGCCTTGCAAAAGTATTCACCCCCCTTGGCTTTTTACCTATTTTGTTACATTACAGCCTTTAGATCAATGTTTTTTTTTTTTTTTTAATCTGAATGATATGTGATGGATCAGAACACAATAGTCTAAGTTGGTGAAGTAAAATTTGAAAAATATATACATAAAACTGTTTTTCAGAAATAAAAAAATGATAATTGGCATGTGTGTATGTATTCACCCCCTTTGTTAGGAAGTCCATAAAAAGCTCTGGTGCAACCAAATTACCTTCAGAAGTCACATAATTAGTGAAATGATGTCCATCTGTGTGCAATCTAAGTGTCACATGATCTGTCATTACAGATACAAACCTTTTTGAAAGTCCCCAGAGGCTGCAACACCTAAGCAAGAGGCACCACTAACCAAACACTGCCAAGGAACTCTCCAAACAAGTAAGGAACAATGTTGTTGAGAAGTCAGGGTTAGGTTATAAAAACATATACAAATCTTTGATGATCCCTAGGAGCACCATCAAATCTATCATAACGGGGAAGACTGCATTGCCCCCCTCCTCCTGTTCCTGTAAGCTTTGGTAAAGTAATGGAGAAGAAGGAGGGGTCTTGGCAATGTGCTGTGTTGTTGTAATAGCTCAGTGGGGTTCACGTAAAGCATAACTTTCAGCTAACAATATGGACAATCATTTATTACAAGAAATCATCAGGTATATGGTATACAGGCCTCAGGCTGACTATGGCTCAGGATTAGGATGGCTCAATGGCTTGCCAATTCAGATACAGTATCTCACAAAAGTGAGTACACCCCTCACATTTTTGTAAATATTTTATTATATATTTTCATTTGACAACACTTAAGAAATTACAGTTGCCTGATGATGGGTGGATTTTTAGAGCTGACTGCAGAGATTTTGGTGAAGAGTCGGGATGATCGACAGGTGGTGCCCATGCCTAACCAGGATGGTGGTTTTCCTTCCAAAGATGAATGGCGATTATCGCTCGAATATTGGCAGTGGGGTCAGAAGGGAAGCCATGAACAAGCCCCTCTGGGGTAGGCCATTGGACACTTCTGTTAGAAGGAACTTAAATGGAGGACTGTGACTGTTTTTGTAAGTTTCAGTAAAGTAAATGAGAAGATGTGGGGGGCCTTGACAATGTGCTGTGTTGTTCTAACAGCTTATTGTGGTTCAAGTAAAGCATCTGAAAAGCTACAGTAACAGTGTGGACAATCATTTATTACAAGAAAGCCTCAGGTATATCGTATGCAGGCCTCAGGCCTGGAGATTATAATCAACCAAGTTGGCAGAACGGCTTCCCATGTCAGGTATGTGTGATTCCAGCCCAAGTCCTGCAGTTAGAAAGGAAAGGAGCCCCACTCGCCACCATGATTGAAGCTGGCAGCTACATGCTATGCATAGGAAATTATGTTACTTTCCTTCAGTGACATGAGTCATGATAGAGCTACTTCTTCTATTAATGTCAGGTTGTTCAATGAAAAAGTTGATTATAATCAAACGTGTAATACCGTGTATGAATGTATAATCAAGTGGCGCTCAAACAAAAATAACAAAATATAAATGATAATATAACATAAAAAAAAAAAGGGAAAAAGCATATAACAATAAATTATCTAAACTAATAACACCACGTGAAATAATGTTATAGTGATACACATAAAAAGTCCATTTGTAACTGTTTGAAAAAATAAATGAATCGATCTTCAAAAGAAAATATGTCCACCAAAATATATCCAATAAACAATCAATTAAATCTTCCACCACACCGACGTGCCTTGTGATCCCTCTCCCAATGCGAACGCACTCACCAGATGGTGTTGCCTCCCACTCTCGTGGTCAGCAAAAGATCAATTTAACCACACCTGGGTTAGTGGTACGATCAATCCAAAATCTGGCTCTCCATATGTGAAAATATAAAATAAATATTGCTCCACATAGCGTGACTCTGTGATAAAACAATTTATTTCCAAATTTGCCACACTCACACTTCAATATTCAAACTCACATGTAAACCAGTGAAAATCAGCAAAATACAGCAAAACGTCCACCACAAGCTGAGATGACAGATGAGCTGGCAGAGCGCACATATGATCACCAAGGATATCAAACTTGATTATAATGGATCTCACCACCTCCCAAAACGCTACTCCTGGTATGGGTCCTTATCCAAAAGTCCCTGACAGTGAGGTTGCAGAGCGCTGAGCGGAGAATGGATCCAGAAAACTTTCAAAGTCACCAGCAATACAAATAGATGTTTTCAGTGTCCGTGTAGCCACGCCCCTGACATGTTTCGTCATCAAGACTTCTTCCAAAGGGCAATGTCAGGTTGTTGCAGCATCTCAAATTTGAATAGGGATTTTTTTTAGCAAGGTTCTAATAAAAAGCCTTTAAATCTTAAAGGAGAATTACATACTGATATGCTGATAATTTCTTTGCAAAGACAGCATAAAGACAGGCATGCAAGAACCTTCTTTGGGTTTCTCTGAACCGATACTTACTAAGAGGTTTTTAGGTTACATTAATGCCACTGATCCACCAGGGAGTGTCTGGTCACACAGGTACTGCATACAGTTGCCCATAGAGAGCAATGTCTGTATGTGGCTATATGTTTGCACCTGTGCACAGATGCAAAACCCTGTGTCCAGGATAATACCCCTATGTGCATGTGTGTGTTTATGCAAGTACTGGTGTATACCTGTGTAGTGCCACCCCCGAAGGAGCCACTTGGTAAATTTGGGTACTATGATCTCCACCCCAACCCCAAGAATGACCTCAGCCCCTCTGGCACACCTGGTTAAATGAAATTACTGCAAATATATTTAAAGACACATAAAATACCGTTATCCTGGCTGTGGATTATCACTAAAAACACACACCTGGTAGTGATAAACAAATTTAATATATTATCACGGTTTAAAGTATATGGAAGCTTAAACTTTCTGCAAAGAATTAATAAATTAGAAAAGACAACATTCAATACTTAGCAACTGTAAATTTAGAAAAGGGCAGTAATCTATATGCCCATAACACAGACGCTCAGAGGGAGGAGAGAAGATCTATCAACTTCTCAGCTCCTTCTGGGCCACAAACAATACAAAAAGAAGAAATGGGTTATCAGGTACAGTAAGCACAATTCTGTAACATTACAGGTCCTGAGTTGAAGGGTATTAGTGTCTTCTGCTAGCAAACGTTGGGGCCCTTTGTAAAGAGAGTAGGTTTATTCAATCAAAAGTGAGGCAATAATCCTCTAGGAAACTCTGTTAGGTAGTGGTTTATAAGAACCGAATGACTAAAAGTGACAGCTCCAAACAAGCATCCTCTGACAGTAGAAAGGGATAGGTGTCTGCATGCAGTGTCTGTACTGTGCTAAGAAAAATGTTGGATTTACACCCACTCACCAATCCTCTGGGTGATGACACAACGGAGGTCCCAAATGGTGGTTCAGGCTCCTGGTAATGTTGTAAGGCACTGGCTCACCTCCTGTCGGCCGATCAGGATGGCTGGTAGCTGAACTGGCAGGGTGTTGGGACAATGGCCAACAGGACACCTGGATGAGTCGTTTGATCCCTGAAGCGGTGTGTGGGTTGTCTTTGCTGGGCTAGATGGCACTGAGTTGCTGAGCAGGGTCCCTGGGCTGAACGGTGGAGGACCGTGCGGGTGATACTGTTCCTGGCTCCTTTATCCTCAGTCTCTTGGCAGCAGTCTTGGGAAAAGCATGGCTCTCTCTCTCTCTCAGATGCTGGTAGACAGTGTGGCCCTCTTTTTTTTAGGTGGAGTTCCACCGCACAGTCCCGTCACCTCACCACTCCTGTCCTCTATCCCCTCTCCTCACGGTAACTCTCCCCGGTAGTCTCAAGAGAAACGTGGCTTTCTCTCCCTCTGTTGGGTCACACAGTCCCTGGTGTCAGCGTGTGTCTCTCCCCTCAATCAGATGCTGGTACCTCAGACCGCTCTCATCACTCTCCTCAGACAGCCCTCCTCAGATCTTCTGTCAGCACTCTCTCTGTAGTGCTGTGTGGAAAACCTGTCTCTCTCTCTTTCAATCATCTCAGCACTTCCCTCTCTTCAGTCTCCTGTCAGCACTCTCTCTGTAGTGCTGTGTGGAAAACATGTCTCTCTCTTTCTCTCACCTCAGCACTTCCCTCTCCTCATTTACCTCAGCACTTCCTGAAACTCCCCTTTTTCCCAGTGTGCTTTGTGTCTCTGAGATTTCTGGAAGGACGAGGCAGCATCTCTCTGTCTCCATCTTGTGGCCAAAAGGAGAAATTGCATTACAACACTGGAGCACTGGGCTGTGCAGGGGGTGGGAGTGGCTGGCCTAGACTATTAGCAGCTCACTGAGAGGCTGAGCCAGCTACTGGTCCAGGCATCTGGGTAGATCCTGACTGTAAAGTTGGGATCTTTCCAAAGCCTGGACCAGCTCTGTGACGTCAGCTGACAGTGAGCTTTATCCCACTGTCATCTGAAAATGGGTCAAAGCAGTGCAAACAAACTGCACTCCTGTGATCCATAGAAGTACTGTCAAAAAAAGCTTTGGCTATACTTCTCGGTACATTACCTTGCAACTGATCAGGTATTTTTTGCAAAGTGAAACTTTACCACATTCACCAAGTGAATTCCCTTAGAAAATGCAATTTCCCTTGCAAGGTGAACAGACTTTAGAAAACAACCGCTTAGTGTCATCTAGAGTCCAAATGCGTTTTTTTTACATTTTAAATTAAAGACATTGATCCAACACAGGACATAGCCTAATAACATTTAGTTTTTTGCCCGTTTGCACAGAACTAATGTACATGCACTTTCACTTGACAAATTGCATTGTTCTTATTGTAATTTATTTTATGCTGTAAATACGTGCCATTAGCGTAATATTGGTAATCTGTTACATAAAGAACAGCCCGCAGCTATGAGCGAAGTGATCAGCGCAGGGCTGGCATGAATAAAGTAAACATGCCAGTGAATGGTATGGCCGTTTAAGGATCAGGAGGTGGGTGGAGCTGGGCAACAGGAAGGGGAGGTGCAGTCCTCCCCAGAATCAGTTCTCTGGGAGAAAAGTTCCCGCCCTCCCTCCCCTTTTTTCTTTACAGGTATTTAACAATTTGCTTACAGGATCTTTGGATGTCGTAGCATTGGCGGATGTTGGCTGACGTAGGCATAGAGAAGAAACCCCCTCCCCACAGAAAACTTGATGCGGGACCCATTGGAGATATGGGCCCGTTTGGTATATTCCTTATAAGTGATGTAGGGAATATGGTGGATGACTGCACTGCGGGAATAGTTTTGTCTCTGAGCTAGCATGTCAGCTTGAGGCCTAGTTACAGTTGATATGACCGCAGTGCACGAGTTGTTGATTATGGTAAATTGGATGGGGGGGGGGGGTAATGTCCTCCTATAGGCCTACGTCATGGTTGTTCTTGATGAAGTTGTTTATTTGTTGTTTATTTGTTTATAAGAGTTATTTATATTTTGTTATTTAATAAAGGGGCTGCTACGGCCCATTTTACACTCCAGCACGGTGTGGACTCCATTACTGGGAAAGGTAAGGGTGGGAGTGTATAGCTGGGCAGCACAAAATGTAGCTATGTTGTACTTGGTCAAGAACAGCCCGCAGCTTTGAGCGAAGTGATCAGCGCAGGGCTGGCATGAATAAAGTAAACATGCCAGTGAATGGTATGGCCGTTTAAGGATCAGGAGGTGGGTGGAGCTGGGCAACAGGAAGGGGAGGTGCAGTCCTCCCCAGAATCAGTTCTCATGGAGAAAAGTTCCCGCCCTCCCTCCCCTTTTTTCTTTACAGGTATTTAACAATTTGCTTACAGGATCTTTGGATGTCGTAGCATTGGCGGATGTTGGCTGACGTAGGCATAGAGAAGAAACCCCCTCCCCACAGAAAACTTGATGCGGGACCCATTGGAGATATGGGCCCGTTTGGTATATTCCTTATAAGTGATGTAGGGAATATGGTGGATGACTGCACTGCGGGAATAGTTTTGTCTCTGAGCTAGCATGTCAGCTTGAGGCCTAGTTACAGTTGATATGACCGCAGTGCACGAGTTGTTGATTATGGTAAATTGGATGGGGGGGGGGGGTAATGTCCTCCTATAGGCCTACGTCACGGTTGTTCTTGATGATGTTGTTTATTTGTTGTTTTTTTGTTTATAAGAGTTATTTATATTTTGTTATTTAATAAAGGGGCTGCTACGGCCTATTTTACACTCCAGCACGGTGTGGACTCCATTACTGGGAAAGGTAAGGGTGGGAGTGTATAGCTGGGCAGCACAAAATGTAGCTATGTTGTACTTGGTCATGGGTATACTGTAAGTAGCGCTGGAACTTGCTCCTACTAGTCAGACACTTGTTTATAATTTTCAACAGACACTGATGTAAGTTCCTGGCTGCCCATTTAATGTTAAGTGGATAATTTATCTGCATGTTATCATCACCTGAGCCTTCAGCTATTTACAACACTGTAAGCGCTGACAAGATGGGACTTGTTGGACTGTGGCTGGGAGGAATCTCAGAGGATTCTGTGTGGAACAGGTGAGTGCAGAGGAGGGGGACATGACAGTGTGCACCTGTGGATCTACTTGCACACATAGCCTGAACTCTGCTGACCTCTGCTGGTTGTTCTGACTTGCCCCTTTCTGTTCCTTGTCACAACATTCAACATTTTTAATGGCTACCTGAGGTCAAAGGAGATCCACATCTTATACCATGATTGTTTCAAATCAATAGAAGTATAAAAAATAAATTAAAAAATCACACTTCATCAACATGTATTTTAATGATGGGAAAAAAATACGCAGCAGCTAGGACTTCAGCACAAGATATGTATATTAAAATTGACAGTGTACATTCCCTTTATGGATATCTTACTGGACTATACTACAGGCACCCATTTATTACTGTCACCTGCAGCCTTAGAACTTCACGGGGTCACCTTTATTTCATATGACCTTCTATTTGCAGCAGCATGTTTAGCAGCTATAAAAACACTTCCAATAAGGGTATTGATTGATTATTGTTCTGTGAGAATCCCAGCAATGTTGTAATAAATAAAAGGAGTGATAGATTGTATGTGTTTTTACACACATTTTTAGCACCTTTCAGATTATTATTAACAATACAAATAACATAAGTCTTAAAGGACAACAAGGAACTAAAACATTTCAGACTACATTTATAAATACATACATCAGGGGCTTTTCTAAATTTCTAAAACAACTGGGCATCCCCAGGGCACCTAGACTGAACTATTGTTGGCTTGTCATCAGTGGCGTCGCTAGGGGGAGGCTTTTGGGGCTATAGCCCAGAATCTGCGGCCCATAGCCCCGAGTCTCTGCAGGGGTCCCCAAGGGGAGGGGAGGCTCTCTGGGGACCCTGATGTAACTGGGGTGCACTCTGGGGACCCCGATGCAAGGGGGAGGCTCTCTGAGGACCCTGATTTTAAGGGGGAGGCTCTCTAGGGACCCTGATTTTAAGGGGGAGGCTCTCTGGGGACCCCGATTTTAAGGGGGAGGCTCTTTGGGGACCCTAATGTAAGGGGAGGCTCTCTGGGTTTTCTGACTTTCTTTACTAAGCTGCTATGGGCTCTAGCCCCAGATCTTTTGTAGACCTAGCAACACCTCTGCTTGTCATATAACAACAAAAGGCAGTGCCCTGCATTTCTATCCTCTTTTAAGTCTCTATGCCTTTTCCTTTTGCACACCCTTTAAACTGAGCCGTAAGCACAATCACTAATATTTATTTACACATACGTTTACATATATATATGTATGTATGTATATATATATATATATATATATATATATATATTATATATATATACATTATACATACACACACACACACACACATACATACAGTTAGGTCCATATAAATATATATTTGGACACAGGCACAATTTTTATACTTTTGGCTCTGTATGCCACCAAAATAAAATTAAAACAA